>OY804599.1:39793262-39895123 GCA_963680895.1 Fragum sueziense
GGGTGGTATAATTTGAAAGCTGTTGTGAACAACAGAATGGTGGCTGATACACACACAGTTCTACAAATATTCACACACGCCAATGCAGGTATAATTTTCAGACGAGATCACACACATTTATCAATTTATATTGCATTGTATTGAATCCAAACATAAAACCTCATAATCTTATCATTTCACCTGACACTAAAATTTAATGGCCAGTCAACTCTGTTTTTAGTACAGTTTCAAGTGATTAGAACTTGGCTCTACCCTTAGCTAAAATTGGAGTCTTAATTTTTATTTTCCTTCCCCTCTGTGCTGCACATCTGTTCATTTTTACCCAAATGTCTGATGTTACAGCATACCTATATGGTGTCCAAGGCCAAGAGCTAGAGCAGCAGTTGTGTGGTCAAGATATTCTGGATGGAGGTTGTTCTTTGACTTTTCATTGGCCCATGATGACAGCGAAAGTACATTATGAGGAGCAGTTTCCAGGAAGCAGAATCAATATAGAGCTGGTTTTGATGCCTCAAGTAAATAAGGCTTGTTAATTAAAGTTTTGAGGCAAAAGAAGAAAATGCTGATAACCATAATCCATTTCAAATGAAGGAAAAGGGAAGAAAAGAAATCAAATTAGTTCAACTGGTATCAGTAGGAAATAAGCCAAATTGTCTGACATTTTTATGAAGGTCATACCTGCCTAATTACTAATCAGCAAAATGTTGGGAGAAAAAGCATGAGCTTATCTATGGCTTACATACAGATCAGTTGTTTACATTTGAAAACACTGTAACTGAAGATTATCTAAGCTGTAGTTACCATGTTTTCAAATGTTGCCAAAGATATTTCAAGGAAAAATTGTATGGTTTGATGTGATTCATATCATATATTCTAAGAACATTAACCAAATGCAGGTGCTCAAAACATACAGGCTTTTTATGCCTCAATTCTATTTCCATTTTTGGTACTTCTAGGCATTATATATTACCTTTTTCAAAAGGTTACACTTCTAAGAAAGCACATGCCACACAAGGAGATTAGACAGCACAACAGATAAGAGGGCGGTAGGGTAACAACATTCCAACTTTGAAATTTCTAATCTAAACCCTATGTTTTGAGTACTCATTAGAATTGTCTCAACGAGACAGTTCTAATGAGTACCCACAATATATGGTTTAAAGAACAATAAATTAAATATGTCTTTTCAAAAATCCTGTACTTCCTCTTATCTGTAGATCTGAGATAAGCCATGATCAGTTCTTCATTTAGGGGCTCCCAAGTCTTCATTATGGGCTTCAAAGCCTTCATTAGGGCTCCCAAGTCTTCATAAGGGGCTCCCAAGTCTTCATTAGGGGCTTCCAAGTCTTCATTACGGGCTCCCAAGTCTTCATAAGGTGCTCCCAAGTCTTCATTAATTAGGGGGCTCCCAAGTCTTCATAAGGTGCTCCCAAGGCTAGGTGCTCCCAAGTCTTCATTAATAAGGGGGCTCCCAAGTCTTTATTACAGGCTCCCAAGTCTTCATTAGGGGCTCCCAAGTCTTCATAAGGTGCTCTCAAGTCTTCATTATTTAGGGGGCTCCCAAGTCTTCATTAATTAGGGGGCTCCCAAGTCTTCATTAATTAGGGGGCTCCCAAGTCTTCATTAATTAGGGGGCTCCCAAGTCTTCATTACAGGCTCCAAAGTCTTCATTACTGGCTCCCAAGTCTTCATAATGTGCTCCCAAGTCTTCATTACGGGCTCCCAAGTCTTCATTAATTAGGGGGCTCCCAAGTCTTCATTAATTAGGGGCTCCCAAGTCTTCATTAATTAGGGGGCTCCCAAGTCTTCATTACGGGCTCCCAAGTCTTCATTAATTAGGGGGCTCCCAAGTCTTCATTAATTAGGGGGCTCCCAAGTCTTCATTAATTAGGGGGCTTCCAAGTCTTCATTACGGGCTCTCAAGTCTTCATTACGGACTCCCAAGTCTTCATTAGGGGTTCCCAAGTCTTCATTAATTAGGGGACTCCCAAGTCTTCATTAGGGGTTCCCAAGTCTTCATTAATTAGGGGGCTCCCAAGTCTTCATTAGGGGTTCCCAAGTCTTCATCAATTAGGGGGCTCCCAAGTTTTCATTACGGGCTCCCAAGTTTTCATTAGGGGCTCCTAAGTCTTCATTAATTAGGGGGCTTCCAAGTCTTCATTACGGGCTCCCAAGTCTTCATTTATTAGGGGGCTCCCAAGTCTTCATAAGGTTCTTCCAAGTCATCATCAATTAGGGGGCTCCCAAGTCTTCATTAGGGGCTTCTGAAGAAGCAGGTTAGATTGGCATTTCAAAAAAACTTTATCATACAGGTGAAGGTTTTTAATCATTTTATCTCCACTAATGTGGAAAACTTATAAACAGCCACTCACATTGTGGGATTTTTATGACCTTTATCAGTGATTAATGAAATGGTGAAATTCATCCAAATTTTGTATACTCTCATTCAAAAATTTGTATAGATAATGAGCGTCTTTCACTTTACTCAAAATAGTGTTCTTTACTTTCAATATGTTATGACATCCATTTTGCTTTACTTGAAATGTTAAGTTATTCAATGATCTTCTTTGCTTTCACACTGTCTATGGTATTAATTTGATAATGTTTTGTCTCTCTCTATTTGGATTAAGTTTTGTCTTTCTCTATGCCTGTTTCTCATCGATTCGTGCTTTCTCATTGGATTCGTGCTCTCTTTTAAATTTCAAATATCTTTTGCGCACGCCATACAATTCCGCTCGAAACTTCATAGAGTGTTTCTTTGATGCATTGTTTGTTAAATATTCAGAAAATCGCATTTAAATTCATTTGGTAAGGACTACCATCGGCGATTAAAAGATAGAAAAAATCCAGCGAGTTGATTTTTTTAGCAGACGAATTTTCGGATCGATCCTCGGCCTACTTGTCAAGGGCAAAATTTACTTATCCCGACCACGAACCGACCATTTCATCATAAAATCATCTTTATCATTATTTCTTTCATTGTCTTAAGAAAAATTTTCTTCGAAATCTGACGAATAACCAGAGAATTCTTGATCGGAAGATTATTTTTGGAAGATTGCTGACAGAAAGTCCGCCATTTTGAATGACGCTTACAGTATGATGGTTAATTAGGTCAAACTTTTTCGACAGATAACCAATGAAAATCAATTAACAAACTATCAAAACGAGGTTTTGTGTATTGCGTATTGATTACTAAAAGCTTTCCCAATAGTAAGAATACGATTGGTTGAAGTTTTAAGACGCATGGATTGATTGAAATGGGAAACCCCAAAACCCGGAGAAATCCGGGAACAGTTCACAATAATCGACGTCGTAGCACCCATTGTAAAATGGCAAAATATCAGTTTATCTTACGTATTCATTATTTATATCTGCTCATCAATAACATTAAGAAGTCAAATAATTGTAAATTGCAAGGGAATGAGAGAAACTTTTCACCGGGAGTCCAATAATTCGTCAACAAATTAGAAGCACGAATCTAATGAGAAAGCTTCCAGACTATATAGAGTCTAACCCCAATGACCTTTCGGGCATGAAAATTTTGCGAATTCGTTGTTTTTGTTTATTTTTGCGTGTTTCCCCATTAAATGCGATAGTTCTATGAAATGATATCAAAAAATATTTTGATTACTCCATTAAGTAATGCACATGCGCCGACATTATGAATAACATGCACGAATCGCGGAGAAAACAGGATACATAATGCAATTTATCTATTCATGGAAGAATAGATGTGTCAAAGTAGACAAGTCTAATACCTTTATAGGATGAGATGCAGGAAACTTTCAAATATCTGCTGTTTCAGAGGCAGGGCCAAGCTCAAGAATTGCAAGACATGTTATATGCTTATTACTGTGATCTTGAACCTGCAGCTATAGTCTAAGAAGTTCTGATATTCTGAGGAAGAACGAAATGTAATCCTGTGTGATTTTGATGATTAAGGATACCAACAATGTTGGTATCCTTAATCATCAAAAGCACACAGGATCTCATTTAGCTACATTATAGTGTCCTACTGTATTAACCCATTACCAAACAACAAAATTTTAGGGTGAGCCACTTCGAAAACTGCCACAAATGACGAAATAGATGTTATTAAAGATAAGATTTGTGTAAAATATGGCACAGAAAATATTGAAACAAAAGGAGAAACTGCTGTTTATCAGCAGTTTCTTCTTTTGTTTCAATGTTTTCCTATGTCTCTTCTCTTAAGGAGGTCAAAACCAGGTCTTGTTTGGGAAAGGGTTAATAAAAGACAATGATTTGTTAAATCTCGAACAGTGTTTTCTGTACTTGAAATACATTTTGGGCAAAGTTTCCAATTTTAATGGTCAAAAGTGTATTCTGCTAATTAAACATACAGCAATTAACAAGCCCATTTTTAACAAGGAGACGAAATTTAAGTGGTCATTATTTTTTACGGTTGACCTGGTCACCTTTTTTGTAATTACGGGTAAATAGATTGAAGTATTTATATAAGAATAAAGGATGACCCACGATAATTGTTTTCTGATCAAGGCAAAATGTCACATGATTGGTCTGTGTTACTATTTATAGAAAACAATGGACAGGAAACCAGTAAATGTGTGTTGGAAATAACCCCTTTTTACAACGCAAAATTTAATTAGGAAATTGGTGAATAAATTTGTCATATACAAAGCAGAAGTGCTCCATACCTAGGGCTTAATTATACAACTTTCTTTTCATGTGAAAAACGACAAAACAATAGAATGGGTTTAAGTCTTCCTAGGGCCTTGTTAGAAGCTTATTACAGCTCTATTGTATTGAAACTGATTAAACCATTGTCTGAATTCATTTGTCCACTCCGCTTGCTCTTTGTATTATACCTTGCTACATTGTTTACTTTGGCCTGGCCTATTGTCATAAAAGGTACAACCGAGATGTTATGTAAGTGCGAGAGAAAATTGCTATTGAAAGTTTTACTGTTGATATCACCCATGATGAATTTACACAGATTTGATATCCTTCTACATGTAATTAGGATTTTTCCCTAACCATTGTCCAAATAACCCGTCCAATTAAATTTTACTTGGTATTACTAGTCTTCATTTTTAACAAAGTCAAACTATAAATGTGACCCGTCACGCTAAAAGGTACCTTATCGGGTGTGTGAAAAATATCGACCCTAGTCAGTCTGCGCAGTCCGCGCAGCCAGACTAGGGCCGACACTTTTCACTTTTATGTAATTTTCTATATCTGGAATGTTTTCCCTATCTTACTATATGTCCATTTTTCGCATACGGTGTGTGGTTGCCGTGTGGTGATTCTGACAAGTTTATATTGTCATAATTTGGATTTTTGGAGTTCGGATAAGGTCCCTTTTAGCGTGACGGGTTACAAATATGTGGTGACAGCTCATTTTGGTAACAAAATTTTTGCTAAGTGATCAGGTCACAGATATATTCTGTTCACAAGTAAGATCTGGTTTTGCATGATGTCCCCAATAAAGAATCTTGGGAAACAGAGTTAATAGAACAAAATGCTCACAGCCACCAGCATTTTATCCCTTTGACTAAATATCTCAGATGTAAGCCAGGTTATTATGTACACAAATTGTATCATTATGAACATCAATTTTGTCATCTGAAACAGCTTTCAAATTAGACAGGTCTGAAACTGTCATTTGGGAAAGGGTTATTGTAACTTCCAGAAGAATTTTATCTCAAAGCCTATTCCCTAGTGTAGCATTACTAAAAGAAGCAGAGAAAAATATGTCATAGTCAAAATGACTATTCTGGTGCCACTTTTCTTTAAAACACATAAAATTGTGATAATCAGGGGGAGACCATAATCCATTTTGTTTCTGTCTTGACTTTGACCTTTCCCAAACAAGATCTAGTTTCGATGACTAAAATAGATAAGGTTTGGGAAATCATTGAGACAGAAGAAGAAAATGCTGATAACCAGCATTTTCTCCTTCTGCTTCAATATTTTCTGTGCTATTTGATGCACATATCTTTCTGTACCATAATCTACTTTATCCTTTGCTGCATCTTTCAAATTTCAAATTGGAACAGTCTAAAATGTTGTCATTTCGGAAAGGATTAATTATGAAACATTAATAATTTTCTACTGTTTGTGTTGTGCACTTGTTGGCATTGACTTGTAATTTCTGTTTCTGTAGATGTCCCATCTTTGGTTCTAGTCACACATGATATTATGAATGTCTTGGGATGGGTGGGGAGAGCATACCACTATCTAGTATAGGCTAAATATGACCTTGATAATAGTTAGGACACATACAAAACCAAGTCAGATTGAAATTTGTCCATAAACAAGCAAGGGAAATCCACGATTCCACGCCTTTTGATACAGCAGCATCAACTTTCAACAAATAGGTAAACAGGTGGTAAAATCATTTAACCATGTTCTCAAATGATGTTTTTGCATAATTATTTTTTTACCTGTAATAAAGACTTGCCTTTGTTAACTAACATCCTATTTACTGTATGAAAATTTCTATACTGTTCTTTATTTTTGAATATTATATTTACTACACGGCAGAAACCTATTTTTTTAAAACGATTTGTGAGGGAAAAAGACTTTGCAACCCCCGGACATACGAGATTTTGATTATAATATTGTCCTTCCTTTTTTCATAGGGGCAGAGGTGGTGCAGTGGTAACACACTGGACTTGAAACACGGGTCGCTGGTTCGATCCCCCGCCTCTCCAGTCTTTCGGATGAGACTTTAAACCGAGGTCCCGTCTCCATATTATGACCCTAGCTGTTGAGTGGGACATAAAACTCCATCCAATCCAATCCTTTTTTCATGAATTTTACCACTTTCACCTACATCAGTTTGACATGACTGATTGTCATCATGTAAAAATTTTAATCAAGAGAAATTCAATATTTTGATATTTTCATCCCCATAAAATGGTTGTTGTTGTTTTTTCAAATAGAGCACAATTGTGTCGGCTCTCTTTCAAGCTCCATGACGGTGTAAGAATTAGCAGAGAAATGGCATTGTGCTTTAGAGTTTAACTGCCAAATAGAACATAATTTTTATTCCGTAATTAACTTATTTTGTACTTTTGCAAGCGTTTTGTCATTTGGTTAAGAGTCTTACATGAGCAAATTTGCATTTAATGAAAGAAATACTTATCTTGTACCATAAATAAATGTGCACAAAAACTGCGAAAATAATAGTTCATCATTAAATTTTAGCTTGAATGTAAATTATCTCCGGTTGCATGGTGATAAAATGAAACAGCAAAATTGGAAGCTGCTGCATTATTTAGATCAAGCAAAGATAATTTAAAGAATGTTTTAATGTCATCTGGCTCATTAAATGCTGTAAGAGTGCAATCCTCTGACATCTTTTTTTAAATTCATATCATTAAGGTAGTCAACCCCTATTGAGATTCATGCAATATCAAAATTATGTGGGCACATTCGTAAACATTCAGCAGTAGAAACTTTCCACCACCAACTGTTAATGATATTGCCAGAATAACTAGGTCCGGATATGTAATATATGTTAACGACAGGACACAAAAAATTCCAACAGCATATGAATCTCATTAGGGTGTACTGCCTTAACTAAACATTCCGAGAGCGTCATGCAGATAGAAAGCTTTAAAGACAAATCCTAAAGTAGGCACAAGTTCATCCTTTTGTCAAATTCAATGAACCTTTCAGCAATCAGATCAAATATGTGATGGTGTCAAACTTATTCTTTATTTTAATTAGCTAAAAGGGAATTATAAGATTCATTCAAATGTCATATTTATTGTAATTCATGTGCCTAAAATTGCTTCGGAGAATGAATACCTGTGTTTGTTCGATTCATATTCTATACTGTAAATTACCTCTTGTCATTAAGGTGTTCATTTCCTATCTTAATTCATCAGATATAAAATTTGCATTTTTACCCAAATTTTCACTTTGTGTTGAAATGTAGGGCTTTTATATTAAAATGAC
This sequence comes from Fragum sueziense, assembly GCA_963680895.1. Taxonomy (NCBI): domain Eukaryota; kingdom Metazoa; phylum Mollusca; class Bivalvia; order Cardiida; family Cardiidae; genus Fragum; species Fragum sueziense. The sequence goes on from OY804599.1 coordinate 39,801,210, forward strand.
AGACTGAAGATTTAATGTGGATGTTAGAATGATTTGACCTGATGAAGGTTAATTCTTTAGATAAAAAAAAATGTCTTGTCTGTTTGAATTGGGTGCATTTGCTAAACAGACATTGTTGTTATAGCTCATAATAAAATGACCTGGCAGAGAATCTCTAGCTATTAGCTAGGGATGCTCTGCCAGGTCAATTATCATGAGATATACTGTTTGAAAACAGAAGAAGTGGAAGCGGCCATCAACTGGTCACGGTCATTATCAACAGTTACTGTTATTAAAGATGATGGCTGTACATTGGTAGTTAAGGTAGAAGACCCATAATTAGCACCAAAGAGCCAGCGGCGAAATTTGAAAAATGCCAGTCATTCCTAAACTGTGTTACATTTCCATTCCAAATATAAACATAAGCATTTTGTATGGTTTAGAATTTTGAATTAATGCATACTTATGAAAATATTTGACAAAAATGTTCAAAATTACCTCCCTTGCATATGATTATAGTGTAAAATGATATTTGTAAATTATTTTCTTCTTGAAGCATGATCTTGAAATCCGGTACGGTGAATCAACTTATGTGAAGTGTATTTACAAGTGTGTGTAATTTGATGCGTTTCGTATGGCTAGAAAGTGGTGTTTTTCATTATGGGTCTTCTACCTTAATTCTTTCCTACTTCTGATACTGGGATTGGATAAAACTTGTTTATTGACAAAAAACTTAAAGATTATACTGGTAGGATAATATTTGAATGACAAAAATAAGCTCCGATTTTAGTATTTAGATCTAAGCATTAATTAGCTGTAACCCCGCAAGCATCATGTAGAAAAAATGTCGGAAACTGTTAATGCGTAACTATGAAGATCATTATGCTGATTAAAATCTACAAAACAGAAAGTGGTTTGGGTGAATTAAACCCTGTCATTAAAAATATTGTAAAGGAAATTATATCAGATGATACATAACAAACGCAGGTGATTAAAACTTTGTAACTACAGCTTATTTAAGCTGTAGTTACAAGGTTTTAGTCATCTGCGGAAAAGTAGACCTATAGAAAATCATACAAACCCAAACCCGGGTGCAGCATATATTTTTTACAGCCTCGTATTTGTGACACCTGAGCTCTAAATTACTTTTTAAGATAATATAGCTCATGCCTGGCCGATTTCACTGTTACTCATTAAAGAATCAAATTAAATGACGAAAAAATTCAGACACCCTATATTATTTACATTTAATTTGGGGGACTTTTAGGGTAGATTTTCATGCATTTTATTCCTGAAAATTGTGATAGAGATTTCTCCCATCGATAGTTCCAAAAGAATTAGCACGTCTCTTTGGTCATTAGAATTATATAGACAAAGATGTGACCCAACATAGGAGCTATCATTGCATGATGTTTGTTCCACCGCCAAATGTTGACAACATGATATCCCTTGAATAGGTCAGATGTAATAAATGTTAACAACATCTAAAGAAAAATTCCGACATTTTGTTAATCATTAGGGATGGACTACCTTTAAATCACGGTAATGACAATTGTGCAATAAGGCCTATATATTGTTCCTGTTTTGTTAATTTCTTAATTCATATCATAATACTGTTTGCAATTAAGGGATACTGCCATATTTTTTTTCTTTTTATAACATATGATTACATCACATGAAACCCAAATAAAAATTAGACAAAAGTAGAGTATCCCCTTACATACTTATACCTTTTCTCAAACAATCTCTTGTTTCCATGTTAACTAAAAAGCAACAAGTTTGAATAACACAGAAACAACCGAAGAAAGCGCAGATTACAAGTTTTTTCTTCTTTTCTATGATGTAACTTTCAAATTTTGCTTTCTATCACACAATTATATTTTGTTGCCAGAAATACCTTTTAAATTGGAGCAGTCTGTTGCATTTTGTCCCTTGGGAAAGGGTTAATGAAAGTTGAAATTCCTCAACATATCACCCGATATCTCTTAATTACCATATTAGACGCAGACACATGTAATTTGGGCTTCGATGGAGGAAAAAATAACTTAAATTTGTTTTTACCCTTTATCTAATTGTTCCAAAATTTAGTTTCAGTATTGCAAATTATGACCTGTTCCCTTTTCTTTTTTTTACATTCACATTTTTTGGAAACTTGCGGAATGAACATAAATATCCCTCACATTGATGGCTCAGCACAAAACGGTAGTAACTGCCTATATGTTTAAAGGCAGTTACAACCCTTTCGTGCTGGGCCATTCATTACATGCTCACTTATACATCTTTACAATAAATTCCAACGTTTGAAGTATGGATGCAGAGAACAGGTCTTATCCAACATCGACCCTCATCAGCCAGCCAAATTGAGAAATGGAGTGGGGACAGCCATGACCTTATGTGCAGCAAACCAGCTATCTGAAAGGGAGCCAACAGATGTGGACAATGCTTTCAACTCCTTCATGTTAGATATGAAGTAAGTGGGTGCCAATAAGAAGGGGAAATAGTCAAATCAGAAGAATCAAAAGTATATATGAGCAGCTTCACTTGGTGGAAGAATAATTCATTTTCAAGCATGATGAAATTACAGGACCATTGAATAAGTTAAGATTTGTTTACCCATGTTGTGTAATTGATTAGTAATGTGCATGTTAACAAGCCTACAAGATAGATGTAAAAGCCTCCTGTCTATCCATAAAAGGTAACACTTGGGAAAATGCATGCAAAACACACAACTTATTTGAATACAAAAGACATTACTAATCTGTAGCCGTTTGATTAATGCTCTCTGGCAAGCTACTTATGTACATATCCTCTAAAATCCAAGCCCTACATTATCTATTTTCCCTAATCAGTCTGTAGATTATTGAAATCCTAGACTTTTCTCAGCAAATTATTCTGGAATCTTCTGTATAACTAGATAAAATAGTACAATGTGGAACAATGAAGATGGGTACACTTAGCCCTCTCCCGAACGACAAAAATGGAGAGTGGTACATTTCTAATGATGCTGCTGGCGATAAAATGAATGTTAATAAATATATAATTAGAAAACAATATAGAAGAGAAAATATGAGCTGGTTGTAACCAGCATTTTCATCTTTTGCCTCAATGTTTTCCAAAGCCTTTTCTAATAGGCGATGTCAAAACCTTGACAAATTTGAAAGCTGTTACAAGACAAAAATGTGTTCCTAAAGACAGGATTTATATTGCTGTAACAAGAATAATATAGATATCCATATATTTTTGCCCTATTGAGAGACATCCAAATCGAGACACAATGTTTGGGAATGGGTTAATGAAAATACAAGAGGACCATGATGGTCCTATATCGCTCACCTGAACCAAAATTATATAAGCAAAACTTTTCTTCAATTCAAAAAATATTTATGACTTTAAGACTGAAAACGAACTTATGGTCAATAACATTGTGAAAATCAAACTCATCCAAGATTTCATCGTGTCCAACATTGTGTCCAAGATTTGTCTTGTTTGATAAATAATTGTAGATTCTGGAGTATAAACAAGGTCAAAAACAGCCGAAAACAGTGATTTTGTCAATTCAAGAGCACATAACTCTCGACCTTCTAGTCAGATCAGGCTGAAAATCAAACTCATCCGAGATCTTATGATATCCAACATTGTGTCCAAGATTTGTCTTGATTGGTCAATAATTGTAGATTCTAGAATGTAAACAAGGTCTAAAGCAGCCGAAAACGGCAATTTGATCAAATTCAAGGGCACATAACTCTCCACTTTTTTATCAGATCGGACTGAAAATCAAACTTATCCAAGATCTTATGGTCTCAAACATTGTGTTCAAGTTTTGTCTTAATTGATAAATAATAGTAGATTATAGAGTGTAAACAATGTCAAAAACAGCCAAAATCGGCAATTTTATCAAATTCAAGGGCACATAACTCTCATCTTTCTGGTCAGATCAGACTGAAAATCATACTCATTTGAGATCTTATGGTCTCCAACCTTGTGTCCAAGATTTGTCTTGATTGGTCAAAAATTGTAGATTCTAGAGTGTAAATAAGGTAGAAAACAAGTCAAAAACGGCAATTTTGTCAAATTCAAGGGCTCATAACTCTCAACTTTCTGATCAGATAAGACTGAAAATCAAACTCATCCGAGATCTTAAGATCCCCAATAATGTGTCCAAGTTTTGGATTGATTGATCAATAATTGTAGATTCTAGAGTGTAAACATCGTCGAAAACAGTCAAAAATGACAATTTTGTCAAATACAAGGGCAAGTAACTATGGACTTTCTGATCAGATCAGACTGAAAATCATACTCATCCCAGATCTCATGGTCCAAAACATTGTGTCAAAGTTTTGTCTTGATTGATGGATAATTGTAGATTCTAGAGTGTAAACAAGGTCAAAATCAGTCGAAAATGGCAATTTTGTCAAATTCAAGGGCACATAACTCTCGTCTTTCTGGTCAGATCAGACTGAAAATCGAACTCATCCGAGATCTTATGGTCTGCAATGTTATGTCCAAGATTTGTCTTGATTGATCAATAATTGTAGATGCTAGAGTGTAAACAATGTCAAAACTAAGTATTTTTCGCATTCAAGGGCAGATAACTCCTGACTTTCTAGTTCGATCTGACCCATAATCGAACTCATCCGAGATCTTATGGCCATACATGTTTTGACCAAGTTTGGTCAAGATTGGCTTATATTTGTAGATGCTAGAGTGTAAACACGAAATTGTGGACGGACGGACGGACGGACAGACGGACAGACAGACAGACAGACGGACGACGGACAAAAAGTGACCACAATAGCTCACCTTGAGCACTTCGTGCTCAGGTGAGCTAATAAGCAGCTCCAACATTCATTATTACTAAAACACAGACATAAAAATATTTCGACAATCACACAAGTTATCTTTATTTTTCCATAAAACTAAATATGATATTTTACACTCTGTTATGAAGATAATATTTCGTAGTAATTTAGATAGGTGTTAGGTAATTGTACTTTCCTAACAACTTATCAAGTAGACCTTGAAGATATAGGTTGACTAGAATCTATGCCTCACTGTTTTCTAAACATTATTATTATTTCTGTTCGGCTAGAATGTTTATTTTGCCTTGACAATCAACACCTCTTTTTATTATTGTCCACCAAAATTAACCCTGGACAACTTAATTTTCGTGTGCAAATTCCATTAGTTGAGCGTCTAAACAAAACATGACCGAAGTGGGGTCATTACATATGCAGATGTCCCGGGTTAATCTTGCTGGACAATACAATGTTTGCCCTTTTTCTGGTTACATCAACATCTTTGCCCCATTTCCTTGCCTCCAAATGTTTACTGCTTGCCTGTTAATCCAACATGTTTACTCCACTTTACCCAATACTTCTCAAAATGTTTACTCCATTTCTAAAACCTCAACATATTTATTCTCTTTTACCCACATGTCTCAAAATGTTAACTCCATTTCTATAACCTAAACATGTTTACTCCCCTTTACCCATGTCTTAAAATGTTTACTCCATTTCTGTAACCTCAACATGTTTACTCCCCTTTACCCACGTCTCAAAATGTATACTCCATTTCTGTAACTTCAAAATGTACACTCTATTTTCTGTAACCTCAACATGTTTACTCCCTTTTACCTATGTCTCAAAATGTTTACTCCATTTCTGTAACCTAAACATGTTTACTCCCTTTTACCCATGTCTCAAAATGTATACTCCAATTCTGTAACCTCAACTTGTTTACTCCCTTTTATCTATGTCTCAAAATGTATACTCCATTTCTGTAACCTCAATATGTTTACTCCCTTTTACCCATGTATCAAAATGTTTACTCCATTTCTGTAACCTCAACATGTTTACTCCCTTTTACCCATGTATCAAAATGTATACTCCATTTCTGTAACCTTAACATGTTTACTCCCTTTTACCCATGTATCAAAATGTATACTCCATTTCTGTAACCTCAACATGTGTACTCCCTTTTTACCCATATGTCTCAAAATGTATACTCCTGTAGTAACCTCAACATGTTAACTCCTTTCCCATGTCTCAAAGGTAAATCTTTTACTATTACCTAGACATGTGTTTCAACTGTAAACTCAATACTCTTGCATCAACAGGTTAACTCCTTTCCCATGTCTCAAAATGTTTACTCCGTTTCTGTAACATTAACATGATTACTTTTTGTTTCTCAACATATTTACTCCTTTTTTCTTGCTTCAACAGGGCCCATTTCCCTTGTAACCATTCACTTTACTCAGCATAAACATGATTACAACTGACATGGCAGAGCATCTCTAACTATTTAAAAGCTGGAGATGTACTGCCAGGTCATTTATTGAGACCTATAAATTTCATATCCTTTTCCCTTGCTTACATGTTTACTCTTTTTCCCTAGCTTCAAAACCTTTTCTCCTTTTCCCTTACCTTAACATGTTTACTTGTTTTCCCTTGCCTTCACGTGTTCGCACTCATGGACCTCATTTGAAAAATTATGACAGAATCTATTTATACTTCAATCTTTATGTGAATCTATGTTTTTGAGACTATAAAATGAACATTTTAAACGGATACCCATTTTAATTAATCTCACATATCTTTATGTATATATGCTAATGAATTACACTTATAAGGGTTTTGTACAAAACAGTTCTATATGCCTGTAATTTCTTATGTGCGTAAAATAATTTTGCATGAACTACTTTTTTTTCTATTCGCATGCTTAGTCAGTTCATGGCAATCTGTCATCATAGTAAGCATCAGTGAATTCTTCAAAAATTATGTAATCTCTCAACTAAACATTGTTGTTGTTATTTTTGTTTTCCTGTATTCTTTTTTTTTTTTTTTTTTTTTTTAACTCTTCCAAATTTCACAATTTCAGACTGGTCAGGTTGGAAGTTGCTGCTGATGACAAGCAAAAGAAAACAAATCTTGTCATGAAGTCTCATGGTCATAAAGCTGATGCTGTACGTTTCCACATAAGAAGTGCACTGTAAATGCAGATCAACAGGCAAGAGAGCGTAAAGGCACTCTAAATTTTATATCAAATTTAAATACTCAAATATCAAAATCCTTTGTTGTGGGTACTCATTTCAATTGTCTTGATGAAAAAATTCAAACGAGTACACACAATATAGGGTTTAATGAAAAACAAAAGAAATATTAAATTTTGCAAAGTCATTACCCCCCCCCCCCTCTCTCTCTAATCTGTTAGATATAATGCTCTGTAAATATAATGTACCATTAACTTCAGCAATGTTTTTTTACAAAGCTAAACTAACATACTTTGCAGACAAAGATTAATTTTCTCCATTTAAATTTGATCAACTTCATCCGCAGAGAGAAATGAGCATGTTAAACAAAGTTTTTAATTGCATTTCAAGATATCGGGATGTGTACCTGTGCCATTAAGACATTGGAGTATAAATTTATGATATTCATTATGAATAGCTGAAAGTCATTTCAAATCTTAAGTGCCAAGTTAAATAGAACACCCTTAGTTTAATTTAATTACCTCTCTCTGTATAACCCATCAAGTTTTTGTGTTCCATGTTCCTCTGTTTTAATTGGCTTCATTTATATGGGAGCATTTGACTCTTGAAATGCCCTGCTGAAAGTGGTATCCCAAAATAATATGGCTATGTATCCCTACAGGTATAGCTTGATCCGAAACAGACAGCTTAAATGTGACAAAGACAGTAAGCACTTTCAATCAGACCGCTGATTCTGAGTGAAGACTGCAGATTGTCATTCGACAGGTAGAGCATCTGCCTTGCGACCAAGAGGTCCCAAGTTTGATCTGCAGAAAGAGAGGTCAACCTGCTCTTGGACTTTCATGGGCCTTTATATTCGGCACAAGCACTGGAGCAGTTTCCAGGAAGCAGAATCAAGTATGTTGGTGTGTAGTGCCATAGTAAAGGCAATTACATGGAAATGCTGGACCGCTGGTATACCAATCAAACAGTTGACATCTATAAGAAGATTTCAGTTTTATAGATGATATTAAAGATAAATGCATGGGATGAAAGAGTTAATTTATAACTACCCAGGTAGAGTTTTTTGTGTCTATACAATATATCAGGTAAGATGTAAGATAAAAGCCCATTAAATATCACAATCAAGAAGGGGTAAAAGTCTAAATGAGAAGAAAGGCTTAAATTACAAAATTTGCTTTTGTCCCTGATTAGCCAAGCTTGTCCAATAATTTATACCTAGGACGCAAGTGTAATCTCATGTTTGTTTTTACCCGAGGCTGTCTCCGGATTTTGTGACAGGTCATCGTAATTACTGTTGAAAACCTACCCAACTTTCAACAAAAGGTACAGATATGCTAATGACACTGAAATTAATTCCGTAACTAACCTAAAACCGTGATTGGTGACATTAATTGAGGTAGTTGGTTGCCTTAGCAACGAATAGATAAGGTGCGGAAAAATGCCATATATAGAAGAAATTAAATATGTGATAGAATTTTGTGATGTAATTTTTGTAAACAGGTTAGCATATCTTGGGAAAAACAATAATATATCAGTTAGCCAATAAAATGACACAAGTAATCAGTCTGAGTTATTTCCCTTGATGAGATCTTCAGTACCGAAATCAAGTATGATTATCTCCATGTCAACTTGGCAGACAAATTTGATTGACTCGTAAATAAACCCAATTTCAAAATTATTTTTCTAGTATACTTTTTTGAGAAAATAATACCCAAATAATCTACAACAACTTTTTTGCTTTCGATTTTTAAAGACAGACACATTGACAGACAAGAACCTTTTCCTATGTATAGCTCAGGATAAATGAGCTGGCAGAGCATACTTAGCTATTAGCTAGGGATGCCCTGGTGCCAGGTCATTCATCATGAGCTATGGTTTCCAAGTCTCAGAATAATAAACTTTTTTTGTAACATTTGAAAATGTTGCAACCACAACTTGTAGTTACAACATTTTAAATTGTAACCAGCAACATGCACTTTTCTAAAAGTACAATTGGAAGAAAATACACATGAAATATACCCTAGTTTTGCTTCAACTAATCAAAAGAAATATTTGGTTAAATTGGTAATTAATAAATGCTGATTAACTTAAGATATATATTTGAACACTCTTATTTTTAGCTAATGCAATAATCAGCTTAATTTCTATTGTTTAAAAATGTGATTAATTTATAAGATTATACAAGTAGTAATAAAACATAATGGATTTTAATTAATTTTCTCTCCATATTTAAAGTAAATAAAATATTTTCTTCAAAACCAAAAATACTTTGGGAGAGATTAAACCCTTTCCCAAATGTCAAAATTTTTAAATTATTCCAACATGAAAACTGCTGCAGATGACAATTCTATTTTTAGATTATAAGCATTTTCTACTTATGCCTCATTTTTTTCCTAAGCCTTAAATGTTCTGATAGGGACATCAAAACCAGGTCTAATGTTTGGGAGAGTATCTTCACTATCAAGATTTGTTTCCCTTAGTCTGAATGATTGTAAATTGTCCAGCATCCAATCATGGGTAGAGACAATAGATTGACTGATCCAAATAGGGTTTAACACCTCCTTCAACTACTTTGGTCATCGCGCCAGCTGGAGCACCTCTCCATGCATTCCAGTGTTTCTCCGTAGATATCTCACCAATACTACCACAACATCCTTTCCCAGCCTCCAGCTGCTGGCCCAGGTTTATGATCATCGAAACCATTGGTGAGAGACAAACATCAAAGTGAATGTTTGCAGCAGCCAAAGATCGAGCAAGGACCTCGTGAATTATGCCCCTGCCAAAAAAGTTCAAGAACGCATTTCTAGTTCTAGAACTGTTCCAGAACGTTAAATGGCACCTCTAGAACTGTTCTAGAACTGTTCTAAAACAGTTCTAGGAGCGCCATTTAACATTCTAGAATGTTCTAGAACAGTTCTTGAACTTACATGAACTTTCCGCAGGGGTAATAAGGGTCAGATGTGCTGCCAATTGCTCTCAGAATGGCCACTGCAGGAAATAACAGAATATTGTCACATATTCAAGGTGTAGCAACAACATTTCTATCATATCAAATTACATGGAACATCATCTTCGCTAGCCAAGGTTTAACCCACCTACGTTTGTATTCACCCTTGGCGGATTTAGTCCAATTTTCATGAAATCGCGAAGCGCCGCCTAGCGGTTGTTCTGCTGGTTGTTTACGTCCATTATTGATGACGTCATTAATGCGCGTTGTCTTTCGCGTCATACGTCATGCGGATTATGTAAAAGTTAGCCGCTTTTTTGGTCGAATTGTCGAAAGTATAATAATTTGTCGATTATAGTTAGGGAATTCCTGTCTATTGCAGCGAAATTCTTAGGAAAAATCGCCCATCTTCGGGTTTTTGAGTTGCAAATGCAATGCTTTTTCCCGCCCGTTGTCATGATTTGGTTACTCATAACAAATGTATCAGTCGACAATCTGATTGGTTCCAGCGAGACCTCGCTGGAACCAATGAAAACGCTTTCCAGGAGACCAAGAAAATCCGACTAAATACGCCAAGGGTGAATACAGAAACGACGTTACGTCGTAGATGTCAACCTTGGCTTGCGAAGATGATGGAACATAAGAATTCCAGTTTGCTAGCTGTCACTGGTGCATCTAACCATGTGTTCAAAGAATTTCTTACACCAGTACAATACAAAGTCCCATTCAAGCTCCAATAAAGGGTTAAAATTTGCATCCATAGAAAAGGTTTTGATATTGATAAATTCTTGTTGAGATATGTTTTAATATATTAGTAATATTTTATCAGGGCTCTACATAACAACTTGATTACATAGACACTTCATCAACATACAAAAACAATCTTAGGATTTCAATCATAAGATTTTCTTCACAGCATTACATGGGAAAAGGCGTCTGTATTGTTTTTAGCAAGTCTGTTACATTAACCCATTCCACACAGTTGACGCCTATCAAGGTATAGGTTGGCTTTGGAAAATATTGTGGAAAATGAAGAAATTGCTTGTGACCAGCAATTTCTCCATTTCCCACAATTTTTTCTACCAAAAAAATTTACATTATCTATTCTTAACATTTAAAACATATTTTAGGAGACACAAGGGTTACTCTGACCCAATTCATTCAATTTCAATTAAATTTTGTTCATTACTCGCTAAACATTAAGAAAGAGTTTTGTATAAAAATCTAATTTCCTTCAGATCAATATGCCATTCAACAAAATCAAAACGAGATGATTCATCTCAATGGTTTTAAATACAAAATCAAAAGAATATGTATATCAATATCTTCTTTTTTATTTCATCAAATTCTGACGTTATAACACAAAGTAATTTCCATTTGATCTAAAAGGCTTTGAACGTTAAAGAATTTCATAATCTATCATTTATATATTATCCTAATGAAACTTAAGTATTCAGCTTTGAGTTTAACCCATTCCCACATAATGACAACCTTTACGACCTACAAGGTAAAGGCTTTGGAAAACATTGGGGAAAATGAAGATATTGCATATGCTTCTGCCTAGGTACAAGCCCGCTACATGACGAAAGTTTTGCGACCATGAGGTAACATTCAAGTGTCTCATGCAAAAGGGTGTTCAGAGGCTATCAGCTTCTCATGCAAAAAGTGCATCTGGTCAGTATAATCATCGAAAGAAGAAAAGAGAACTTTCTTTTCCATTAAAATCAAATTTAAACAAACAAGGGTTTTTTCTTTCATAAATTAATCTACAGGGCACTCCTTCAGGTTTGTAGATAATTTCCTAATTTAATGTGTCTCCAGTTTACATTTATCCCTAAAATAATTGCTAACCCTTAATTGCTGAAATGATCGGAGATATGATATTAGAGTTCTGAAAGTGAAGGCCAAGATGACACTGGTTAATTAACCCTTTCCCAAACGACAAAATTTCAGGGCGGTCCAATTCAAAAGCAGTTGGAGACAACAAATTATATGTGAATAAAGATAGGATTTGTGTACAATATGGCAGAGAAAATATTGAGACAAAAGGAGAAACTGCTGGTTATCAGCAGTTTCTTCTTTTGTCTCAATGTTTTCCCCAAGACTTTTCTATCAAGGACGTCAAAACCAGGTCTTGTTCGGGAAAGAGTTAAACACCTTGAGAAGAGACATGGGGCTTGGGGTAGCCAACATACAAACACTGGTGGATGTCCGAGAATCGTAGAGGTTGACATTGCGTTGTGCCCATGAAGGCGTCGCCTGATTTCTCTAACTCTGAGATTTCGTAATTCAGTCAAGACTACAGCAAGACTGTCTAATTTTGTCATGATATAACTCTATACAGGGCTCCGTAAATTTCGAATAAATAGATGAACATTTTGTTTCTCAAGAACTTGTCTTGTTATACACCAATAAGAAAAGCATTCTAGCTTTTATGACTTTCAACTCAGAATGTTGATAGCACCTTACAATTACAAAGTTTCATAAGAATAATAGAAGCTGGTAGATATAGCATTCAACAGGCACATAAAATAAAATACAGAAAGCAAAAATATTTTTTTCTTTTCAAGACAACAAGCAGACAAGTTCTTGAAAAACAAAATGTTCATCTTTAGTCTAGGATGATGGTCAGAGGGTGCAGATGGTCAAATCGAAAACCTAATGAATTAACCCATTGCCACATATTGACGCTTTTAGACGCCCCACAGGATAAAAGTTTGGGAAAACATTGTTGAAAATGAAGAAATTGCTTGATACAAGCAATTTCTTCATTTCCAACAATGTTTTCCACACCAAATGTGATAAAATTTGAAAATTTCTTAACATTGAAAATGTCGTCTGCAACTTCTTTCAATTTGGAATAGCTTGAAAATCTGTCGTTTGGTAATGGGTTAAAGCAAAAGGGTTTAATGAAAATAATGTATTGAAACCACCAAGAAAAGAAGTGAAGTCTTTGTTCGAGACTATTTATTATTAAATTTCTAATCAGCTATGTATACAAGGTCGGCCAAGGTATTGTTCGCCTCGATGTTTGAATTAGTGTCTATATCGTGTTAACTTTAATGATAAATTAAGCGCCGTTGTTTGAATAGAACTTTTTACTGAAAGACATTTCTCTCATCAGATAAGTTCAGTAATATCTCATTTTAATGCTTGGCCATTGAAATATTATCATAAAGAATATTATATTCATTTTCTTTGTGTAAACGTAAAATAATTTTGATGTTTTAAACAAGTTTTATAGACTATAGAAATTTGATGAAATTACAATTGTGAGGTGAATAAATTGCTGTGTTTACTTTGAAATGAATTAAAACTGGTTAAAGAAAGGGCCTCTATACAAAAAGTAGTCATTATCAAAAATAGTAGATTTATCAACCTTTCCCAAACAGAGAAAAATTAAACCTGCTATAGATGACAAAACCGAAAAGATAAGACTTTGCATGCTGTAGAACATAGAATATTGAAGGTGAAATTATAATAGCTATGTTAAAAAGCATTTCGTCGGTGTAAATGCAAAACCTCGTATGTCGATTCTTTCGATTTTCAAAGTACAAACTTGTGTGCCCATTTACAGACAATTCTTACAGGTTTTGGGATATTTTACTGAATAGTATTAATAACAAACCATCAATAAACAATATGTCCAAATTTCAAGTAAAACATTTCAGTTTAGAAAAAGTTATTATTCTTTTTTCCCTTCCCTTTAAAAATTTCCTAAAACAAGATATGAGGTTTTGCATTTACAACGACGATTTCCTTCTTTTGCCTAAATATCAATTTTAATGAGTCATATTGAATACTATTAAACTATCTTTATCAACATCTACAGAGCAACAGATAAGAGGAAGTGAAGTTTTTCTAAATTTGTTATTTCAAATCCAAACCCTATGTTGTTGGTACTCATATGAATTATCTCCACAAGATGATTCCAATCAGTACCAACACCATAGGGTTTGATGAACAATGAATGAAATTATTTCATTTTGAAAAGCCATCACACCATCTTTTCTGTATAGGTCTGTAGCCTTCAAATATATCCGCAACATCTTCCAAATTGGAGAAGTCTAAATTTTGCCATTTGGGAAACAGATATATAGAGTACCTAAGTTTCATAGTAAGGAGGATATGGTGCGTTCTTAAAATACAGTCAAAGGGACTTCCTTTCATAAGGAGAAATTATGAATTAATTTTGCACAATTAAATCTAAAAACAAACATAGCAACAGGGGTGTCCAAACTTGCGTCGGGGTAATTTAGGCATAGAAATTAGCTATTATCCATTGAAACCTTGTAAAAATCCATTAACAATCATCAAAAGTACTTTGATTTTCTTTTTAAATCAAATTTCAATACAATATGATATTTAACTCCATATATGGCATTCACTTAAAGTTAATGAGACCAAACAATTTCTCTAAATTACTATTCAAGAATTGAAAATATAATTTGCTCTTTTTTCTTAGAAAACGTTGTGGCTGAAGTATAAAAAATACTGGAAAAACTGCATCATTTCTGTATTTTTCCCTAATTGTGGAGTCAAACTTCGAGCTTTCAAAATGCTTTCCTTGGTTTTTATAATATTAAATTTGGCAATTGCCCTACCTTAGAAATCGAACTAGTCTTAACATTTGTTCTTCAAAAAAGCGTAAAACTATTACATGTATAATTGGAATGAGAAAAAGAAGCAACGCTATTTGCAATTAAACCTACGTACATCATTTACCATACATATCGGAAAAAAGACTGAAATAAGTTAATTACAAAACTGATGTATCAAAAGCAAGGCACATCTAGTGCAATTTCTAGGCACCGCGGGGAATTCCGAGTAACAGCTATGTCGCCAACCTAAATCAGCCGTTTTTCTTGAAATTTGAAAATTTTGTCATTTCGTAATTGTCTTTGCATATCCATTGTATTCCCAAGAGCTCAGACAAAATATCTACCAATCTATATATGACCCTTGACTTTTCTGTTATTTTCTCTTATGCAAAACAAGAATCCTTGATTTTGCTTACAATTTTGTATTGTTTTTTCCATCCACTGCGACATATTTAACCCTTTCCCAAACAAGACCTGGTTTTGACGTCCCTAATAGAAAAGGCTTGGGAAACATTGAAACAAAAGAAGAAACTGCTGATAACCAGCAGTTTCTCCTTTTCTCTCAATATTTTCTGTGCCATATTGTACACAAATTCTATCTTTAATAACATCCATTTTGTCATTTGTGGCAGTTTTTGAAGTGGATCACCCTAAAATTTTGCCGTTTGGGAAAGGGTTAAACCATTAAATACTGTTTAATTTTGCATACATGTGTAAGCAGAATTTTTCTACGGTATTGAGAGTGCACGCTGTATATGATGCATGAAAATTGAAACCACAGTGATTTTTTTACCTGCGCATCCTGCTACTTTTACTCATAATCTGGTCTCTGGGATGCAAAGTTTTAATTCAAGCGAGTCCCAGGATGCAACAATTTTTACAGATTTCCTATTAAAAATAGTGTATTGGACTCACTAAACTAGTAGCTGGACTCATTGATATGGAATCCAGCGAGTCCCCAGGACTCACAGTCTTGAAATTGTAAAAATATCTCTGAAACCACACAGTAACTGTTGGTAAAAGCAAGTTTACTAAGAAAATTTTATTTTCTGATCATATAGTAGCACAGCTGGGGCTCATAACCACATGTTCCTAGCACTTCTTGCACCAGAAAGTAGCAGGGGTTGATTTGGTACAGAAGTTAATGCGCAGGACTGTGACACGTACAGGGGCGCAGGTTCTATGCCCCCATCACTAAAAGTAAAAGTAGAAGTAGGCCTTAGTTAACAGTGTTTATTCTAGGGCGCGGGATTGCGGGAATCCCCCACTTTTCTGAAAAATCCCCCAAATTTTTCATCTGCGAGCGGGAAAATCCCGCAAATTGAAATACTCTTGGTACTTTGATTACATATTGCCGTAGATATCAATCAAACGAAATTTGAAGCAAAATCCATTTTAAAGCCTCGGATATCGCTGTAGATAGGTTGAAAAGTATCTAATCTCAATAGAAAATTCAAATCTACTGCACCTTTCATTGTTTTAAGAAAATCTTTGGTATTTACAAAAGCCAGTCTATGAATTGGCACCATCATGGCCGCCATCGCGATCTTTTTTCTCAAAATTATTCTTTTATGGAGAAACTATTGTAGTGGATAAAAGGTAAATTTTCAAGAGAAAATCTGAACTTGTGATTTAAATATCATTTCCTTTTATAAAGAATATGTTCTGAAACTTTGTTTTGAGACAAAGAAAGTTAATTGGTACATTCGTACCCATTATTGTTCAACCCCCAAATGAACTTAATATTTTAGAACTCCCCATTTCCTGAACAAACTGAATAAAATAATGCATGAATTAACTTAGGAAGGTAAAAAAAGTAATTTGAATATTTTATGATCATTAATGAAGGCTTAAAGCATAATGAAAACCATACAAAAAATAATTTTCTTATATAGTCATTTATAGTAATTGACTCTAGTGTCCCCCACATTTTTTCAAAATCCCCCACATTTTTTTAGGAGGTGGGGGAAGATCCCCCACTTTATTCAAATCCTAGAATAAACACTGGTTAAATTCTCCTTTGTCATATATATCTAAATATGGTCGGTTATATTCAAAAATGATGTAACTACAGTAACTGATTCAAGCTGTAGTTACGACATTTTTTAATGAAACCAACAACATAGTAGGTGTTGTATCACAAAGTCCTTAAAATCAACATGAATGAACTTGAAACTAAAATCTTGAATATTGTCATTTTTCAACAAAAACCTCGTAACTGTAGCTTGTTTTCTGCTTAATTTATAAGGTTTTTGTTGGAAAGCGACATTATAATCTTGAAAATCTAGCCTGAGTTGGCCAAGTAGATATTTTGATAATAATCTGTATTAATTAAGAATTTTTATAAAGCTTTATAATGATTAATGGAAAAACATTCCCCTCTAGCAAAGCCAACATTTAATTTAAAAAGTTGAAAAACACCTTAGCTATCTCTGAATTATCATTAATTTACTTTCAAGATCCTGTTCCATTATAATTAAATATTTCATCAAAATTGCAAAAATATGCTAAAATCTAAATGTCCTACTGTGGCTTTTGAGCAAAACAATTATTGTAAATGCATTCAACCCATTAGCAAACAGCGAAATTTTAGACTTGTCGAAACAAGAAGGTCTCGTAACAGATGACATTTTTAAGGATGCTAACTAGTATCACTCGGGTCACATTCAAAAATGTCGTAACTACAGCTTATTAAAGCTGTATAGTTACGACGTTTTCGAAAGTGACCGACGTTATGTAGGTTTGGTTTATTGGGGTTTTAGGTTGTTTTCAACTGCTATGTAGGAATCCAGTGACTGGTGCATGCAGAGGGGGTTCAAGGGACTCTGTAGCTGGATTTTTTTCTTTTTTTGTAAATCTTTGTAGTTTGTGAAAGACCAAGGTTTTTCTGTACATCCTATTGAATAGACTATATTACTTAGTGTTGCAAAAAAATGAAATTTCTGTAAATCTTTTCTGAGAAACATTTTTTGACCCAACTTAATTCTTCATAAATTAATGCTCTTTAGAAGTAAAAGTTCGAACTAAAACTCAAAATCATATTCGCAATTGAAGAAAATATATAAGTGTTAAGTGAAGTGTTCAAATCAGCTTTTGTCATTAAGTTTTCAGTAAATATAATTATAAATCAAAGTGGGATGACATACCCATTTCCGCTGATGTTGAAATCAAGTAAATTATCCATAATTACCCTTCTTTTGGATTATTTATTACTTGATTTTCTTACTTATTGACAATTTCATGACATCATGCAAACAATAATAATATCTTTCCTTTAAAGACTAATCTAAGCCCTTTCTCAAACAGCAATAACATGGGCGTAGACAGAAATTTATTTTTATTACGCACAAGCGCCCTAGGCCCAAGAGGGGGAGAGCACAAGAGGGAGTATCCCGCTCTTAAGGGAGTTCACCGAGAAAAGTATGATTTGTAAGACTTGATTTCGTGCATTCTATGTGCATTTCGTGACACAAAAACGGTAAAACTGGCCCTTAAAACAATACAAAGCAACCTAAGACCTATTCGCAATTTTTTTTACATTGCGCACATGCACGTTATGCTTTGTGGGCGCTACGCCCTTGAATAATAACATGGTATACCGTATAAGTATGAAATCTTCTGCGGATGGCAAAGAGGTAGTAAAGATAGAATTTTTATACAAAATAGTACAGAAAATAGAGGCTTACAGAGAAAAAGAGGCTTTGCTTCAATGTTTTCCTATGCCATTTCTTTGGGATGATTTTCATAATGTCAGCTAGTGCTCTTAAAATGCATAGTAATAGCATCCTTACATGGAGAAAGTGTTACAGCAACTTTAGTTACTAAGACAGGCTTATCTTTAGAAGAACGTTAGACATGCGCAGACAATGGAGTATTGAATTATATGGCATTTACAGAAAAAATAGGGCAAGTTATATTCAGTAATTAATAATCACAGATAAATGAAGACTGATTACCATGGAGATAATTTCAACTAATGACTTTTTAATGATGAGTTATTGGCAGTCTTTTTACAAGTATTTAATGTACTTTAATTAGCTAAATTTGTGAACCGTGGTTATAGTGGTACATGTATAACAATTTTATATTTGACCTACAATGGATAATCAAACACTTGAAACATCTACAAGGGGCCATAATTCTGCTTACATGCTTGTAAGAGTAATGGGAATTTGCTTGTTTAGATATTTCCTAGTATTGACATCAATTATTCTGTCCACTGTAACACATTTCAAATTGGAGCAACTTGAAATTGCATCATTTGGCAAAGGTGTAACAGAATCGTTTTGATGATAGTGTGTGACTGTTAAATAAGTTGCCCTATCCATGAATGCTTGTGATGAAAGAGAGTCACAACTCCTGCAAAAAGTTCATGTAAGTTCAAGAACTGTTCTAGAACATTATATGGCACTTCTAGAACTGTTCTAGAACAGTTCTAGAAGTGTCATTTAATGTTCTAAAACAGTTCTAGAACTAGAAATGCGTTCTTGAACTTTTTTTCGCAGCTGAAGTAGCAGACATTAACTGTAGTTATCTTTGGTTTCTACTACATCATAATATTCAGCTTCTAATATTATAGATCTAACAATTAGTCAAAGGTAGATAACTCTAACTAAAACTGCCCTCCCCCCCCCCACACACACACACATAATAGAATTAAATTTTGTGCTAAAAATAGACTGGTCTTACCTGTTTGTATTGATAAGTTGTTAGTGCTATTATAAACTCTCATAACTACTTTTCAATGAAGCTGTAGTGTAGTTGATTTTGTCATCTGCAACATCTTTGAATTTGGACCAGTCTAACTATTTGCTGTCTGGTAAAGGGTTAATTGCTCAGAGAAGCAGCAGGGAAATTGTCTATCAAGTATAACTTGTATAAATAAACCATGACCTCTGGACAGACGAGTCAAACTGCACAGGTAAACTAGGTATGTAAACGTCGTGGATTTAAGAACGCGTTTACCGTTAGATGTAATCACAACACCCCTCTCACGTAGGACAGTCAATAGTTAAAAGTACACTTGAGTCTCAATGTTGATGGTACCACTATAGAAGTGATTATGGAGGGATAGGCCTTGTTGACCATATATGGAATATTGGTGCAATTAAGTATAGAGAAAGATAGAAAGAATATTTGCAGACATCATTACTCTTTGATCTCTGGAATATTTCTGATAGAATTTTGATGTGCTGAATCTTTGTAGGGTGTAAGATTTCTGCAGCAAAAAATGCAGGATTTCTTTGAAGGAAGTTCAAACATACATGGGGGAAGGGGGGATTCAATTGCTATGGCCATACCATGGTAGATGGAGCACCTAACCATAGATTCCTGTCATTTCCAATCAACAGTAGTACCACAATAAACTCCTTTTCCAGACTCCAGCTGCTTGCACACTTTGGTTTATGTGTAACATAATGTAATACAGTCGACACTCGATGTGTCGAAGTCGGAGGGGCCGTCAAAATACCTCGACATATCTGGAGTTCGACTCATCTGATTTTGTTCGGCTTCGAGATATTTGATATTTGACCGTTTTTGAAACTTATCAAGTACGAATATAATTGAAATATAGTAGGAAAAGGAAAGAAATTGCTCGTGTCGAGCAATTTCTATCCTTTTCCTACTATATTTCAATGGCTATATTCAGTTCGAAATTATTTGGTTTTGAAAACAAAATATCACAATGGATGAGGACGGGACCAGATTTGAACTTCGACTTAAGCGAAAATTCGACTTATCCGATGTCGACATAACGGGTGTCGACTGTATGCTTATCCAACCATTTGTAGTAGACAAATGTAAAAAAGAATATTGGCCACTGATGGTGGTCAAACCCAGGATCTCACGAGTGACAATCTGATGTGCTTCTGTCCTATGGTCACGGCCATATCGTCACAGCACTTTCCAAAATCAGACCTGCCCTGCGTTCAGAAGACAAACTGTTCCCCAGAGAAAATATGGATTGAAATTTCACTGATATTTCACTGATATTTCAGTGAGATTTCAGTGAAATATCAGTGAAAGAAAGGGGCAAAATAACAATGAAATTTCACCAAAATCTCTGTGAAATTTCACCAAAATTTCAAAGAATTTTCAGTGAATTTCATCAAAATTTCAGTGAAATTTCACCAAAACTTCACCAAGGTTCTGTTGAAATTGAAATTATGGATTGAAATTTCAGTGAAATTTCTGTGAAAAATAGTGAAATATCAGTGAAATATAGTGAAATATCAGTGAAATAACAGTGAAAGAAAGGGGCAAAATTTCAGTGTATTTCACCAAAATCTCAGTGAATTTCACCAAAATCTCAGTGAATTTTCACCAAAATCTCAGTGAATTTTCACCAAAATTTCAATGAATTAACAGTGAATTTCATCAAAATTTCAGTGAAATTAATTATGTTGAAAAGTATCAATATTGACCTTTTTACACATTTAACATCTTATTTAAGATAACAATGACCTATATCTTTAACAATAGGCCTACTACAGTCTAAGATTGAGAACTAGTTGTCACAGTCTAGCAAGTTACTATTTGAAATTTGGATTATAAGTCTTTGGTTTACTAGGCACAATTTCTGTCCTACCCTATCTTATATGGATTGGGTTAGATATAGAAATCAAATTTCTTGTAAAAAGAATTGACGAGGTGTCCAGAAAAACAAGCAGCAGGTGTGTGGGACAGCAGTCCCCCTTCATAAATTAGTCTAAAACAAAGCACAACATTTATTGTGCCCATTATTCCAGAGGTGCGCCCAAAGATTTGTTATGATACTAAAATCTATGTTTACACATGATCATTTCGTAAGCCCTATAAAATTATGTCTAACATGTCCTTAGAATTCAGCTGTGAAGACAAATATGACTATGTCATATACCAAAATCTTTACTAAAGGCAGTTTGAATAATGCCATTAAAGTCACTTATATCTAAACCACGAAAACCAATGACAACTGTAATAATATATGCAATCAGGATGAAATTAGATGGATTACACAAAAGAACACTTCAAAGATAAACTAAAGATGTAATTCTTTGTTTATACTTACACTGGCTTTTGCTTAAACATCAATAATGCCTGAAAATACTTTGAACAATTCAAATTCTCTGCCACATGGTTGAAATCACCAAAGCGCTCCAAATCTACTTCCAACTATGTGCCCGAGATGTTGCGATTGTAAAAAGGATTTTACTGAAATTTCGTTGAAATTTCGCTGAAATTTCACTGAAATTTCACTGAAATACAAGTCTCAAACAAGAAAAAAATCACTGAAATATCAGAATTTTAATTTCTTTAGCCCTATAAAATTATGT
The DNA here is from genome assembly GCA_963680895.1 of Fragum sueziense. Taxonomy (NCBI): domain Eukaryota; kingdom Metazoa; phylum Mollusca; class Bivalvia; order Cardiida; family Cardiidae; genus Fragum; species Fragum sueziense. The sequence continues at coordinate 39,823,044 of OY804599.1, forward strand.
CTAACATGTCCATAGAATTCAGCTGTGAAGACAGATATGACTATGTCATTTAACACAATCTTTACAAAAGGCAGTTTGAATAATGTCATTAAAGTCACTTATATCTAAACCACGAAAACCAATGACAACTGTAATAATATATTGCAATCAGGATGAAATTAAATGGATTACACAAAGAACACTTCAAAGATAAACTAAAGATGTAATTCTTTGTTTATACTTACACTGGTTTTTGCTTAAACATCAATAATGCCTGAAAATACTTTGAACAATTCAAATTCTCTGCCACATGGTTGAAATCACCAAAGTGCTCCAAATCTACTTCCAACTATGTGCCCGAGATGTTGCGATTGTAAAAGGATTTTACTGAAATTTCGTTGAAATTTCACTGAAATTTCATTGAAATTTTGTTGAAATTTTGCTGAAATTCAAGTCTAAAACAAGAAGAAAAATTCACTGAAATATCAGAATTTTTCGTCAAAATTTCACTGAAATTTCACTGAAATTTAGTCATTTTGCTGAGATTCAGCGATATTTAAGCATTTCACTGAAATTTGGTGAAATTTCAGTGAAATCTCAATTACATTTTCACTGGGGTTAACTAACACTACCAACATTCGCAACTTCTTTGACCCAAATTTAACAGAATTGACCAAGTATTCCGAATGAAACGGCTAACTGTTAGCTAACGTTTTGTCTTACTGAACGCAGGGCAGGCAAACATTTAGGCCAAAAAAGAAAACACAACTAACCAGCGAAATAAAGGGGGAAATGATAAAATGATGCAGAGGACAAAATAAACATGGGAAACAGAAATTTTACAGCTTCTAATAAGGAAATCTTTGAAGGAAAAGGAGAAAATGCTGATGTTAGCATTTTCTAGTTTAATTTTCATCAAGAGATTCTTAACTTAAATATAACTTACCAGATAGGGTCGTTAAACCCTGGGTTTGTTAGGGAAAGACCTTTTTTAGGATGACATGAAAAAGTGAAAAGACAAAATTTCCTACCTTACCATATTGAATGAAAAGAAGTGAATTCACAAAAGGCGGAACATGACATAATGTCAGAACTACAATGATTATAAAGGAGACTTTAAAATTTTCATAAGAATAAATTCAACACTGTTGTAAGTTTGTATAAAATTGCATGGACTTTACAATAGGATTGTACTAACTCTTGGACTATTGAGATAACCCTTTCATAAGCAACACATTTTTAGACTCGTCTAATTTCTAAGGTGATGCAGGCGAAAAAATAAAAGAATAAATGAACAAAATGTATATTCTAAAGCATGGAAAGCAATGAGAAAAAGGAGAAAACGCTGTTTATAAGCATTTTCTTCTTTTCTCTCAATGTTTCCTGGATCATTTCCAATTAGAGATGTCCAAACCCGGTCTTGTTCGGCAAAGGGATAAACTGATAAATCACCATGAGTGCAAGAACATATGGGCCCGTCTTATAATTAATTAGGACACAAATTTTGACTTTATCTCTGAAAACCTTTCAGCACTTTACCATAAATGGACATGAACTTTGTCGAGATCTTCCATACAACCCAATTAATTTTAAGACATTCCAACATAATGATGTCTTTTGAATCCCCACAAGATACAGAATTTGGAAAATATTGTGGAAAATTAAGAAGTTGCTTGTGACAAGCAATTCCTTCATTTCCCAGTGTTTTCTGCCAAAAAGACCAAAAAGTGTAAAATTTCATTCACTTGAAATTGTCGTCTGCATCAACTTTGAATTTAGAACTTTCCATAATTTTGTCGTCTGGTAATTGTGTTAACTAGAAGGTCAATCAAAATTTCCCCACATAGACAACTTCAAATCCAACTATAGGGTAATTACATATGAACCAGTCTACACGAATACAAAATTACCCACGTCCAGTCTGACCTAAAACCAGTCACCGCAGTCATATTCTTCCCGACGACCATAAACAGAGAGAAAATAGATAAATCCATATAAATAGGTCAAGCGAACATGAAGAGGTGGCAAATAAAAAATACCAGCAGACACAACAAAAATACTGAAGCAGACGACAATACAAAAATACAATGAAATAAAAAACGGCCACTTACACATTCTTGCCGGACTCTCGATAGATCTATATTATCCATACTTTGAACAAATTTTCCGTCTTCAAATATCTAAATATCTGAATATAAAACCTCGTCGTTTCTCTTATATTTTTTTCCTCACAGCAGCTAAAAGATGACCATTAATTGGTCGGTATAATCCATAGAAAATGATAAAACATTAGACGGCCTGTCAACAATGCCCCAGCTTCATCCCCAGACGACTGATTCTATATATTTCTCTGCCTCTCTCAAACAATGCCGGCTGACAATGAAATATCTATATTAACTTAGTTAACTTGTACATAATTTTCTACTTCTTATGCTGAATCCAGCCAAGTAGGCAGTGTAGAGTGAGATCAGTCTGCACATATGTGCAGGCTGATCTTACTCTATGCTGCCTTCAAAAGACATAGAAATATTCAAAGATCGAAATGTCTATATTTCTCGCCCTTTCTTTAACAATGCTGGCTGACAATGCAATAATCTATATTAACTTAGTTAACTACATGAATAATGGTCGAACTTTTAAGCTGAATCCAGACAAGCAGGCAGTGTAGAGTAAGATCAGACTACACATATGTGCAGTCTGATCTTAGTCTATGATGCCTGCAAAAGTTATCAGAATATTCAGATGACACTACATTTTCTTTTCCAACAAGAGGGCCAAGATGGCCCTGTATCGCTCCACTGGCTTTTAGACATTTAGACTACAAACTTCTTCAAGGAATACAATAGAGGTCTATTCAAAGAAGATTCATGCTACACCAGAATGAAATCCAATAAGTGATTAAGGAGCAGAAATGTTTTTAAAATTTTCTTAAAATTACACTGTTTCATATAGCGAAAAAAAAGCCAAGCCCACAACGCCCTTTTCATCCGATCGTGAAGGAATTTGGAACAGATTCATGCAAGGAATATTCCTGTGAAGTTTGGTGGAAATTGGTCCTGTAGTTTTGGAGAAGAAGATTGTTTAACAATTTTTTCGAAAATTAAATTTATCAAAATTTAAGTTCTACACGGAAATTATTTTTTAAGGAATTTAGAGGAGATAATGCAAGGAAGCTTCGTGTGAAGTTTGGTTAAAATTGGTCCGGTAGTTTTGGAAAAGAAGATTTTTCGAAAAATTAATTCAATTTAATTAATCAAAATTTAAGTTCTACATAGAATCTTTTTGAAGGAATTAAGAAGAGATTAATGCAAGGAACATTTCTGTAAAGTTTGGTTGAAATTGGTCCAGGAGTTTTGGAGAAAAAGAATTTCTAAAGAATTTTCGAAAATTTAATTCAATTAAATTAATTGAAATTCAAGTTCTGCATCGACTTTATTCTTTTGAAGAAATTTGGTAGAGATTCATGCAAGGATGATCCGTGTGAAGTTTGGTTGAAATTGGTCCAGTAGTTTTCGAGAAGAAGAATTTTTAAAGATTTTTCGAAAATTTAAATAAATTAAATTAATTAAAATTCAAGTTCTGCAAGGATTTTATTCTTTTGAAGGAATTTGGTAGAGATTTATGCAATAAAGTTTTCTGTGAAGTTTGGTTGAAATTGGTCCAGTAGTTTTGGAGAAGAAGAATTTTTAAAGATTTTTCGAAAATTTAATTCAATTAAATTAATTAAAATTCAAGTTCTGCATCGATTTTATTCTTTTGAAGGAATTTGGTAGAGATTCATGCAAGAATGATTCGTGTGAAGTTTGGTTGAAATTGGTCCAGTAGTTTTGGAGAAGAAGAATTTTTAAAGATTTTTCGGAAATTTAAATCAATTAAAATGAATTAAAATTCAAGTTCTGCACGGAATTTATTTTTTTGAAGGAATTAAGTAGAGATTTATGCAAGGAAGATTTCTGTGAAGTTTGGTTGAAGTTGGTCCAGTAGTTTTGGAGAAGAAGAATTTTTAAAGATTTTTCGGAAATTTAAATCAATTAAAATGAATTAAAATTCAAGTTCTGCACGGAATTTATTTTTTTGAAGGAATTAAGTAGACTGATCTATGCAAGGAAGATTTCTGTGAAGTTTGGTTGAAGTTGGTCCAGTAGTTTTGGAGAAGAAGAAGTTTTAAAGATTTTTCGGAAATTTAAATCAATTAAAATGAATTAAAATTCAAGTTCTGCACGGAATTAATTTTTTTGAAGGAATTTGGAAGAGGTTCATGCAAGGAAGATTCCTGTGAAGTTTGGTTGAAATTGGTCCAATAGTTATGGAGAAGAAGATGTTTAAAGAAAAAGTTTACGCACGGACGGACGGACGCACGGACAGACGGACGGACGGACGACGGACACAGGGCCATGACATAAGCCCCGCTGGCCTTCGGCCAGTGGAGCTAAAAACAATTCTAGCTTACAATGCAATATCTATATTAAGGACAGTTCCTCCAGTTGTTACTGCGCAACTTACTGCGCATATCCTAAATAACGAAAATAAAGCTGTTTCGGTAATTGGCCTTTTCAGCAAATATATTTCTTACATTTAGTTAATGTTTGGTTGATAAATGACAAGACCCTTTTCGGTTATTTCAATTTTCTCTGTTTGGTCAATTTAAGTGTAATAGTACTCGGATGGTACATTTCGCTTTCTGTTACGCGTTCAACATGTGGCGTTAGCGATAGGAAACGGAGCAATAAAAGCAAAGTGGTGTTTTTATGAGCTAGTCCGCTTCAGATGGACACAAAAGATGACACTTTTTATTATCTAAAGCTGGTAATAAGGAAGAAAATGGATAAACGTAGTGAAACAATTTCGGACAGAGCTGCAAAAAGTAAACCAAATTTTACTTATAACTAAGAAAAACGCTTGGTTTGATATATTTTTCTTTGTTTGTTTTTGTAGGTATGACCAAGCACTATGTCTATACCAAAAAAGAAAAAATTCTTACCGCTGGAATATTTTTTATTATCAGAAACGTTGCGAAAAAAGAACAATTTCAGCTACTTTTGAAAGAATGATTTACTAAAATTTTCAAAATCATCAATAAATTTTCCCAAATTGATACTCATTTATACAAAGTAAAACATATTGAACACAATAAAGACTTATTTATGTAATGCTAGTCATTTCGAACACCTTTTTTGGGGTATTTAAGTGACACCTCATTTTTGCAATTTTAGACATGAGTAGTCTCCCTTGAAATCCAATAACTTTTTAATTCGCTTGGTGACCTATAGTTTTTAAGTCATTTTTTTACTTCTTATATATTTAAATATCAGTACAGAAAAAATAAAAAAAATCTTACCGTGGGAAATAAATGGAGGATCTGTCCTTAACTTAGTTAATATCATAGATAATGGTCTACTTTTTGCATACAGTTGAAGTCATGATCAGATACTTGATATTAGGTTGCAAGTCTGATCTAGATCCATTAGGACCATTACACCACCTACACAGAGGTTAATCATGTTTAATTTTACGAACATTATTACGGTAGATAATCACTTGATACAATATTTTCAGGAAATCTTCAATAACTTTGTAAATACTGGACCAATTTGAATTCGGTTTAAAGCAGAGAATGTGGAGAGACGTCACGCAGTAGATGGACGTGGTTGACTTTTAAAAAATCAACTAATAAAAAAATTATTGAAGATAAACCAAAATTTTGGTTTATCTTAAATAACTTTTTTATCAGTTGATTTTTCAAAAATCCAAAACATCTAGCTTGTTCCTGGCATTTTCCTACCTTCTCTGCTTCAAACCGAATTCAAATCGGTCAAGTAATTACCCATTACCAAACGGCAAAATTTTGGACTGATCCAAATTCATAGAAGTAGCAGACAACATTTTCAATATGATGAAACTTGGAAATTGTATGACGTTTGGGGTAGAAAACATTGTGGGAAATGAAGAAATTGCTTGTCACAAGCAATTTCTTCATTTTCCACAATGTTTTCCAAAGCCATTTTCTTGTGGGGAGTCAAAAGGAGTCACTGTGTAGTAATGGGTTAAAAAAGATATTGAAGATTATCGGAAATTCTGAGTCACATGATTATACACCGTGATTATGTCAATTGACAAGCAAATACAAACTTAAGTATCTACAGCTGCTGTATTATTTCTTTGATGAATCAAAACATGCAGACAATATGCAAGCTGATCTTGGTCTATGCTGATACCAAAAGTGACAAGCATATTCAACATCACCAGGTCAATGCTTAACCCTTTACCAAACGACAACATTTTGGGGTGTTCCAATTTCAAAGCTGCCAAAAATGACAAAATGGAAGTTATTAACAATAGGATTTGTGTAAAATATGGCATAGAAAATATTGAGACAAAAGGAGAAACTGCTGGTAATCAGCAGTTTCTTCTTTTGTTTCAATGTTTTCCCAAACCTGTTCTATTTGGAACGTGATAATAAAGGTTAGATTAACCCATTACCAAACGACAAATTCTAAGACGGTCCACATTGAAAGATCCTGCAGACGACAATTTCAAGTAAATTGAATTTTTGAATTTTAGGTTGTTTTGGATGGAAAACTTGTTTGGGAAAGGGTTAACTTGGCTGAATTAATTTATTTTTTTTTTCAAATATTTTCTAAATTGTAGGGGCTATTCCATTCAAATGATCTTCAAATTACAGTAGACTCAAATGCAAAAGAGTTGCTGGCAACATTCATTCAGCTGTATTTGACATTTTACTTGACAAAATTTAACATTTACAAAACTTGGGTCAAATCCAAAAATGTACTTAACTTTTTCCCGATCTATATCTAGATTTGATGTCACTGCTACAGAGATGTTTGGAAACCATTACGAGAAAAGAAGAAAATGCTGGCTACCATAGATTTGTTTTCTGTAAATGTTTTCAAAGCCAATGTAGACATGATATTCAGCTTTCAACAACAAATCATTTAGTCTTCTCTGCAATGCTTTTTAATTTGATGGTTTAAAGTTTCGTCATCTGAGAATGTGATAAAGGCAGATATAGAAATCGAAAGCTTACCCTGCAAGCCAGCATTATGGGACACCAGAATTTCCGTCATCGTTCCGTAAAAACCTTGTTCCACATCACACTTATTACAAAATATCACACCGACAATGACGACAATGACGTTTCTTAATTAAATTTCCACAAAACACTGATTTATCTGTCCTCTATACAGCCATAGAAAATTAAGCAAGCTCTCACCAAAATGCCTATTGTAAATTTTTCAATCCAAAGGTCACTTAAGGGTGTATAATAAATTTCAATTAACGAAAATCTCTGATCGTCCACGATTTCTCTTGTCTACTGTAGAATATACACCCGAAATTTTCAATATGAGCCATCCGACAAAGACTTAAAGGTGGAAAAGATATTTTATATAAAGAGAATGTAAATCACCATTATCATTTTCCATTCATTATGAATAAATTGTATACATCACTGAATTAGGCAGGGGGAAAAGACTTTAGAAATTAACCTTTTCCCAACTAAGCCCTGTCTTTGATGTCCCTAATAGAAATGTTAAGAAAAAATATTAAGACAAAAGAAGAAAATGCTGATTATCAGCATTTTCTTCTATTGCCTTAGTATTTTCTGCACTATATTATACACAAATCATATCTTTATCAACATCCATTATATGTCATCTGCAGCATCTTAGAAATCAGATCAGTCTAAAAAAATGTTTGGGAAAAGGTAAAGTGAAAAAAAAAAACATGCCTCACAAAATATCCCTTTCATTGACAAGATCCCTGAATAAACTATGTGATCACCTTTTCACAATTAGGATTATAATATGAAAAGATAAAGCTGAATTTTTATCAACACCCATTAAAATGGTAGTTAGACAAAATATGCCCTGAGGTTGCCTATAGCAACTCATTCTCTTTAAATATAAATACCCTTATCAACAATTTTGTGATATTCATTAACAATCTGCCTCTAGCCCGCTCATGGTCCAGAGGTAGAGCAGCGATGTTGCAATCAAGAGGTCAAAAATTTGATCCCCACTAAGCACTGAGACTGTGTGTTCTTCTGTGTAAGTTTCCAGGAAGCAGAATCGAGAGGTATAAATCTAAGTTCAAAGAAATTGACTGCCATATTTAGAATAATAATACAGAGAATATTTTACATTGAAGAAAAATGGCAATACTGTACATGCTTTGTTACTGTTCTTATCTTTATCGATATGACCAGAAAGCAAGCTGCTGGAAGACCAACAAACATCCTAGAAAGAACTAGCTGGAAGAGATGTAAGAGAATGGGGACTGTCAACTCCAAACATCAACAACAGGACGAGATTGAGAGGAGAAGTGAAATCTGCCATGTGTGCAGCAAGGAATCCGGACAGGATCCCACTGAAACAGGAACAATCCCACCTCCTGCATGTAAGTCAAAACATGATGACGCTGCTGCTGCTGATGATGATGATGTGAAAATTGTTGCAGACTGGTATCTTTAATGCCACTTCTTATGACTTTTTCTTCATCAGTCTTACAGTTGAAAGATGCAAAGGATGTCTACTCTTTAGTGTAGCCAAATTAATTCAATTTTCTTCATCTTGTCAATGGGATGGTTAATGAGTTTGAAAATCCCAATTTTATAGCCCCTGTTTTATGCCCTATAAACAAGGGACAGGAAGAGGGGGCTTGAATGCAACAAGGCCATAAAAGGGATTTTAGACAACTGGTTTTGAATTTCAACCAGTTTCCTCACTGAATAGAAGAACTTGCTAAATTAGATACATTGACTGTTTCCCAATGAAAAGAATTTTGATTGTTACAATAAGAGAGCTGCCACAGACAACAAGTTGGATGTTTGGAAAGACAGGATTTCGGTAATGTATGGCACAGACAATATTGATGCAAAAGGAGAAAATGTTCTTTATTAATATTTTCTTCTTTTGCCTCAATATCTTCACAAGTTTTTTCCTCTAAGTGACTTCAGAATCAGGACTTCTGTAGGAAAAGGTGACATTATTTGTTTGTTCTTTCTTTTGACAAATTAGAACAGTCTAAAATCCTCTTGTTTGGTAATGGGTAAGGAATGGGCAATCAAAATTTTCAGGTAAGCATTTTTGACAGCAATCATTTTATCATCTGTGATTTCTTTCAAATTGGAGCAGTCTATAATGCAGCACAATTTTGGAAAGGGCTAAATTGCAGACGGGTCAATGGATTTTTGTATTAGGGACCCGTCAACGTTCTCTCAAGTCTCATTACAATGGGCGATAAGACGGAAAGGAGCGATAACATGATCTAAATATATCTGTTGACATAAGGACAGTTTTAATACAATGCAATACAAATATGGCGCTGTTCAAATATCCAAAGGTGCCCTTATTTAAACACAACTTTTTCAATCAGTCATTTGTTGGAAAATATAAGGTATTGTTCATCTTTGAATATTCAAACCCTTTCTCAAATGGTGTCTTTTCTTTGATATTCCTTTTCAATATACTGATCCAGTTTAATGTGCTTGTAAGTTATGCATTTTCAACTCCTTGTTAGACTGGTACCTAAATATAGACAGATTTTTAAGATATTGAAGGAAATGCTGAAAAGTCAGCATTGTCTTCTTTTTCTTCACTGCTTTGTGCCCAATTAAATTTGAATTATTCAAATTCACATTAATTTTGTAACCTGCAACTTTTTTCAACTAAGACCATTCTGAAATTTCATCTTTCTGTAAAAGCTGATCAAAGATTACTATATCAAATGAATATGACTATGTTAATCTTTGATTCCCAAAAACTTCCATCAAGGAATAAATATTTTCTCTCGCTTACATAGAAAGGGTTCACATTAAGTCAAAGAAACATAAATAGTGTTTAAACTGGACCAACATTTCCATAATTATAATGAAAAGGTTCTTAATAGAAAAAATTGTAACAAAAACTATTGAAATTTCAACAAACAATGGTTCCTTCCTTTCATCTGAACAGTGGCTATTGTCCACTAAAATGGCATCAAAACATAGGTCTTCATAAGTTTGTATACAGCTGGAAAAATACTCATGGTAGCTATTTCATTGGTTTGAATGGATTAGAAGTACCTCCAATATATTGTGACAGCTGGAGCATCTTACCATAGATTCTTGGTATTACTCTCACCTAAATACCACCACAACATTTCCAAGCCTCAAAGATATTACTGAACCTGGGTCCCCATGAGTAAGAGAATCCCATGAGTAAGAGAATCATACTCTACCAACTGTGATAATGGCAATGGCAAATATGTATAGGAATGTTTAGTCTAAAGTAACTTAATATTAGTGCATAACCAAATACAAAGTAAGGATGATTTTAATTAAAGTTGCATCGGTGGGAGGTCATAAACTTATAAGTGACCGTAACATTGTCACAAGATCGTTACTTTGTCACATGACTCAGCCAAATTAATCGTCCTGTAGGCAATTATTGCTTAATAGAATATTTTCATAGTGGCCTGGGAAACTTGTGATTAGATTCTTTGTATTATTTTTTCTTTTATTCTAACTCAGACAAAGAAATGTGAACACTTTACCACCACTTCGAAAAAAGTTCAAGAATGCATTTCTAGTTCTAAAACTGTTCTAGAACATTCTAGAATGTTACATGGTACTTCTAGGACTGTTCTAGAACAGTTCTAGAACTGCCATTTAACATTCTAGAACAGTTCTTGAACTTACCATTTAACATACTAGAACAGTTCTTGAACTTAAATGAAATTTTCGCAAAAAATTCCTAATTCAGTTTCCTATTGACCTGCTAGAGAATTAAAGATTGGAAAAACACTGGTGCATAAGATGAAAATGCTGATCATCAGTATTCTCTCCTTTTTCTTCAATGTTACAAACAACAATGAATTGAAGTTTCTATCAGGCTTTATATTGGCATGAGCTTATCATCTGTAATAAATAGGAACTACATTTTTCTAATAATTATATATTATTTCAAGGAAATCAGTGGAACTAAGTTATTGCCCAGCAAGATTAATCCGGGACATCTGCATATGTAATGACCCTACCTCGGCAATGTTTTCTTAAGACGCTCAACTAACGGACTTTGCACACGAAAATTTAAGTTGTTCCGGGTTAATTTGTGTGGACAATATCAAAATAGCAAAGGACAGTATAAACAGTAGCAACATTATAAGATCCTGCAAAAAGGTCAATCTTTTGTTTTTATGTTGCATCCTTTCTAAATACAAGCTGTACCATTTCAGGTAAGTCTGCGAGAATTCTTTGACATTTCTATAATCTAGTTAAGGGTAAAAAAGTAAACAGAGAAATAAAATGAGAAAAGTTTCTTTAATTTCTTTGATTACTTAACAAAGTCCATTGTCAGTTGAACTCAAACATTACCCTGTCTTGTTTTTGATCATCAAAAGGTTATTTGGAATCCATTCTAATTGTTAATTGTAAAGAACTATAGAAAGTTCAATTATCAATAGGAGAATAAGTTTCTGAAATTAAAATTCAAACACTTTCTTCTAAAAATTACACAACTTATTTTCTTTCATATATAGGCAAAAAATTTAGCTTTTATGTATTATTTCAATTGTTATGGTTATATCGTACCTACTGGAACACCTACATTCGAATATTCTCGGATCTTATCGTTACTCAAGATCCCCTCGAATGTATTACAGTTGCCGCCATGAGCAGATCCTTCCCATATCTCTCCGCAAGGTAATCAGGTCAATAACAACGGAAGCAGACCAAACAACCATTTAAATCTACGCCAAAAAATATTTGAAACAAACAGCGTTCAAAAGTCGACTGTATCCTCATAAACGTGACAAAATTTTACCAGCTAAAATAATTGATGTGATTTACCGATTATTGACAGTATATTTCACTTGAATTGTAACATTAGCTAAAGGATTGATTTGTTTTGATGACGTCATTTACGCGCCTCTACTTTCACGTTCAACATGGCGTTCAGTGTATTACGCTCGAGATCATGTTGCAGCCACGTTCCAACGCGGCAAAAGGTTGCAAACAGTCTCGAGGGTCGCGATTGGGAACACCTACTCATGGATTCCAGTCATTCCTCATGCCAGTAATACCGAGCCTGTGAGTACAACCACAACATCCTTACCAAGCCTCCAGCTGCTCGTCCAGTCATAGGTTAACGATTATCAAGATTATCAAACCATTGGTGGGAGACAATTTGGTGTGAAAGGATATTTTGCCCTGACCACGGATCGAAACGCAGCACCTCATAAGAAAGTCTGATGCGCTACCAACTGCGACACGGCCGCTGTAACTATTCGTCGCTGTAAATGCAAAACCTCGTATGTCGATTCTTGCGATTTTCAAAGTACAAACTTGTGTTCCCAGTTAAAGAAATTCTTGCAGATTTTGAGATATTTTTACTGTTCAGTATTAAAGACAAATCATTTATGAACAACATGTCCAAATTTCAAGTAAAACTTTTCAGTTTGGGAAAAGCTATCACACTTTTTTTCCCTCCCCTATAAATTTTTCCAAAAACGAGATACAAGCTTTTGCATTCACAACGACGTATTACAACCTCTTCAACATTTATCTGCAGCTCAAAAAACATGATTTTCCTTTTGCTCTTACATTTTCTAACCTTGCAATCATCTCTTTGACATATGATAGTATTAATTCTTCAACAAATGGAATTCAGAATTCCGGAGACAATTTTTATGTTGTTATAACGCCCCTGCATGACAGAGTTTTATGCTTTATTTTCATCAAAAAGTGAGAAGCTGGCAGACTAATTAAAATCATCCAAGAAAAAAAAGTTCTATTTTAGCCATGTTTTTTTTTTTTTTTTTTTTTTTTTTTTTTTTGAAGAGAGAATTTCAATGTTTACAAGAAAATTACAAAAGTACAGAAGAAATGAACTTCGAAACTTAAATTTATCTAACTACCTTCAATCTTTAGACAACCATAACTGCTTTTTCCAAAATATTCTATAGGCTTTGGTTGATAACCAGCAGTTTCTCCTTTTGTCTCAATATTTTCTATGCAATATTTTACACAAATCCTATCTTTAATAACATCCATTTTGTCATTTGTGGCAGTTTTTGAAGTGGATTACCCTAAACTTTTGTCGTTTGGGAAAAGGTTAAACCAAGATTTTCCTTTTGCTCTTACATTTTCTGCCCTTGTAATCATCTCTTTGACATATGATACTTTTAATTCTTCAACAAATGGTATTCAGAATTCTGGAGACAATTTTTATGTTGTTATAACGCCCCTGCATGACAGAGTTTTATGCTTTATTTTCATCAAAAAGTGAGAAGCTGGCAGACTAATTAAAATCATCCAAGAAAAAAAAGTTCTATTTTAGCCATGTTTTTTTTTTTTGTTTTTGTTTTTGTTTTTTTTTAAGAGAGAATTTCAATGTTTACAAGAAAATTACAAAAGTACAGAAGAAATGAACTTCGAAACTTAAATTTATCTAACTACCTTCAATCTTTAGACAACCATAAATGCTTTTTCCAAAATATTCCATAGGCTTTGATTGATGACCAGCACTTTCTCCTTGTGCCTCAATATGTTTTATAAGCTCTGCTGTTCCAAACTCCTAACTTAATCACAATTTCGTCCTCTGCAGCAACATTCAAACAACATCATCAGCAGTATCAGTCTCAAATTGTGTCATTTGGGAAACTTATATTGTTGAACCCATTATTTGTATTTATCAACATAATTTTTATGTCCCGTATCGAAATATTGGGGCATACTGTTTTACTTGTGTCCGTCTGTATGTACATCTGTCTGTCCGAAAACTTAACATTGGCCACTTTGGAGGCATTCATGTTTTACAAACTCATCTTGTTTTGGTCTGCAGTCGCTTTAAAATTAGAGGAGCAGAAAAGTTAGCAGTTTGGGAAAGAGTTAATATCTAGCTGTCTGAAGGGTTATCAATATCTGGGGCTGAAATAATTAAAATCCATAAATTATATTGTCTGCCATATGCGCCAATACCTATCTCACCATCTTGAGACAAAATATATATATATTCTTATAGTACTTTTCCTTTCAGAGATATTATGCACACCATGTTTCCATGTTTGTGTATTATATTTCTTGTAGCATTGCTTAAAACGAAGCTTTGCTCATTATGCTTGATATATAATATTCAAAAGATAGAAAACAAGATGTGTAAGTGAAACACTGATGTCCCCGTATGTTTTGAAGAAAAGGCCAAAGTTAACTTTACAGACAGACAGACAGATGAATGAGCAGCTAGCCAGATGGAGAGACAGACAGATGGATAAACAGACACATGGAGTAAAACCAAATGCCCCAGATCTTTCGATATGGGGCATAAAAATGATAAGTAAAGCCTCTCTTACAACCGGTCGTGCGTCTTTTTAAATAGTATGTTTTTAAACGCTGCAAAATCGCACGATTTATAAAGTTGCGAGGCCGGTCGTAAGAGCGCCTCATAAGAATTGTCCGGTCAATTCTTTGCTGCGTGCAGTCTGTGTCGTGGTTGCGTCCACAAAAATCATACATTGCATGTGCGTGCATCGCAAGCTAAACATACGTTTTAGACGCAGACCGCACGCAGGAGCATGTATGACTGGTTGTAAGAGAGGCTTAAAGGGATGAAATTCAGAATCCTGCATAAACAAGTAACTGACAAAAAAAAAATTTAAGTGCATGTATAAATTGCATGAAGGTTTTCCCTTATTCAAAGTATTTTTAAAGAACAAAATCATAGGGGAGCTGACATGATATTGCAAAAACTTGAAATTTCAAGTACAAAAGAGAAATACCTAGGAAATACAAAATATAAATGAGAAATATTCCCAAAAATCCCATAAAATAAGCAATATGTATGGACAAATGACACTTAACCCTATCCCAAATAAGTCCTGCTTGTGGCAGCTCTTACTTAACTAGCTTGTGAAAACATTGTGACAAAAGAAGAAAATGCTGATAATCAGCATTTTCTTCTTTTGTCTCAATATTTCCTGAGCTATATTATACACAAATCCTATCTTTATCAACATTCATTTTTGTTGTCTGTGTCAGCTTTCATACTGAAATAGTCTGGATTTTCGCCATTTGGGAAAGGGTTAAGTTAGAATATGCTATCCAGCCCAGACAGGCCCAATGTATTGTCTTTAATTGGCAGAAATCTAGCCATTAGCTAAATTAAACCCCTGAATTATGGACATTTTTTGCTTGTCTAAGTATAGTTCCATTTCTCTAACTTAGGCTCTGTGAAAAGGAGACAAAATTATGCTGCAACTCTGTTAGCTGATCTGACTTTATGAAACTCGATCTTTGTGAATTTTTTTCTATGATATCAAAAATTTCTTCATGGAGCCAATTCTGCATTAGCATTAGGTCTGGTGAGAATGGTCTGGATCTACAAAACATAGCACTACATCCATGACAAGCGCGGATCCAGGTATTTTTCCCAGGGGGGTGGGGTCATCCGATCTTTAACCCCTTTTTTCGCCAAATTCCAGGGGGGGAGGGTGTCAGGATCCCCTCTGGATACGTGCATGCAGATACATGTCATACCACGAAGGATTTAATACAACAACGGCTTGTCGTGGCAAACAAGGACGAATACCGCAGCTTATTTAGGACATAACCAATAATCTTTTTGATAACCCCCTTTTTCGCCAAATTCCAGGGGGGTCATGACCCCCTGACCCCCCCCCCTCTGGATCCGCGCATGCATGATATCAAAATAGGTACACAGACAGACAAACAGATTGTCAGAAACAATCAGTTGGGTAATTAACCCTTTCCCAAACAACAAAATTTTAGGGCAATCTCAATTGGAAGCTGCTGTTGACTACTTTATAGATGCTGATGAAGAGAAAGTTTGTGCATCTTATAGTGTAGAAAATATTGAGGCAAAAGGAGAAATTGCTGATGATCAGCAATTTCTTCTTTTGCCGCAATTTTCTCTCAATGCTTTTGTACTAAGGACGTCAACACAAGGCCTTGTTTTGGAAAGGGTTAAAGTAATAGTCTATTCTGGTAGAGTACAAGGAATGTCAATACGTAAGATCAAATAAAGGGGGGGGGGGGGGGGGGTAATGGTGCAGTGGTAACGTGCTGGACTTGCATTGCAACAAAGGGATCACTGGTTCTATTACCCGTCACTCTAGCCTTTCAGATTAGTTTCCCAAACAAGGCCTGGTTTTGACGTCCCTAATTGAAAAGGCTTCGTAAAACATTGAGGCAAAAGAAGAAACTGCTGATAACCAGCAGTTTCTCTTTTTGTCTCAATATTTTCTTGGCTTTATTGTACACAAACCAATGTTTATCAACACTTTTTGTCATCTGGAGCAGCTTTTAAATTTGATCACCCTAGAATTCTGCCGTTTGGGAAAGGGTTAAACTGATCAAGGTCCATGCAGTCTCCATAAGACCTTAGCTTAGTGGGACAGAAAACTCCTTTCAATCATATTTAAATGAAAGTGGCTTATCAATGGTAGCATCAACAACTTATGTCTTAGGGCAACTCAAAAAGCATAAACATACATACAGAGAGACAAACATATGGACAAACAAAAACATATAATAACTATTTGTATTGTTCTGCAGACATTCTGCAATAAAAGAGGGTCCAATAAAAAAAAGAGAATATTTTGAGAGTATTGATTTCAAGCATAGAGATGATTTACTAATATACCGGGCAGATCGAGTAGATATGTAAATTGCAAATTAATTTACGCCATGGGATTTCTTTTATGAAATTTCTTTACCAAAAACATTCCATCTTCATGTATTATAATTGCCTAATTTTAGGTCATAATCTTGGCTGGGTCGCAAGTCTGAACTCAACTACAAGTCTATACATGTGATATTTGGAAACTTAATTGTAAGACAACTAATCAAATTCCTTTAGACAAAGGTCTCCATGTATTATTATTATTATTTTCGCCTAAACTTTGGCAATTATTAACTCAACTGCAAGTCTGCATGTGTGTTTTAAGGAAACTTTATTCTAAGACAACCAATCAAATTGCTTGAGACAAAAGTCTCCATGTAATTATTATTGCCTAATTTTCAGCCATTAAATCAACTGCAAGTCTATATAACATGTGATATTAAGGAAATTTTATTCTAATACAACCAATCAAAGTGCTTGAGACAAAAGTCTTCATGTATCATGACGGCCTAATTTTTAGCCATTATTCTCTGCTGGCCTTTGACCTTACATATAAATCTATAAACCATACCTGGAAAAGGGCTCATTTATTACATCAACATTTTCTTCTTTTACTTCAATGCTTTCAAGAACTTTTTTCTGTATAATATACCCTAAAATTCTGGAACCATCTTTTACAGATTAAACAATTTAGAATGAGCCATGTCACCCAGAAAAACTTAACAACAAATCTGGGACAACATTCCACGTAAGAAAAACCCAGCGACAGCCAGTCGAGGCAAAAACTAATTCTGATATATATTGTCTAAAATTCCCGGGATCTACATAGGATGTAATTCATGCATATTGCTATTAATCAAATTCTTCTAGGCCTATATAACAATAACATTGAGTCTCTGAGCCCTGGAACTTTGAAAATCAATATATCTGCAAAAACGGGATAATCCCGATATTTACTTACACGGAATTAATGATGCCGCATCTTTCAAATATGCCCCGCAAACAATCAAATTAAGACAGTTTACAACTAGCACAGCAATTTGCTTGACACGTAAAGCCTATCCCGGGAAAAACACCATTACATACGGAAAGGCCATACATCAAAATTACATTTACTTCGGGAGAGACAAAAAAATAACGAGAAAGAAAAAATCATTAAAAATATTGAACTCTTCTTTCCAAGTATAAATGTAATTTCTGCGCTTCCAATTGTTACATAAGTTTTTCCTGGCTATTGTCTAGTTGCCATGGCAACAAAAATATTCAATTCGGTAAGTAACGAGCAAATGGATAAAACTTAAGCAAGAACGTTGGGATTTTGATTGAAATCTTAACTGATTTCTATGGATTCGCTGTCTAAATTGATGCGTACACAGAGTATTTCATTAAATTCCTTGAATTGAGATATTGTGATCTACAAAAACCTATTATATATGAGCCAGAATCTGGAAAAACATCCCTTATAGCATTTGAGAACAACATGGTTCCAGATCAGCCTGCGTATACACGCAGTCTGAACAGGAACCATGTTGTTCTCAAATAGCTTCCTCATAGTCTGTAGCAACCACATGAAATTACATGGCTGCATCTAGGCACAGACTGCCCCTGCGAAAAGTTCATTTAAGTTCAAGAGCTGTTCTAGAACATTAAATGGCACTTCTAGAACTATTCTAGAACTGTACTAGAACAGTTCTAGAAGTGCAATTTAACATTCTAGAACATTCTAGAACAGTTCTAGACCTAGAAATGTGTTCTTGAATTTTTTCCGTAGGGATGATCTTGAAACCTGGCTGTCTCAAATACTATAAGGGACATTTTTCCAGATCCTGACTCATATACTTTTGGATTATTCCTAGAAGAGTTTTTCATCCTATCTTTAGCTGTAATTAAAACCTCAATCCCATTGGGTAAACTTGCAGTCAGTAAACTATTCCTTAAACTAGAACTGTCGCAAAGCGGACAAATACCCCCCACTAGCGCGTTGTCACTGAAAAAGTGCTAAAGTTCAAAGTGGCACAACTCTGAAACTACTGCCTGGATCAGGATGAAAATTGCAGGTGCACAACTTCATATGATAGGAAACAACCTGCTAAAATTTCAGCAAAATCGGTCAAAAACTGTGGGAGGAGAAGAGGACACAAAATTATGTCCACGGACGGACGGACGGACGGACGGACGGACGGACGGACAGACGGACGGACGGACAGACGGACAACCTGAATCCAGTATAACCCCCCATAACTTTGTTGTGGGGGGGTATAATTAACCCTTTCCAAACAAGAAAATTTAAGACAGGTCAAAATAACAAGTTTTTGTGGAAGATAAAAATATGTTACCAAAAACAGAAAGTTGACACAACTAAGAGAGAAAAGAAATTCTTTAGAAAAAGAATAGAGAACATTCTGATAATCTGCATTTTCTTCTTTTTTCGCAATTGTTTCTAATACATTATCTTGTGGGGACATCAAAACTCTTGTTTTGGAAAGAGTCCTCTTTGAAAAAGCAAACATTTAGAATGTATATATCTGAAAGCATCTGTGGACTATAAAACTGATGTAAATCAAGATAAAGATAATGATTTGTGTATGATAATCATGGAAAAAATGCTGCCTTTATCTTTTGTCCTAGTCTTTTCTATAAGGAATATTAAGTGGACATTAAGATCAGACTGCATGCTAATGTAGGCTGATCTTAACCTTCTTTTACTGAAAACGTAAACATGGTCAGAAGAAGTATGCAGCATGGTATTGTCCAAACTTACTTTATAGAACAGAAAACCTATCGGAACTTTTTTCCCAACAACCCAATTTGATAATGTTCAAGCATTTTTCTCCTTTTACTCTCAATATCATCTACTGGTGAGTTTTATATCTCAGTTACCAAACTTCTGATATAACATTTTTGTTGAAAAGCAACAATATGTTTTGAATTAAATTAATTGAGATAAAAGTCATTGCTTTGAGAAAAGGGAAACAACTCCAAAATCTTATCTGGTTTTCTCCAACTGGGGTAATCTCTAACAGCACTGCAGAAATTTCAAATCAAGATTATCTCCCTTGCACCACTGCTGAGTTTTAGGAAGAGGGGAAATTGCCTTTTCTTTTCATTCTCCATCCTAAGTTTTTGTCAAATGAAAGGGATGAACAGCTTTAACCCTTTCCCAAACAAGACCTGGTTTTGAAGTCCTGAATAGGAAAGGCTTGAGAAAACATTGAAACAAAAGAAGAAACTGCTGATAACCAGCAGTTTCTCCTTTTGTCTCAATATTTTCTTAGCTATATTGTACAAAAATCCTTTCTTTTTCGATATCCATTTTGTCGTCTGCAACAACTTTCAAATTGGACCATCCTAAATTTTTGTTGTTTGGGAGAGGGTTAATCAAACTGTCTCAGGGCAGTAAATAAGAGGGTGTGAAGACTTACTAAATTTGTTATTTCAAAACCAAACCTTAAGCTGTGTGTACGAGTTGGCAACATCTGAATAAAACAATTCCAATGAGTACCCACAAATGTGCATAGGGCTTGATAAACGATAAGTGAACTTTTGCATTCTGAAAAGCCAAAAACTCATCTTATAATTTGCAGCTCTGGCCGATCGCAGGTTCTGATGTCTCTGATGAAAAAAAAGCTTTTCATAACATTTAAAGAAAGAAAGGAAATCCTTGTAACCAGCATTTATTCCTTTTCTATGAGTATTTTTTAAGAAACAACTTGCTAAATTTAAGTTTCTTGTCAGAGTATTTTAAAAATTTCAAGAAGATCCCCATAAAATGAAGGGTGCTAGATCTAACTATTACTACAACAATAAATATGGTACACGTCCTACAAAGAGCTACAAGGAGGGAGTTGTTACTTTTTAAATTGCAAAAGAATATTATTTTTTTTTTTTGTCATAAAATCCCATGTTGTAGGTATTCATCAAAATTGTTTCATATGGACAATTCCAATGAATACACATAACATACAGTTTGGATTTGATATATCCTATTTCAACATAATGACACTTTTTTGACAACTGCAAAATAAAGGCTTTGGAAAACATCATGAGAAATTAAGAAAGTGCTAGTGACAAGCAATTTACTCTCTCACAGTGTTTTCCACAGAAAAATACCAAGAAATATAAAATTAAGTTTACTAGAAATTGACATCTGCAATTATGTTAGAATTTGGACTGGCCTAAAATTTTATCATTTGGGAATGGGCTCACAAATTTAGAGAGTCTTTAACCCTTTTCCAAACAAGACTTGGTTTTGACATCCATTTTGTTGCCTGCAGCACCTTTAAAATGGGATCTCCCTAAAATTTTGCTATTTTGAAAGAGTTACTAGGTACCCCTTTCCCAAACAAGACCTGGTTTTGACGTCGCTGTTAGAAAAGGCTTGGGAAAACATTGAAACAAAAGAAGAAACTGCTGATAACCAACAGTTTCTCCTTTTGTCTCAATATTTTCTTTAACATATTTTACACATAGTCTATCTTAAATACCTTCCACTTTGTCTCTTGTGAAAGTTTTTTAATTGGATCACCCATAAATCTTGCCATTTGGGAAAGTGGTACCTCTGCTCAGTTGCTCTATCCACCACCACTACATTAATCTTATCCAAAACAAGACCAAGTTTTGATGTCCTTAACTGATTGTGTTTGGGAAAACATTGAAACAAAAGAAGAAACTGCTGATAACCAGCAATTTCTCCTTTTGCCTCAATATTTTCAGTGCTATATTGTATGCAAATCCCATATTGATCACGATACATTTTGTCAACTACAGCAACTTTCAAATTTGACCACCTTATAATCATGCCGTTTGGGTAACAGTTAATTTTTATGCATGCACACGTACCTTCATCCTCCATATTGCTTTCATCCATGTCCTCCACCTCCTGCACCTTAAATATGTCACCTATGTCAATCTCAAGTTGCCCCGCCTCCTTCATTTCAATCTGCTTCAAACTCTCGCTGTGGAGATGCTGCATAGAGTGCACATGTTGCATCAGACCCAGCTTCGATCGCGCGTTAAATTTACACAGCGTACATTGGTAGTATTTGCTTGCCGTCGGTGACAACTTGCTGTCTTGCGACTGTAGATGACAGAAGAGTTGTGCGCTTGCTTCATGTCGAGGGTTTCCTGTGTGGATTTGTAGCTTATGAATGCTGTTTGTGTAATAATCACAAGCGTTACATCGAACCTGTACAGGATTGCTCACATTCAGATATTTAAGTCGCCATTCATTGTTACTGCCCCCTTCTTTAATATGGTTGACTAGCTGTAATCGCTGAATGTGTTTGTCCGTCTTACAGTGTAGCTGAAAGTTTGCTTTTAGATTGGTCTTGTATTGACATAGATTGCACATGTAGGTACCGTTAGACACAGATATATTTTCATGTTCATGCATCTTGGTTCTGTCCATCTGTAGATGTTGATGCAGGGATTCTAGTGAATCAGTCCCAAACACATTACACACACAACACTGAAACAGTCTGTTAACATCATGTAACTCCGGCATCCCATCAGGTCCAATACCAACACCGTTCTCCTTACTGAGATCCATGGGAGCCTCACCGAATCCCGGTGGCATGCCTGCCATCATGAGGGAGCCATCGTAAGGGAATGTGATCCCTCCTGGTATTGGCCCCGTCAGCCCCATGAATGAAGGGTCCTGTTGTAGCATGACCAGCTGGTTCATCTGGTGCAGCTGCATGTCTCTCTGCATGTGCTTCATGTTCTGTTGTAACACCATCATGTTATGGGTGTGTTTCTCACTGGTCATGTGTATACGCAGATTCCTAGCCACGTTAGTCTCATAGTTACACACATCACACCGCCATGTTGGTTTTGGTTTGTTCTTTTTAAGGTGATCCTGTGCTACTGTACTAGGGTGTGGCTGTGGTATATGTGACTGCTGGTGTGCAGACTGGTGTGAAGATTGGTGTGCAGACTGGTGAGGGTGTGAAACTTGTTGGTGTGGAGGATACATCTGCTGTTGTTGTTGTTGAGATGGTGTTTTGGATGTAGGGGCCGGTGAAGGAGCTGGGAGAGGTGTGGATGGCTGGGACAGCTGTTGTTGCTGTTGTTGTGGGGTAGATACCTGGTGTTTCTGCATGGCCAAGTCTCCATTACCGTGTGCCAGCTCCTGTACATTGTTGAGATGTTTGTCAGACTGCATGTGGATACTGAGATTACCTTTAGTTGTGGTGGAGTAGTTACAAACTTCACATCTGTAGGGTTTATAGCCACAAGAATAACTCTCACCCCTTGCTAAACGTGGGTGGGGTTGATTTGTAAGACAATACATACACTTTTGGTCCCCTTCTGGATGCTTCTCCTTCATGTGGATTTCTAAAGTCTCTTGGTATTTGTAGTGCCAGTTACATTTAGGACATTTCAGTGTTTTACACGAGTTCCTGGAGTGCATCATTGTCATGTGACCTCCTAGAGACTGTGAGGAACTCAGTACCATATCACAGCTGGGACACTCCACACCCTGGGCTCGGCCATTAGGATGCTCCTCACACATACCATAAAACCCAGCCCTCTGAGACGAAGAATATGGCGGCAAATATGGCTTTGGAGACTGAGATTTAAAGTCTTCTGACATAAATCTTTGTAATGCAGGATTAACAGGAAAACTAGATTGAGAGTCTGAGTCACTTAAGTCCAGTTTTAATTTCTTGATTTCACTTATTCCAGTTAGTTCCTTATTGTTAAAATGAGGTCTGTTTGAGATAGAATTCACCATGGCAGAACTTGATTGACTTTCACCATCATATTTACCATATTGGTCCTTAAGGTCTTTGATAGAAAGGTCTTTAGAGTGCTTTGGACTTAGAGTAAAGTTAGAATCCTTGTAGGATTCAGATTCAGACAACTTTGGTTTTGTATACACATAACTAACACTAGTTGTTTCCTTCAGTGAGTTTGATTTGTTTGATCCATAATCATTTGGCATGTTGCTATCTGTTGAGTTGTCCCATCCTGATGATTTGATAGGCTCCAGAAATGACATCAGTGGTTCCTTATCCTTACCAATACCTTGTATTATAGCAGAGGAGTTCTTTTGTGACATGATTTCATGCTCTTTAGATGTTAACATCATTGAATGTTCCGATGATGCATGAGAAATGAAAGACTTTGAGAATCCAAAAGAGAGCTTACATATAAAGCACATGAGAATTGGCTTTGTTGGGACTGATGTAACTTTGGATGTCTGTAAATGCGACGATGATGATGATGACAATGTTTCTGAGGTAGATGATTCTGGATTACAGTTTGATGCTGTTGATGATGATGGTGATGGTAATTTGGAATTATTACAGTCCGCCTCCGATTCACCTGAGGGTTGAGATTTATGTTTCCCCGATCGTAGATCATATACACGATAACTGTGCATTATGGGAGTCTGTTGCTGCGGCAACATGTAAGTATTGTTCATAAACGAGTTTGGATTTCTTGGTACAAAG
This sequence comes from Fragum sueziense, assembly GCA_963680895.1. Lineage (NCBI taxonomy): Eukaryota > Metazoa > Mollusca > Bivalvia > Cardiida > Cardiidae > Fragum > Fragum sueziense. The sequence goes on from OY804599.1 coordinate 39,847,114, forward strand.
AATGCATTGTCTATGAGAGGAAATGGTTGTTTTGAAGGTTCATCATTTTTTCCTTTTCTATCAATGATGACGCCCTCTTTTTGTGGTAGATCTATAATAGATTCTATATCACTGTCCGAATCCCCCTCTATAATGTAAGCAGAACCATCTGGATTATACACAATCTTACCATCAAAACTCTCTACATCACTCAAGTCTGATTTACTTCTCTTACTTACAACCGCTCCTATATTATCCTTTACAGTTTTTATATTTGAACTGTTTGAATTGTCCCTGTCTTTTTCCAAGTCACTATGTTTAATACTTTCTATACTTTTGTTGCCAGCACAAGTATGGTCCATATATTCCTGTAAGCTCTGATACTCATTATCACAATTCCCACATTCAACAAGGTCTTCATTGTCAGATAAATCATCCTCATCCATTTTACTGTCCAGATCGTAATCCGGAACTCCATTATCACCACTTATATTACTCCCTGTAATGTCTGACTTTGTTGTTTCATGACTGTCTGATTTATCATCCGAGTTTGTATCAACTTCAACGCAACCTGAATCTCTAGTTACTTTGTCATGAAAACCAGGAGACAATAGAGCTGATTTAATTTCTATTTTTTGTTTGTCAACAGGACTGGAATGACCGACTTTGGTGTTTAATACTGCATTAGATTGCGTAGTACTGTTGAAAACCGATGTGAAATTCCCACTGCTCTTGAAAGGGTAGGCCAGCGTGTCAATGGTGTCCCTGTCTGGAAACAGGGGTTTCCCTCCAGGAAGGGTCCCAGGAAGGGTCGCATCACCCATCCCAAAGGGGCTGGATGACTCAAGGGCCATTTTGGGCCCGCTTGCAGGAACTTATGACAAGTTTCCTCCCTCTCTGTCATTTATTCCATCTTTGTAGAGTTTTGGATGCCTTGTGACGTCTTGATCCTGAAAATATAGCAGAAACTGGTTAAGAATATTTTCAATTTATGACACAGCTTAACCAATTACCAAACAACAAAATTTTGTACTATTCCAACTTGAAAGATGTTGCAGACAACATTTTCAAGTCAATGAATTTTTTTGTTTGTTGTCTTTTTGGGTAGAAAACATGTTTTCCCAAGCATTTTATTTGAGATGCATCAAAAAGTGTCACTGTGAGGAATTGCACCAAAGTATAACAATGAAGCAAGCATTTTAACTCTTTCCCAAACGACAAAATTTTAGGGTGATCCACTTCAAAAACTTCACAAATGACAAAATGGATGTTATTAAAGATAGGATTTGTGTAAACTATGGCATAGAAAATATTGAGACAATAGGAGAAACTGCTGGTCATCAGCAGTTTCTTTTGTTTCAATGTTTTCCCAAGCCTTTTCTTTTGGGGACGTCAAAACCAGGTCTTGTTTGGGAAAGGGTTAAGACATTGTCGCATAATGATGTAAGAAATGTAAAAGCATTTTGTTAAAAAATTTCCTTTGTACCTTTCAAATAAGGACAAGTTTCAATTTACAAAGATTGTCAAATCAGTATTTAACATTTCTAGAAATCATTTTTCCATTTCTGAAAGACAATTATACACAATTAAACAAATTAATGGTTTATTGTTATGTTACAACTATTTTTCATTCAATATTTTGCTATCTTTTTTCTTTTATGTTTCTGACTCTTTCACAGAAGGCAAAACTAGGGACTGTTCCAATTTGAAAGCTACTACAGATGACAAAAGGAGTGCTTATAGGATTCCTGTATAAAAGAGAACAGAAAATACTAAGACAAAAGAAGAAAATGTTTCTTATCAGAATTGTTTTTCAGTAAGCTTTTTTTTAATGAGTGTATGTTTGTGAGAGGGTAAAAATATGTATAACTATTAGAATTAGTACCATAAACTGATTCACAGAAAATTTGTCTCAAATATTCAAACAATAATCATCCACAATAATTCCAAATATCACACACAAATACTATATTCTATAATCCTTCCAAATGTGCACAGCATTAAATATTTGTCCAAATGCGGTCCAAAGTGACAATAGCCAAGTGACATCCCCGAATAGTTATAAAATCGCAAAATCACAAGCTTTGAAAAACTTGTTACTGGTATTTAATTGTTGATAACACAATTTTCACCTAGTGAAATAGAATGACCTTTACCCATTTCCAAAACAACATCAGGTTTTGATGTCCCTTGTCGGCAAAATTATGGAAAGCATTGTTAGAAAAGAAGAAAATGATGGTAACCAGCATTTTCTTCTTTTCCCTCAATACTTCCCATACTATGACTTTCACATTTCACATACCTCTTACACTGATATTTTTGTCTGCAGTAGTTTTCAATTTGGACAAATTTTGTTGTTTGGGAAAGGGTCATCCCTTCTCTGTCTATTCTTCTAACAAACTATCTGCATCCCAAGAGTACATGTACTTTAGCTTTTCCATCTATCTTAGTATCTATGTTAGTAAGTATTTATCTATGTATAGGACTTGAAGGGCTGAAAACGGCTAAATTCAGAACATGTTGAAATGCAAATTTTACAAAATAATTAATATTTTCGATTTTGCTGAAAAATCTTAATTCAGCAATTTTTTTGAAATACCATTGATGAAAAGTCCTAAATGTAGATTTCGCTTAAAGACACCTGATAAAGTATCAGCGCACCCTGACAGAATAAGATGTATGGTGCATCAGAGCTACATATTTATATTCTATCTCATGGTATTATAGCACTAAAGCATTGGTATAAAAGGAGAAAAGTTTTAATTTCTGCCACCACCATATTAGGAATGGGTAAAGGTTAATCTCCACAGATAAATAGCCAATGATAGAGCTCCAGGGCAAAATTAACAGGTTAAAGTTGTGAAATCATTTTCAAGGTAAACAATAAGACTGACCAGCGTGAAATTGTCAACTTCCCCTACCCAGGCTAAGGTAATGGTACTGCAAGTGAGACATAATTATACATGGCTACGGGTATGATCAGGTTATTTGAAATAAGAATTTTAGACATTTCTAAAGAGTTTGTGTTTCGGAAAACATTACGCTACTCAATCTGAGTAGAGCTTTCGCTCCCTTGTAATGGTTCAAAGGTGCAAACTTCTGATGTTTGATCAATTTTCCCAACATCTTTTACCAGATATTGACCTATTCCAAAACAAAACCCTTTTTTGACGTCCCTAACTGAACAGGCTTTGAAAAACATTGAGACAATAGAAGAAAATGCTGGTAATCAGCATTTTCTCCTTTTGTCTCAGTATTTCTCTGTGCTAAATAAAGTACACAAAAACTTTCATTATCAACATCTATTTTGCTCCCTGCAGTAGCTTTTAAATTGGAACAATCCAATTTTTTCCCATTTGGGAAAGATCTAATCGCAATATCGGGAGCATCCCAGGAGACCAACCTGAAATGTACCCTGACATATCGTGGATGTGACAGTTTTTTTAACGACTTTAAATCTGGACAATCAATGTCCACTCCGCTTGACCGTGGTAATTAGTGGAAAGGAATTTGGTTGCCATGGGAACAGTAATTATGGTGTGATTGAATTAGGAGTTTATGTGATGTAATTACGGTGTACAAGTGAAATTTTCTGAAACTTCTCTCCCCAAAACTGACCGCTTCAAAAGTGATGGCCTTTTTTTAATTAGATTGACAATGACAAAGTGGGTCCCCTTAAAGTTGGTCATTTATTCGATTTTGCAATGTCCACTTTCAAGGGAAACACACTAATGAAGAAATGGCAATGAATTTTGTGCTAAAAATAAACTAGGTTTACCGTTTTGTATTGATGAACCGTCAGTGTTGTTATAACATCTCGCAACTACGACTTGAAGCGAGCTGTAGTTACGAGATTTTATAACAACACCTACGAAATACAAATGCTTGTCGGAAAATATGTCATGACTATAACTGGATAAAATCATTCCCTATTCATGCTCTTTACTGATTATTTCAAGTGTTGATACAACAGTATGTTGTAGGTACTTGCTGGAAACTGATTTAACTTTCCAAAAAGACAAGATTTTAAGGCGTTCCAATTCAAAAGCTGCTGCAGATGACAAAAATGCATGTTGCTATATATAAGATTTGTGTATATAAAATAGCAGAGAAAATATTACGATATCCTTGATAGAATAGGCTTGGGAAAACATTGAGACAAAAGAAGAAAATGCTGATAATCTATATTAGTTTCAAAAAAATTCTATCTCTTGTAATATTTATTTAGTCGTCTGCAGCAGCTTTCAAATTGGACCATCCTAAATTCTTGATATTTCGGAACTTTAGTGGTAAAAATGAACTTATACACAGAAGGGAAAAGGGGATTGAACAAGTCATTATATTGCCATAAAGCCAGACTTAAAGCTAAAACAAATGATGAAAATCTTAATTACATTCTCAATCAATGTCAAAGGCCTTAATTAGTTTAATTAATCACATGTAATTAATCTAAATGGAAAGAATGCCACAATTTCAATAATTACATACTTGGCATTCAAACAATTTCTGTGGTGACTAAGGATTTCTGAATCTTGTGACATTGAAAAAGGAATTTTAAGATGGGGAATCATGTGATACAGAAATTGCAGAAAATCTTCTATAAATCTTTTAATATGCGACTTATTTCATTATGGTTTGAAGCAGAGAAGTATAAATGTAACTTTCTGCCATTGTTGTCGTGTCATATGATTCCCCGGCCATCATGAGCATTACTGATGACATAATTATGAATTCTAACTTATAAAATGTTGTAGGACAAGGAGAATGTGTATGCACTGATGATGATTTTCCGTTTTTCCTCGTCATGTTTCAAAAGCCTTTCTTTTTGACTTCAGAAATTCTTAATCAAAATGAAATCATTTACTCCATTCTATTATGCATGCGTAAAAGATGGAAAGCTGGTTCGATCAAAGACGATTGTAATTCTTCCTTTAGATGCTTCCATACTTTGAAAAGACAGATGTACATCTATTTTTGGTCATGGTACCCAAAATCTTATACAGAGCAATTTGACAGTCAATTTGATTCAAAAACTTCATAACTTCGGTTTGTTTAAAACTGTATTTATGACAGTTTTAAAGAAAGAGGCAGTTTGTCTTACATTCAAGGTCTCGATTTCTTGTAATCTATACTAAAATCAGGCTGTGAATGATTCACCCAGTAAGATAAATGAAGTTCTTATTACATGGCAGGAATTTTATCAAAATTAAGCATTTAATGACATTTTTATAAGATAATTATAACTATGATTTATGAGTTTCAAAGTTCATTTTTCCCCCAAATTTATCTTGATATATTAACACTAATTTCTGGTACAAGCTTATGTATCATCTTCCCATAACCCATTACCAGACAACAAAATTTTAGACTGATCCAAATTCAAAGATGTCGCAAATAGCAATTTCAAGTGGATGAAATTTTGAATTTATGGGTCTCTATGGATAGAAAACATTGTGGGAAATAAAGATATTGCTTGAAACAAGCAACTTCTTCATTTGGACCATCTTCTTCATTTTCCACACTGTTTTTCAGAAGCCATGATCTTGTGGGTCATGATGTGGGAATTGTTTAAGCCTTTCCCAAACAACAAACATTGGCACCTAGCTAACTGATCCAAAGTGAAAGAAACATCCCTTTTACAATTTTTTGTCGTTCGCATCATCTTTCAATTAGATAACTGGTGTTTAGAAAAATATTTTAGAAAAGATAATGAGAACAGGGCCTACAACATAAATTTGTCTGTAAAGAAAAGACTTTTTTGCACAAAAAACAAACTTGCAGCGGATCTCCTAATTTTCTGACATGAATAATTCAAAAGGTCATTAAAAGCTGACGATATTAAACCTATTACGATTTAAATTGAATTGCTCAGGCTTTTCATTTCAAAAGGAAAATCCTTCAATCAAACTTATGCCACATTAATTCTTCTACAACTATCTTTCTTCAATTATTCTTCTAATTACTCTGATATTTTATATTTGTGTCTCATCCACACTAAAAGGGACCTTGTGGCAAGTCCATAAAAGCAAACTTTGAGAATTGGATCAGACTCAGCTTTAACCCTTTCCCAAACAGCAAATTTTTAGGGCAATCCACTTCAAAAACTGCCACAAATGACAAAATGGATGTTATTAAAGATAGGATTTGTGTAAAATATGGCATAGGATTTGTGTAAAATATGGCATATAAAATATTGAGAAAAAAGGAGAAACTGCTGGTTATCATTAGTTTCTTTTTTTTTTGTCTCATTTTTTTTCCAAAGCCATTTCTAATAGGGATGTCAAAACCAGGTCTTGTTTGGGAATGGGTTAAGGTCAACCAGATGTAATTTTTGGTAAAATAACATTATAATAAGATAGATTTAACATTCTAGTTTTAGAAGTGAAAGTATTGACCCTAGTCTGGAGGCGAGGACTGTGCTGAATGACTGGGTGGGGCCAATACTTTTCACACTTGCAGGAAGGTCCTTTTAAGCATGACAGGTCACTGTTCGTTTCCCTAATACCCTTGACAATAAAGTCAGTGCAAAATATGACACAATATGCGCGGTGGGGATTCACATTACACAACAATTTCAGACAATCATCAATGATTTTGTTAATACTTGACTAATTTGAATTTTGTTTGAAACAGAGAAGGTGGGAAAATGCAAGGATTTTATTGGGCATGGCCGTATGGTAGATCTTTTGAAAATCAGCTGATAAAAAAGTTATTGCATGACAACCAACCAAAACAAAACTGTATATTTTAGCATCATGTATGCAAATAAAATCTGCATTACTATTCACTCTGTGATCTGCAGCAGCTTCTGGAACAGTCTACATTTCTGCCATTCGAGAATCATCTTTTTATTGTTTAAGATAATGTGAAATATTGCATGAAAACACAAAAACAATCAATTCAAGCTTCATGCTGAAGAATTTAATAATTACTGCGATTCACAGAAGGGTTATAAAAGATCAAGGTAGAGGACAGTTAGCATGAAAAGACAACCTCATAAAAGCGGCATTTCTAATTTTTTGACCTAATTATTTGTAATAATCAATATAATTATGTTTTCAAAACTAATCCTGGATATGGCATGACAGAGAAAAAAGCCATTTTAATTCAGTCCATTATTCATAATTCTCTAATGTCACCCAGATAATCATTAATGTGGGCAATTATAAAATACAGACCTTTTTTATTTCTTGTCTGAATTTATTCTTAGCTTTTTAGATCTGTTTGTTTAACACCTCTTTCTAACAATGTAATAATATAATTTCAGTCATATAATGCAGCTGGAGCACCTTACCATGGATTTCTTGTATTCCAGCTTAAAACAAACTGCAGTTACACGGTTTTTGTTGAAGAGCATCAATATTCCAACTATCAATTTCTATCTAACAAAGGGAGATAAGAGACATCAAATTCCAACGAGTACCCACAATACATGATCAAGTATTAACTTAAAATTTTCATTTAATAAAGGGAGATAATTCACACAATAGACACCCGTTTTGTGAATGGGTATTTATCTGGGCCCGTGATTTTTGACCTGATAACATCAGAGGGGGTTGGACCTTGACAAGATTGGCCCGATAACAAGAGTTCATTCATTCATCCATGTGTTTCTTCCCTTTTTCTCTCCTTTATCTGATAGAATAATTAGTAAAACTGATAATGGCAGGTGCTTTGTTGTTCTTATCATAAATTTGAAACCCTTGTCATGGTGTTACTTTTTCTTATCATACCCTTTTTTAACCCTTTCACAAACAAGACCTAGTTTTGACGTCCCTGATAGAAAAGGCTTGGGAAAACATTGCGACAAAAGAAGAAACTGCTGATAACCAGCAGTTTCTCCTTTTGTCTCAATATTTTCTGTGCCATATTTTACACAAATCCTGTCTTAAATAACATCCATTTTGTCATTTGTGACAGTCTTTGAAGTGGATCACCCTAAAAATTTGTCGTTTGGGAAAGGGTTAAACCCTTTCCCAAACAAAACAGGGTTTGGATAGCGCTCAGTATGACTCTTTAGAAAGCCTTTGAGGTAAAAGAAGAAAATACTGAATTCTACATTTTTGGCCTTTCTGGGTAGAAAATATTATGGAATATGAAGAAATTAACACTTGTCCCAAGCAATTTCTTCATTTCCAACAATGTTTCAAAAGTCGTCATTCTGTGGAAATGGGTTTTCTTGTAGATATTCTATTTTTAGCAAAATTTATAATTTAGTAATCATAAGGGTAATATGTAGAAAACATTGAAATGAAAATAGGAAGTTGGAGATGAAAGACACCTTGTAATTTCTTGACTATTTAGACTAGCTTTTCCACTGTACCAATTTTGGGCATACTTTAAACTGTAACCTACTAGCAAGACAATTATAATATTTATACAGTCTGCTTTCTCACATAATTTGATGTTTCATTATTACCTTCACAACAATATAGGTTATTGCAAAATAAATACATAAATGGAGCATATTTTTCCTATGTCAAACATATGGCATAATAAAATTCATCATAAATAGTTGAATAATATCGTCATAACTACACTAAACTAGAAAGACCTGAAGGTCTTGAGTCGCTCCACAGGCCTGAATTTCTTTTAATATCAAATTCAAGTTTTGACTAGATTTTTGAATACTTATGGTTCTTACAGCAAATACAAAGTCAAAAGCAGCAATCATGTGGTCAATGCAAAAAGAAAGTAAATGATTGACTAATATTTTAGGGATGTTAGAGCGATAATAAAATTGAAAACTGTGATTTTGCCAAATTCAAAGACAATTAATTCAGTATGTATAATTAAAATCAAATCGAAAATTATACACATGCAAGATGTTATGGTCACTATCATTCTGTTCAAATTTTGTCTATATTAGTCAATATTTGTGGCTTCAAGAGTGGAAAAAGTGTCGAAAAACTGAAATTTTGTCAATTTCAAGGGCACATAACTCAGATTGTAACAGTGTGATAATGTTGAAAATCACACATAAGCAAGACCTTGTTGTCAACAAGATTCTTTCCAAGTATCATCTTGATTGGTTTACATTAGTGGTTGTTAGAGTGAAAACAAAGTCGAAAATGGCAATCTTGTCAAATTCAAGGGCACATAACTCATGATGTATAATTCCGATCAAGCTAAAAATTACACCCAGGCAGCATATAATGCTTATATATATTCTGTCCAAGTTTTGTCTTGATTGGTTAATATTTGTAGATTTTAGAGTAAAAATAAAGTCAAAACCAGCAAAATAGAGCCGAAAATGGCAATTTTTGGCAATTTCGAGGGCACATAACTCATGCTATAAAATTCAGATCAAGCTGAAAATTTTACCAAGGCAAGATCTTATATTCAGCATTATTCTGTCAAAGTTTTGTTTTGTTTAGTCAATATTTGTAGTTGCTAGAGTGAAAACAAAGTCAAAATACAGCTGAAAATGGCAATTTTGTCAATTTCAAGGGCACATAACTCATGATGTAAAATTCAGATCAAGCTGAAAATTTTACCAAAGCAAGATCTTGTAGTCGGCATGATTCTGTCAAAGTTTTGTCTTGATTGTTCAATATTTGTAGATTTTAGAAGAAAACTAGTCAAAACCTGCTATTTTTGACATTCAAGGGCAGATAACTCAGGTAATACTGATTCAATCCATATTCTTTGAAGGAATCTGAGAGAGGGTCACCCAAGGATCATTCCTGTGAAGTTTGGTTGAAATCCATCCTGTAGTTTCTGAGAAGAAGATTTTTAAAGAAAAAGTTTACGGACACACGGACGGACGGACGGACGGACGGACTGACGCACGACGGACACACCGCCATGACAATAGCCCGCTGGCCTGAAAGGCCAGTGGAGCTAAAAAGAACAAAGCATGTGAATGTGATGAAACTTCACACAATAATACTGCTTCTCCTTTCTATTAAAATATTTTACCTACAAGTAACATTATAAAACCTTACTCAGATGAGACAAATATGTTGAAATGACTTCTAGACTTATGAGATGCGGCCATGGCGCAGTTGGTAGCACATCAGACTCTTGGTCATGATGTCACAGGTTCGATTCCCTGTCATGAAAAATACTTTTAGACAAAATTGTTTCCCATCTATGCTTTGAAAATCGTTAACCTAGGTGGGCAAGCAGCTGGATGCTTGGTAAAGATGTTGTAGTAGTACCTGTACATGAAATGACAGGGATCCATGGTCAGGTGCTCTAGTTGTCGCACTATCACCATAGCAGTTGAAAACTAATTGAAATGACTTTCATCTTTCAGAAAAGGCCTGTATCCAAGTTGCTTTTTTTAAACAACATGTTGCAGAAATGAATGTGTATGCACACAGAAAGAAGAAAAAGGAGAATTTGCTGATTATACCGTTTTTTCTAAACAATTTCTGTCAGGGAGATCATAACCAGGACTTGTCCAGGAATGGGTTAAAGAGGAACAATAATCCATCTCTTTTGTGTCTGTCAACTTTCAATAGAAGATCTTGGATTGGAACTAAGACAATTATCTGGCATTTTTGCTCATGAAAATCAATTATTGCCCATTGTGTTAATGAATATCAAAGGAATCTGGCAAGAATTGTGTAGAACATCTCTGAATTCAGGGGACATGTTTCCCAGCATTTCTTCCCCTGCGAAAAAAGTTCAAGAACATATTCCTTATTCTAGAACTGTTCTAGAATGTTAAATGGCAGTTCTAGAGCAGTTCTAGAACTGTTCTAGAACTGCTGTTAAATGATCTAGAATAGTTCTTAACTTAAATGCGTTCTTGAACTTTTTTCGCAGGGGTTGTTATTCTATCCTTTACCAAAAGACAAAAATTCTGCTTTCTGTTTTGTCATAATACTTTTCTGTGCTATATTGCACACAAAATAATCTAGTATTAATTTTGTCAACATCCATTTTGTCATTTGCAGCAGCTTTCAAATTTACCCAATATTTTGCCATTAACCAATTCCCACACAATGATGCCTCTTGATGTTCCACAATTTTTAAGATAAAGGCTTTTGAAAACATTGTGAAAAATGAAGGAATTGCTTGCGATAAGCAATTTCTTCATTTCCAACAATGTTTTCTACCTACAAAGACCAAATAATTGGTAAAATTCCATTCAGTTGAAATTGCTGTCTGCAAAATCTTTGAATTTGGACAGGTCTAAAATGTCTGGTATAATGGGTTAGGGAAAGAGTTATAAAGAATCAAAGTCAGTGATACATAAGTAATAGGTTCAAGCTTCTGCATGTAACAAAGGCTATCAAACATAAAGCAGTCTCACCACAATAGATAAGAATCATCTCTAATCCATGATTTCAATAACAGTCCTTACAGCTTAGATTTTAAATACATTATTTCATCCAATTCAACCATAAATTTCTCCGCATTAAAATCAACGAAACAGCTAATTTCTGTTAAAAATTTCGACAGTGCATCACTTTGACGAATTAGCAAGTTCCGTGAAGCGTGCAACAATTTTCATACGAAGAAGAACAGAAATTGGACAAGATCGGTTTTCAATGGAATTTGAAGTAACAAATCATTGGAGCGAATGAAATCACCTTCCTAAACTTTAATTATGTTTTATTTATACCACTTCAATGGGAGAGGAAATCACCACATGTGTTTTTGCCCTAAACACTTTCCTCTGTTTTTACCATATTTGGATGTTAGCTAAAATCCAAGCCGAGAGGATGTTTTTAATTGTATCAATGGAAGAATCTGATAAATTGGGGCATATCATGATTGAAGCATTTAACCCATTACCAAACGACAAAATTTTTATGTTGGCCAAATTGAAAGAAGCTGCAGATGACAATTTTAATGTGATCAAATTTCAAAATTTTACGACTTTTGTGGTAGAAAACATTGTGGGAAATGAAGAAATTGCTTGTCACAAGCAATTTCTTCATTTTCCATGATGTTTTCCAAAGCCTTTATCTTGTTGGGTGTCAAAAGGTGTCACTGTGAGGTAATGGGTTAATAATAGAGTCAGAAAGTTACGATTTTAAAACAAAAGACAGTCTTTAGCCTTCTACTCAATTAAACATGTTTTATTTGAAGCTTTTGCTTCACTATCATAAATCTATGCATCTTTGGAATCATTGGGGCTGGCTTATTATAAACTGGCCTATTATCCATCTTTTTCGATTCCAGTAATGTTTATTGGAAGTATGACTAAAATACAAGAGCATGAATAATTTGGGACCTGCACTATGTTGACCAGGCATGATGTGGTGTCATAACAATATTATGCGCACCACAGAACTGCACAGGCTCAGACTAAACCCCTATGTTGTTCCAATGCCTATATATCTAGCCTGGGTCTCATTTAGACAATTCTAACATCAAAAGAAAAGGTATCTTTATGATTATTATTGGGGGAAAACAAAGACGAATTCATAATGTACCAAAGAAGTATTGCTCATTGCAAAATATAATATGAATCACAAAATATATATGAAATGTTTACTTCGTCAGCCCCAAAAAAGACTGTTTTCACACCTGTGCTATCTTAATATCCTGTTTAGAGATGACCTGCCCATTTATGCAAATTAGATGGGTTTTAATCAACAAAATGTCCAATATACCAGACTCATAAACTGATTAACATTTTTATTTGTGGTTGATGATTTGAAAAATAGATGTCAAAAAAGGCGTACTGTGCTTCTCATTCAATTGATATAAATGTCCAAAATTTTCAATTAAATTTCTCATTCAGATCCGAGGATTATCATTAATTTCTAATAAATTATAACAAACTATCCCGTTGTAGCCCATTTTTTTGACACACCAAAAAGCTAATGTGCATCTTAAAGTCTTGTTTCTTTCTATTTAATGAGATGTTATTAATATCATGTCAAATAAAAAATCGGCATTGATTCTTCAATTGTAAAAATTGACCATTCTGGACTTGTCCTCCATGCATCTGAGATTTTTGTTGACCGACCCAAATGATTGACCCATTACCCGCAGGCAAAATTTCAAACTGCTTTATTTCAAAGATGTTGCAGCAGACAGTTTCAAATGAAGGAAATTTACATTCTTTTTGTCTTTCTTGAACATCGAAATTGCTTGCCGGAATGTTTTCCAAAGTCTAATATAAGTAAAGGTATTCCATAACAGTATTCTCCCTTTGAAAATAGTGTGCTTTGCCAAAAGAGAGCCAACATACAAGACAGTTTAACAGATATCTAGGGTCTTCACCATTTCTTACAAGGAGAAATTCTGCTGATAGTCACTCAGACTTTGATATCTTTATCAAGCAAATTAAGATTTCAGTCAAAAAGAAATTGTCCCTTTTCAATGAAAACCTCGTAACTGCAGCTTGTTTTAAGCTGCAGTTACGAGATTTTCGTTGAAAAGCGGCGAAATATTGAAGCTTCATACTTAATGGCCAGTGTAAGGTAGACTTGTTCAAACCATCAATTAAAATATCATAAGATAGATCTCGAGAAAGACTTGTTTCACTTTTGGCAATCCTAAATAAAAGGAAAAGCGGTTCAGCCAATAATATCTATATTCATATCTTGATTAAAATAGCAGCAGCTTGATATTTAACCATTTCCAATATGATTAAATTCGAGACTGGTCTGATCAAAACCTTCATTGCTCAATTCAGTCTCAATAATGAGACAAAAGGATAAAATACTGTCTATCTGCTTTCTTCTTTTGCCTGGATGACTTTCCAAGCCTTTCCTGTCAGTGTCATCAAAACCATTGCGATTTGGAAAAACACAATTTTTTGCCATAAAAAGAGTAAATTGACCAGTAAAACATTGTAAGATTCAAAAGATGTAAAAAACTCACTTACCAAGAGAATTTAATTGCAGCAATACAGTTATAAAGGCCTTTTTCACTTGTTGCTCAAATCATCTGGTATATAAATCAGTGGCAAATACTAGCTGCAGTTTAATTAACTCCTATCGATCTCCTTTAATTAACAGCAAGTCTTTGAAATGAAGCAATTAACAAGCCCCTGGACTAATTTCCTTCCTTCTTTCCATTTAAACCCCATGAAAATTTCCAATTAACTGGAATAGTTCAGCGGTTCAATTAAGTTAGAGCCATGATCTCTATGGCAAAGTGCAAGGCAAACTTAAAGCTATTCACAGCTCCTTTATTTATATTACAGAAGCATGTTCATTTAACCCTTTCCCAAATAAGACCTGGTTTTGACGTCCCTATAAGAAAAAGCTTTGGAAAACATTGAAACAAAAGAAGAAACTGCTGATAACCAGCAGTTTCTCCTTTTGTCTCAATATTTTCTGTGCTATATTTTACACAAATCTTATCGTTAATAACATCCATTTTGTCATTTTTTACAGTTTTTGAAGTGGATCACCCTAATATTTTGTCGTTTGGGAAAGGGTTAAAACCCTTGAGATTATGCGAAATGACATGAGATAGAAAACTCAGGTTTTGATCCTGGACCAGTGATGAGATCTGGGAATAAAGGGCTAAAATCAGAAATGAAACCCAGACTGCCCTTGTCACATTTTAACCCATTACCACACAGTGACGCCTTTTGACTCCCCACCAGATAAGGGCTTTAGAAAACATGGTGGAAAATGAAGAAATTGCTTGTAACAAGCAATTTCTTCATTTCCCACAATGTTTTTATACAAAATGACCAAAAATGTAAAATTTTATTCACTTGAATTTGTTGTCTGCAACATCTTTGAATTTGGACTAGTTTGAAATTTTGTGGTCTGGTAATGGGTTAACCAAAGAGAAATCATCAAAGGGACATAACTTTGTACATGACCAATAAACCATATCTGAAAGACAGGATTATCACTGCTTTTCTTGGAAAACTTCATAACTGTACCCTTAACCCTTTCCCCAATGACAAAATTTTAGGGTGATCCACTTCAAGAACTGCCAAAAATTACAAAATGGAAGTTATTAAAGATAGAATTTGTGTAAAATATGGCATAGAAAATATTGAGACAAAAGGAGAAACTGCTGGTTAGCAGCAGTTTCTTCTTTTGTTTCAATGTTTTCCCAAGCCTTTTCCATTAGGGACGTCAAAACCAGGTCTTGTTTGGGAAAGGGTTAAAGAAGCTGCTGCCATGAAAAGCAACTATATGCATACCATGCTTAACTTGTGATGTTTCATTCATTCTTTCCAGTTGATGCTTAAAAGCTGCATCTTTTTGAAGCTTGATCTGCTCTTTACTTTCAAAGATCTTTTCTCAGGCCATAGTTTATCCAAATTTGATTTTGTTTTTACCATTTCTAAACTGTTTCAAGTAAATTCCAAATTCAGGAAAATCCCAATGGTGTTAAAGAGCAATAAAGTCAGCATCATTCAGAAGTGTAAAGCTGCAAATCTGAGGTGTAAAGCTGCAAATCCGAGATAAAATGATGAAGAAACCAGCTCTGCTTGAACTAATGAAACCTATTTCATATAAAAGCTTCTATTAAATTACCCTAATTAAAACAGCAACAGGCTCTGGCAGATATATGTAGGTAATTCAGTGATAAACACAATCAAACAGAATTAATTGAACTAATAAATTATTTTTGTCTCTAGAAAACTGCTGGATCTGTTTTCAAAGATACACAGAATGATATTACCATGGCAATGCTTTTATATTCTTTTCTTTTTCTCTGTCCCTTAACCCTTTCCCGAACAAGACCTGGTTTTGACATCTATAAAAGAAAGGACTTTGGAAAACATTGAGACAAAAGAAGAAACTGCTGATAATCAGCAGTTTCTCCTTTTGTCTCAATATTTTCTGAGCTATATCATACACAAATCTCATCTCTTTCAACATTCGTTTTGTCGTCTGCAACATATTTCATAATGGACCACCATTAAATTTTGCTGTTTGGGAAAGGGTTAAGTGAATATTTACTAATTTAATTCTATGTTATGAAAGTTATCTTTGATAATAGAGATAGTACAGCTGAACAGACAGACAAAAGGCACATTTATGCTCTCTTTTTCTCCCTTTCCTAAACAAGACCCACTTTTGAAGAATACGAAAATGTGTTTGAGGCAAGTGCTACATTGATACTCAAATGTGTTGCTTTGGAAGCAAATAGGAAACAAAGTATTTCACAATTACATAATTATACTGAACCAAAACAGAAACTTTTGCCAAGTTTGAATACAGATAGCCATTGTGTACATGAGAAACTCAAATTTTATGCTAAATAACCAATCAGGTTTTTATACAGGCATTTATTGTGCCAATTTTACATACAAAAAAGTTTCATATGCTACTGAATGTAGATAATAATGTAGGCCCTAGATCTAAAAAGATACCATTGAACAACTTGAACATCTTTTGCGCAAGTTTCTTTTTTTGGTTCAGTATATTTCATCTCCTCTTTACATGAAAAGGAATGTTCCATGGACAAAAAGACAAAAGTCCCAAAGTTACAGAATTGAAAACCATTTCTCACACCCCTCTCAGACATGTTATATATAGATTTGCCTAACTAGAGTTGCATGTCAAAGAAACCTAAACTTTAAGTTGTTAATTTGGTTCCAGGGAATTGTAAATTGTGGCAAATGAGTTGTGTCTGTATTCTAATGTTTTTTTTGTGTACCAGAAAAAACCTAATGAACAAACTTTGTTGAGTGAAACAATTAACAAAACTGTTTAATATTTTTGGTAAACCTTCTTAACCCATTACAAGAGTTGAGACAGCAACATTTTGGGTTTTTCCAATTTGAAAGTGTTGCAGACGACAATTTCAAGATGAGGAAATAGTAAAAATCTTTGCAACTCCCATTAGAAAACATTGTGGATAAAGAAGAAATTGCTTGTCTGCATTTTTTTCCTCAGCATTTTTCTTGAGGGGCGTTAAAAAGCATCATCGTTGTGTGAATAGGACAAGCCTTCTCATGCTGTTCGCCTCATATTCCTGTTGTGATCAAAGCTTTGTAATAGGTTCAGAGACATGCAGTCTGATCTTAGTCTACACCACCTGCTATCTACTCATATATTGTGGCAACAAGAGTGCCATGGTCACAATATACGCCCCAATGCTGCAATTTCAATAAGTCCCAGAGACCAAGTTTAGGGGGCATAACTCAGGCAAAAATCAATGAACCATAAAATCCATACTTCATGCAAATCTACCCATTTAGGTGATAACATTAACCAAGTTTCAAAAAGATCCAGACAGAAACTTAGAAGTTGCGTTGACAAGAAAAGTGGACTTACATACATACAGATGGACATACGAACGGATGGACGGAGATTAGATGACACCAATATACAACAACCTCTGTGGGTGTATAAAAACTTTGAGATAAACTTAACACTTAAGTCTTTTTTTTTTCAAGGATTAGAAGTTTGTTTTAAAGCTACTATTTCCCAGATTTGGACCCAAAAATTGTCAAATTCAAACGAAATGTACACTTTTTAAGCTTTATATGACCTGATTAAATGATTACGAGAAACTATTGAAGCAACGACTCTTTTTTTCGCAATTTGATACCAAATTCATGAAGCGATGTCGAAAGTAGGTCAAAACAGTAGGACATGCGACTTTCTTAAATGACGTCACAACATACATGATGACGTCATATTGAAATTTAAGTATGAATCTCGTTTGAATCATGGTCCGCGCTGTATGCGCATGCGCAAGAATTTAAAAATAATTCTAACCCCATCAGTGATGGGGTTGAATTTAGGCTTGGATTCTCCCTAAATTCAGCTATCTGTCTTGTAATTTCGGCTCATTCTCTGTCTGAATCGCATATTATTAACCATCCCGAGGTGGTCAACACAAAAGTTTTGCATATTTTTTCAAAAAATTTCATTTTTTGCAATTAGACCATCTGTTACCGTCGCCCTTTAAACAAGATATAAAAGTCAGAAGCTTCAACTGTTGAATTCTTATTGATGCAATTTGAGACAAGAGGGCCAGAATGGCCCTATATCGCTCACCTGAAAGAAGTTTAAGACAAAGAGTCACCCAAGGAACATTTCTGCCAAGTGTGGTTCAAATTGGGCCAATGGTTGATTTTTAAAGAATTTTCTTAGAATTTTTCTAAGTCCAATAAGTCATGCCCTGCCACACCCACTTTTTCAGCGAAACAAAAATTCACATTTTTTTTAAAGACTCACCTAAGGAACATTCCTGCCAAATTTGGTTCTAATTGGCCCAATCGTTAAGGAGAAGAAGATTTATGAAGAATTTTTTAACAATTTCTCTTGGTTAGATAAGCCCCGCCCTGCCACACCCACATTTTTTGAGGAAACTATTAATTTATGAACAAATGTTGAAAAGTGTCACTCAAGAAACAATTCTGCAAAGTTTGGTTCAAATTGGCCCATTGGTTGATTTTTAAATAATTTTCTTAGGATTTCTCTATGGCCAAAAAGCCCCTTCCTCCCTGCCACACCCTCATTTTTTGACGAATATAAAAATTTGTGAATCAATTTTGAAAAGAGAGACTAAAAGAACATTCCTGCAAAGTCTGCTTCAAATTGGCCCAATGATTAATTTTTAAAGAATTTTCTTATGATTTCTTTAAGTCTGATAAGCCCCTTTCTCCCTGCCACGGCCACAACTTTTTACAAATGAAAATATTTGTGAACAAATTTTAAAAAGAAAGGCTTAAGGCACATCCCTACAAAGTCTGGTTCAAATTGGCCCAATAGTTGATTTTTAAAGAATTTTCTTATGATTTATCTAAGTCTGATAAGCCCCTTTCTCCCTGCCACGGCCACGTTTTTTGACGAATCAAAAATCTGCAAACAAGTTTTGAGAAGGGTCACTCAAGGAACAATTCTGCCATGTTTGGTTCAAATTGGCCCAATGGTTGATTTTTAAAGAATTTTCTTATGATTTCTTTAAGTCTGATAAGCCCCTTTCTCCCTGCCACGGCCACGTTTTTTGACGAATCAAAAATCTGCAAACAAGTTTTGAGAAGGGTCACTCAAGGAACAATTCTGCCAAGTTTGGTTCAAATTGGCCCAATGGTTGATTTTTAAAGAATTTTCTTATGATTTCTCTAAGTCTGATAAGCCCCTTTCTCCCCTGCCACGGCCAAGTTTTTTGACAAATCAAAAATCTGGGAGCAAGTTTTGAGAAGGGTCACTCAAAGAACAATTCTGCCAAGTTTGGTTCAAATTGGCCCAATGGTTGATTTGTAAAGAATTTTCTTATGATTTCTCTAAGTCTGATAAGCCCCTTTCTCCCTGCCACGGCCACGTTTTTTTTGACGAATCAAAAATCTGGGAGCAAGTTTTGAGAAGGGTCACTCAAGGAACAATTCTACCAAGTTTGGATCAAATTGGCCCAATGGTTGATTTTTAAAGAATTTTCTTAGGATTTCTCTAAGTCCGATAAGCCCCGCCCTGCCACGCCCACATTTTTTGACGAATCAAAAATCCGCGAACAAGTTTTGAGAAGGGTCACTCAAGGAACATTCCTGCAAAGTTTGGTCAAAATTGGCCTGTTGGTTTCGGAGAAGAAGATGTTTGAAGAAATTGTGAACGGACAGACGGACAGACGGACAGACGGACAGACGGACGACGGACGGTGAGTGACCACAATAGCTCACCGAGCACTTCGTGCTCAGGTGAGCTAAAAAGAGACAGGACAAAGCTTTTGTCCTCACACCATTAACAATTTCTTTTGAAAATCTTTGAAGATTTAGAGACAATACAAATTAATCCCCATTTATGCAAATGTTTTCATCCCCTTGTTTCTATGGCAACCGTTACCCAGGTGGCATTTCCTGAATCCTTGTCCCATTTTTCCTTTTCCAAACCACCAAATTTGAAATTTGCCAAATCGAGAAAAGTTGAATATTGAGAAGTAAATATTTATGAATTATTTGAAAAAAAATCAATGATTGGAAAACATTATAGGGAAAGACAAATCTCATGTTAATCTGATTCCATTAGCACTTATAGAGGCCTGGTCACATACACCATTCCGCATCCTCATCACCGCCAGAGCACTTCTAAAACACGAGACCCATGTAATATAATTTTGGATGTGATGTGGACGCAATATGGACACAGAATCGTATGTCATCGGGTCTTGATATGTGTTTTAAGTTGTCGCATTGTCAAAACCAGATATGTATTCAGAAAAGGATATTCAGGGAAGCTGGGACATCAGTATACCCTTACAATTAAAGAAAAAACTCGGCACAGGTGATAACCACTTGACTATCAAATTCTTTAGAAAAACCATAAAAATTTAATCTGGTTATCATCAAGCCCTGAAATTAATTGCATTTCTTCACATGGGTGCCCCTTAAACATTTCTTTTCTATAAATTTTGGAGCCCATTCATGCAGGGTGACCTAGGAATGTATCGCCCGCTAATTATATTCTGATGTTTCTCCTTGTTCCCACAAACAAAAAGAAATCAGGAGTAACTATAAACTTCCATTTCATTACCCATCAATTTGATGTGGATATAATTGCCACCTTTGACAGTCTACTGGGTTTTTCAACCTTGTCGCCCAGAAAGGAGATCCTGTATTTCAGGCTACTTTTTCCATTTGTCTGTCCTATCTTCATTGAATATTATGGTATATCTATGTAACCCCCATTACAAATTGCTAGGCAACATTAAATAATCCCCTTGTTGACTGCTTGACCAAGGCTACCAAATATTCTATGACAATAAGGACCACCTTTGAAACTGTTATTAAAATCTCATTAATTTGCTAGCCAATACCAACAATATAGGCTTTGATGTTCAATTTATAATATTATGTAGTTCAGGAGTGGTGTTAAATCTAATTTCCAGAATACCTTTAAAACAAGTCAATCCAATTGGCCGAGACATTCGTCTCGTCAAATCATATGATTTGTAATGTCATTTTATTTTAGAATTCATACAATCAAATTAGAACGGTTGGTGAATTTGGCTGAAGAGCTAAAATATTGTCCTTAGTAATCTATCTAAGGTCATCTTTATCTCTGACCGTTGCTACCGGTGACACAGACAAACGGAGACAAATCAAGTTTTCTGATGACAAGGACCGCCTTTGAAATTGTTGTTAAAATCCCAGAGATGTGATTAAACAGGTAAAATGAACACTATCTCTCTTCATTAAAGATTTTTGGAGGGTGAATTAATGATAATTGTTGTGACCCTCAGTATCCGTTACCGTAGCAACCGCGAGACCAATCCCAGCATTCAGTACAGTCTTTATTTGTGTTATTTTAACTTATTTTCATATTTCTCATTAAAAGTGTCTTTTTTTTGGAGTGAAAAAGTTTAAATCAAAAAATGATTTTCTTTTTGCAAGACAGAGATACAGTTTATTAGACAAATAAAGCATTATGAAAGTTAACCCCTTCTCATGCAGTTCGTGTCATTTTTTTGCTGCTAAAGTGCCCAAAGCTTTGGCAGACAGGATAGACTTTAAGATCAGTCTGCACAGTCTGATCTTAGCCTACACTGCCTGCTTTCTACTGAATTATAGTGGCAAAACCTTGAGTTATTCATATATAAATATCTCTATATTTGACAATTTGTTAAAAACAAAATTTAAAGTTGGCAGGACAAAGGTTTAACTGTAATAACAGAATGCCAAGAATAGAGCTTCAGCTGTCTCTAGTTTCCTAACATATTGTTTTATCAACTTAGTTTTTTTGTTGGTAATTAAAAACATTTTTAATATTCCATGCAATTTAACAATATCATGAAAGGCTCTTTAGTGTAAAAAGTGCCATAAAAGGCTTCGAAACTTTTTTGAAGTGCCTTATATAATGTTTTTCGTTTAAAATAATTGAAATTTTAATATTCTTTGTGGTTCTTGATTATGTAAGTGGTTGGGATAGTCTTTGCTCAGTTTTAACCAATCTGTCTAATTTCTAGTCTACGAGTCTCGTAATATTAACCCTTTCCCAAACAAGACCTGATTTTGACGTCTCAGGAAGAAATGGTTTGGGAAAACATTGAGACAAAAGAAGAAACTGCTGATAACCAGCAGTTTCTGCTTTTGTCTCAATATTTTCTGTGCCATCTTATACACAAATTCTATTTTTAACAACATCCCTTTGGTCATCTGCAGCAGCTTTTGAATTGGATCATCTTAGATTTTGTCGTTTGGGAAAGGGTTAAAACAAGGATAATGCATTCCAAAGCAGTTTGGTTGAAATGCATCCAGTAGTTTTTTAGAAGATTTTGTTCAGGAGAAGTTTACGGACAGACACATTGACCGATTCATGCATAATTCATGGTCACCACCATGTAAATAGCCGAAATAGACCGGTTGGCCATTGGATCTAAGTACATAACATTCAATTTGATTGATTGAGATGTAATCATGTAACAATGCAAGTAGGTAGGTGAGTAAATTATGCTCTGTAGCAAAATTATACTTCCATATACCCAATGCTACATTAGGAAAAGCAAAATCAAAATCAAGGGCATATTGTGACACTGAGAAAGAACATCATTTACATTTAGACTATACCTCACAATAAATGACCTGGCAGAGCATCCCAGCCTATTGGCTAGGGCTAATTCTCCCAGTTCAATTATAGCGAGGTATAACAGAACTCATCAAATTAGCATTAATAATTATTTCCAAATCAAAGCTTATAAAACATTTTCAATTTGTAACCAAAATACCATTCCTACATACCATTGTTTTTCCTGCAGTTTCAACCTTTTTCTTTGTTAACAGCTTACGCAATTGCTGGTTATGTTGAAAAATGTTGTATCTATACAGCTTGAATCAGCAGTAGTTACAGCATTTCCGAAAGTAAAAAATGGTATATAATGTATCGTCGTTGTAAATGCAAAACCTCGTATGTCGATTGTTGCAATTTTCAAAGTACAAACTTATGTGCCCAGTTAAAGACAATCTTGCTGGTTTTGAGATATTTTTACTAACCAGTATTAATGACACATCATTTATGAACAATATGTCCAAATTTCAAGTAAAACATTTCAGTTTGGGAAAAGTTATTACATTTTTTTCTCTCACCTTTAAAATTTTCCAAAAACGAGATACGAGGTTTTGCATTTACAACGACGATATATTACTAATTTACCCTCAACAAAGAACTGTTGATTACAAAATAATGGTCCATTTGAGCCTTTGAAAAAGCTTATCATTTTTTCTTCGATGTTTTACATATCAAAACATATCTCTAGTGACATTATAAGACACAATATCTAATTGTTTCCTGTTTTTAAGTCATTCTTTTTCCTTTTTTTTAATGATCGTATTATGATTGTATTCCACTCATATACATCATTATCCGAGGCATTCCCAAATGAGTTGTTGAGTTTTCAAGGGGCCTAGGTAAGGAAATACATTGGCTTATACATTTAATAATAACATTTCTTCAGTATAATTATATGTGCATATTTTCAAGAAATATATGAAACTGTCAACATGAAAAGCCTAAGGTAGATCTTTTCTGTCCAGTGAAAATTGGAATCAACCTCATTAAGGCCTTCTTGGTATAAAGTTTATTTAAGTTGAAGAACTGTTCTTAGAACATTCTAGAATGTTAAATGACACTTAACATTTTAGAACAGAAACTGTTCTAGAACTAGAAATGCATATTTGAACTTTTTTTGCAGGGGCGAGTCAATATCTTATTCACATACCAACGACATGTATATTCACTTCTTGTACATGAAACAGTGTTGTAAAGCTTGTTCTTGATAAAATTACATAACTAGTTATCTCCGCTATGTTTCTAGAGATAATGCGGATCTGCACCATGCGACTGCTGACACTTGCACTGTACCATTGTAGAATAGATATGATTTTAACCTTAAACATTCAGCCGGAGGAATTTTTTGGTGCCCCAGCTTTCATTAGAATATCTATATATATAAATACAATAGCTGGAAAACAGACAGCATAATGAGTTTATACAGACAATATATTTCATTATGTAAAGACATTTAATTGTTCAGGCCAAACAATGCAGCACTAATACATAGTGGAATAAATTAATGAATTCCTGTCTGATCGAGATCTATTTAGATAAAATATATTTTGCTCTTTTTTTTCGTAATTCATTTGCCTAAACATAGAACTGTCTGGAAATGTGTGTTGGGTAATTCTAAAAAGAGGCTTCTGTTAAAAGTGAGCTTCACATAGCAGCACAAGCAAAGCAATAATTGTAAGGGCCTTGTAAGAAATTTGGCAAAGTTATGATTCAAGGGGTGATAACTAAAGAATGTTATGAATAATTATTTGAATTTCAAAAGTCACTGTCATGATCTAAAACTAGCCATTGTCACAGGCGGCAATCACGTGACTTTGTTATGATATATTTTCCTCACTTATGTAAACAAAAACACTCGATAAGAACACATTTTCTCAACTTTTAAATCAAATACTTATCTCTCAG
The DNA here is from genome assembly GCA_963680895.1 of Fragum sueziense. Taxonomy (NCBI): domain Eukaryota; kingdom Metazoa; phylum Mollusca; class Bivalvia; order Cardiida; family Cardiidae; genus Fragum; species Fragum sueziense. The sequence continues at coordinate 39,871,398 of OY804599.1, forward strand.
TATTGAGATACATACCATTCGATGCGTCGTAATCTCCAGTTTAATTTGATACCAAGATCTTCCCTCAAATCCATGTCAAAGCTGAGAACATTCGTGCAAAGTGCAAACATTTGTTAAGAAAATATATCACGGCATTTAAAAATACTTTGGACGAATGTTCTCAGCTTTGACAGATATTAGAGGGAAGATCTTGGTATCAAAATAGACCAGAGAGTATGACGTATCGAATGGCAGGTATCTCAATATTGAGTGTAAAGTATTTGATTCAAAATTTGAGAAAATGTGTTCTTACCGAGTGTTTTTGTTTACATAAGTGAGGAAAATATATCATAACAAAGTCACGTGATTGCCGCCTGTGATTGTGGGAATCCATCCAGTGCCAAGTTTAAACATTTTCGGATGTAAACTGTAGGTGGAGTTGTGCACACAAGAAATTAACCCTTTCCCAAACGGCAAAATTTTAGGGTGGTCCTCTGCAAAAACTGCCACATATGACAAAATGGATGTTATCAAAGATAGGATTTGTGTAAAATAAGGCAGAAAATATTGAGACAAAAGGAGAAACTGCTGGTTATCAGCAGTTTCTTCTTTTGTTTCAATGTTTTCCCAAGCCTATTCCACCAGAGACGTCAAAACCAGGCCTTGTTTGGGAAAGGGTTAAACAGTTATTTTTATTCAAGAGCAGATAATTTGAGTTTTATCTGAATTTCAGAGATGGCAGGCTAAACTCGACACCATGGAGATTCATTCATTTGTAAATTTGATTCTCTTCCTGCAGAAACTGTAGGAAGAGTAATATGCACACAAGAAATTGATATTAAACTAACAGACAGATGGACAGACAGAGAGACAGATGAATTTACATACATCAATCAAAAACAAATTTTAGTTGTCGAAATTTGGGAATCAATCAAGGAATCAAAAATCCTTTTTCTATGATTCTTTTAATATTTTTCCTCTCCAAATTGGACAATTCCAATATTCCGGAACAAATTGATAGATTAGTTGGGTTAATTTGTGTCTAAGATACAATTCTGGAAGGTTAAGCCATTGTGCTATTGATTGTTTTGATATTAATAATTCCCTTCTCCGAAGAACAATAATGGACGTCCATAAATTTTTTCTGTTTTCCATTAAAAATTGGACGGTGTTGGGGGAGATTAATTAATATAGTTAATGTAATTGCGAATCTGTGTGCAGAAATATTCGTCTTTATATTAGCGCATCCTGGCGTTATTCCGATGGTCACATAGCGTAAAAATCATTGATTTATTGTTATCCAAGATGATGACGAATGGCCCGGGCTTTAGACAAAAGAAGTTATAACAACGAAGTTAGAGTTAGAGCTACGGACAACAAGAATTAATGAAATTGAAAAATGTGATTCATTGAATATTATCAATCAAATTCTATGTTGTGGATGCTCATTTGAATCGTCTCAACGAGACGATTCAAATGAGCATCCACAACACAGGATTTGGACATGAAATAGTTGATTAAAAAATTCTTGCTGCTTCGTTATTCAAGCTCTAAACAAGTACCAATACCAATGCAAATAAAGCATTGCATGTTATCGGAATTGTTTTTTCTGTCGAGGTCTTAACATGGATGCCATTGTTGACTATTAGAGCTCCATCAATGTTGAAATTATTTGTTACGACAATAATCATTGTTAATTTTTCTGCATTGAACTTTTTATTTCAGCAGTGCATTTGCAACTTGTAATTAGGAATCCCAGGAATTTGGAACAAAAACCAAAGCAACACAATTCAAACATTCAAACTTAAACTTCTTTGACTTCATGTTACCCTTAAACGAGAAAGATTCTGAATTGATTAACTGATTGATTGATTGAATGCTTGATTGATTGATTGATTGATCGATTGATTGATCGATTGATTGATAACATTTCAGTTATATTGAGGAAGCAGGAGCAACTGACCATGTATTTTTTGTATAATTTATTGTTAAGGACGGCTACAAAAGTCTTCCTAAAACATTTTTTTTGACAAAGTCAACCTACAGACAAAGAATTAATATAAATTTCTTTAACCTTTGTCAGACAACAAAATTTAATGACATCTATTTTTTCCCAATTTTTTTTTCTCCAAAACGCAATCCTGATTGACAGATTATTGCGCTGATTATTGCAATGGTGAATGTGTATGAAATTCTATAGACTTATAACGATTTAACACTAATCACCAATCCAATTTTTCCTTCTGAACTTTAGAGCACTAATTGGACTTTAATTAATGACCTTATAACATTCCATCTTTAATTGGAAGCCAGCAAAGAGAAGAAAATACTTAGGAAAATTCCAATTAAAACAATTTCGTCCATTAAGAGGCTGTCGTTGGCCCTAATGAACAAGCACATTTAATTGTCAAGTAAACTGTAAGTGTGCGACCCCTTTTCCTTCTTCCTTTATGAACTGTTTCCACAATACATTGATTAACCCTTTCAAAAACAATCCTTGGCTTTGACGTTCCTAGTTGAAAATTATTGGGAAATCATTGAGGCAAAAGAAGAAAATACTGCTAACCAGTATGTTCTCCTTTTGCCTCAATATTTTCTGTGATATATCTAACCAATATTCTATCTTTATCAACATCAGTTTTCTTCAATATATAATACTTCTTATCTTTATAATGGCCTTAATTCTTTTCTGGATAGGAAAGAACCCTGTTTCCTACTTTTCTCTGATACTTTTGGTACAGCTATGTAGCTGATAGAGACTTAAAACTCAGAATAATATCTTGTAAAGGCTTTACAAATTCCATTACATAATCTGACCCAAAGAAAAAGATTTTTCCATCGTTTCTAAAGGAGCATCTGACGAATATAGTAGACATTGCAAGCAGAATCTATCTAATTGACCAACATGAAAATGACTGTAATTGCAAGTCCATATAAAGCAAAGTGTTCAGCCCATTAATTAGTGACTGAGTCAGAAGGCTAGAACTAATTAATCCAGCAAACCATTGCAATTAGACAAAGAAATGCCATATTACGCCTTGTAAGGACACACTTCGAAGAAATGCTCTACAAATTAATACAGTAATATTCAACCAGTATCTTAAAGTGACATTTCACATTTATTTCATTTTTAGGCCAGGAAATCCCTCTCAAGGGATTTCTAGCCTATAGGTATCCAAAGCTAAATTTGACGGACTACTTTCAGAAAACTGGCGACCGATGTGTCCACTCTATGCCACTGAGTCCGCTAAAACAACTAGTTTTCCAAGTGTAGACAGAGAATGCTTATCACACGGTCCGAATGCTCCGAATGCTTTCCTTTCATCAAAGTTTTCATCACCAAATGCAATTTAAGGTACAACTACCCTTTAATAATAAACAAGTGTGTGTTTTCTCTCATATTACAGACATAAATTACTGCGCCTGATACAGTTGGTGTCACTCCACAAATAAATGTGATTCTGGGTCGTAATCCCAAAATATGTCCCGGTCAAAAATTGATATATTTTTCGTCGGTATTTCTGTATGCATGCAGAGACTAGCTAATAGCTTGAAATGCATTTCTGATGAATAATAGGTCACTAGTGGAAAAAGGCCCTTGTCCGATGGTATATTTCTGTGGGCAGTGTATTAAAACGAAATTTCAACAAATTTGAGATCCATGGATCATGGCCACTTTTTCTTTGTGTATATTTAGAATTATTTCTTTCCAAGTGTTCAATAAAGTATTTTCTGAAAAAAAGTTTTTCCTCTTTTAATGCCTATTCATCGAGTAATCAGGTGTATATTGTTTTACTCTTGTCGGTCAGACTGTCCAAATTTAACCAAGATAAATTCCCTGTTACTCAGTCTTGAAGGTCTGTTTCTCGAATGGAGTATGTGGGTTAATCTATTGATATCTATCTACTGAGATCAAGATCACCTGACAAAGTCAATGTCAATTATCAAGGTCGTATTCCATAAAATTGATCTCTTCTTTCCTGGCCTTCAGTACTATCAGTACTTTGATTTTAAAAGTATGTCTTGATTCAAAGATTGTTTATTCTAATGCGAAGAAATGTTGTCAGTTTTTTTTAAGTTGTTATTTACAAGCGAAAAAATACGCCTTCAAAGTTGAGACAGAAATGACAAATTCTATATAAATCTGAACTGTTGTCCACAACAATTTGTTTAATCTAAGCACAAAAATATGTATTTCTCGTAAACGGTTCAATATTTTGGCTTCAAGTTTTCAGAATTTTCATAAAAAAACATGCTCTTTCAGATTAAATAAAAGTATAAATTTATGTAAAAAAAATGTGAAATGTCACTTTAACCCTTTCCCAAACAAGACCTGGTTTTGACGTCCCTGATAGAAATGGCTTGGGAAAACATTGAAACAAAAGAAGAAACTGCTGATAACCAGCAGTTTCTCCTATTGTCTCAATATTTTCTGTGTCATATTTTACACAAATCCTATCTTTAGTAACATCCATTTTGTCATTTGTGGCAGTTTTTGAAGTGGATCACCCTAAAATTTCGTCGTTTGGGAAAGGGTTAAAGGCACAGTCACGTACGATTCCTCGTCCATATTGCATCCACATCCAAAATTATACTGCACAGATTCCCTGTTTAAAACATGCTCTGGCCATGATGTGGACGCAGAAACTGAAGTATCTGGTAATTATTGGGCCTAATGAGATAGTTGTACCTCTGACTACTTTCAATACATCAGCCCTTTTAAAATGCGTAGTTATATCATTCAAATCTGGATAAAGTGATGTCAAAGTATACAGGTCTATAGCACGGTGGAGATTGTGCATCATGGGATGGATAACGAATACGGACAAATTTGCCTCGCTTCAGGTAAGAAATTGTGCAATAATTTTCTTATTTCTGCGTCAATTTTCAAGCGGTTTGGTGCAATGTACCTCGCATTACTGAGCTCTTTCCTCAGATATATGACTTATTTGTAGAATCTTTGTACCGACCAGAAAAACGACAAAAAATTCAGGCCCTTTTTTTAGTCGGTAGGGATCGGTTTATGAGAAAAATACAAGGAGTTTCCAGATAAGTAATACACCAGAGAAAAGGGCTCAAAAGACGGAGTACATGCAACAAACTGCATGAAAATTGACGCAGAAATAAGAAAGGTATTGCACAAATTCTTACCTGAAGCGTGGTTAATTTGGCTGTAGGCGTTACCATTTCACTTTCTTGTCGGTTGGGACAATATTTCGGAAAAAGGACCATGAGTTATCTAATATGTCATACATCCGATGAAAGAGCTCGGTACATGCAAAAAAACCTTTTAAAGATTGATTCACAAATAAGGAAGCTATTGCAAAATATCTTACCAGAATCAAGATTATTTTGTCCGTATTCGTTATCCATCCCATCATGCACAATCCCCACCGTGATAAAGTGATGTCAAAGTACACAGGTCTATAATCCTTCTGGAATAAGACATGCACAGACATCAATATAATATTCAACGGTAATTTAAAAAGCTCCAAAAGGTGACACTTTTTGATGACCCAATCAAATATATGGGTATAGAAAACATGAGGTCCTGTGTTCGATCCTGGCCACGGCAAATATCCTGTCTGACAAAATTGTCACCCACCAATGGTTTGACTGGTATGAGAAATGACAGGAATCCATGGATAGGTTCTCCAGCTGCCATGATATGACCATAGCAGATGAAAGAGGCATTAACCCTTTCCAAAACTGCAAAATTTTAGGGTTGTCCACTTCAAAAACTGCCATAAATGACAAAATGGAAGTTATTTAAGATAGAATTTGTGTAAAATATGGCATAGAAAATATTGAGACAAAAGGAGAAACTGCTGGTTATCAGCAGTTTCTTCTTTTGTTTCAATGTTTTCCCAAGCCCTTTCTAATAGGGACGTCAAAACCAGGTCTTGCTTGGGAAAGGGTTAAACACCAATCAATCAATCCACAAACATTTCCATGTAAGGTCTTTATTATGTTAAGTATGGTAAGCACAGTGACTGCATGAACTGTGTGGGTTCAGAAACGGACTGTCAAGTGCCATATTAATTGGCTATTGATCGCGGAGTTTTCATCATTTGTCATTTTCCACTGTTTTCGTCACACAAAAAATCTGATAATTGCACAATTTGCATATAGAAACTATCTATTAATGAAGAAATGAGTTTGCTGTTTTTCATAAATATGAAATGGTATCACAGATAGCAACATAATGGGTTGATGAAGCAATGTCACTGTGGAGACTGTGATTTGTAAGATTGCCTGTTAACCCATTCCCACTCATTGGAGCTTTAAATGCCCCTGAAGATAAAGGCTTGGGAAAACATTGTAGAAAGTGAAGGAATTGCTTTGAATAAGCAGTTTCTACATTTTCCGCAATATTAACAACCATGACAGAAAAATGTAAAATTTCATTCATTTGAAACTGTCGTCTGCACCTATGAATTTGGTTTGGTTTATTGGGGTTTAACGCTGTTTTTTAACTACTTTGGTCATATTGCGGCAGCTGGAGCATGTAACCATGGATTCCTGGCGTTTCTCATACCAGTACTACCACAACACCCTAACCGAGCCTCCAGCTGCTCCCCCACATAGGTCAATATCAAACCATTGATGGGTGACATTTTTGTCAGAAAGTGTATTTGCCGCGGCCTGGTATCGAACCCGGGACCTCTCGAATGAAAAGCAGATGCACTACCAACTGCGCCATGCATGGCCACGACAAGTCTGAAATTTTGCTGTTTGGTAATGGATAAAATTATGGCAACTGAAAGAAATCAGTAAACAAAGATCCTGATCGAACTGTTCTATGGCATAAGCCGATCTGGATCTTGATCTCCAATGTCCTTATGGTCTTTTTTCGAGATTCTGGCTCAAGAAAAGTTGATACATTACCTGATGGAGTAGAAATCCAAAGTCACGATAATTGTCATTTGTCCTTGTTTAAAGTGGTCATCCTTCTGAAAATGTAAAGAAAAAAAAAACATCAAAATTTTACTTTTTCACAAATGCACAACAAATATTTGGACAGATCTAAGATTAACCCTTTCCCAAACATGACCTGGTTTTGACGTCCCTAATTGAATAGGCTTGGGAAAACATTGAGGCAAAAGAAGAAACTGCTGATAACCAGCAGTTTCTCCTTTTATCTCAATGTTTTCCATGCTATATCTTACATGATTGTAATCATAATCAATATCCATTTTGCTGTCTCCAGCAGCTTTTGAATTGGACCACCCTAATCATTCGTCATTCGGGAAAGGGTTAAAGCTGTTGCAGATGACAAAAGATATCTATAAAGATTATATAGCTAGTATGCATGTGTGAAATATAATGAAAACATTAAAGCAAAAGAAGAAATTGCAGGTTATCTTATATTGCCTAAATATTTTCACAAGTTTATGCAATTAGGGACATCCAAACTAGAGCTAAGGTTTAGAATCTGGTAAAGTTTCTTGCAAAGCAATTCATGGTTTCAATATCCCTATTTCAGTTTTTAGCCTTAACCCATTCCCAAACAGCAACATTGTTGACTGTTCCAACTTAAAAGGTGATGCAGACGACAATTTCAAGTTGATGAAATTTTAAACAAAAAAATTCCATTGTGGGTAGAAAGCATTGAGGAAAATGAAGAAATTGCTTGTTACAAGCAATTTCTTCATTTCCCACAATGTTTTCCCAAGCATTTCTCATGAAAGGCGTCAAAAAGCGTCACTGTGTGGGAATGGATTAAAAACATATGTAGATTGGAAAATGGATTGCTTGGCGTTTATAACACTTCTTTAACTATAGATATAGGAGAAGAGTATGATCAAGCTTGGTCATTCGACTTCAATTCATTTCACTACCAAAAACTTGAAAACTTTCAAATCATTATCTTTAAGAAATCTAAGAGCAGAAAGCCAAAAGAGAAAAGACAAGCAAATCATCCTTTTTCAATGAAAACCTCATAACTGCCGATTCAAACATTCTGCAAAAAAGTTCAAGAACTGTTCTAGATCTTTCTAGAATGTTTAATGGCACTTCTAGAACAGTTCTAGAAGTGCCATTTAACATTCTAGAAAGTTCTAGAACAGTTCTTAAACTTATATGAACTTTTCGCAAGGGAAACTGCCGTTACATGTTTTTGTAGAAAAGGGACAATATCCCATCCCGTCCCCATCATGCAGGGCAAAACCATCTAATTGTATCAATATATTAAAACAATGTAGACAACAAAATCAATAGCAACTTTATTAACCAGACAGATCCAGGTCATTTGAAAATTCACTTCATCATGGGAAAAACTTAGAACACTTCGTTTGAACAACTTTTTAGGTACAATAGCAGTGGCAGAACCAGAGGGGGTTAGGGGAGACTACCCCTTTGTAAGTCCGATTATTTCATTTTCATGCAGAAATTCAGTAAGAATTGTGTTGTGCTAGGAACAGGCCCCCACCCCCACCCCCTATTTGTGGGTTCGAATCCCATTCTCAGAAAGCTTGGATCCACCACAGAATAGTATCTTTTTAGTAATCCATTATAATTCCTTTCCCAAGAAAGACCTGTGGCCTGTATAATTATCACCAGAATTTCTGTAGGGAGTTCAAAACAGGCAAGAGAGAGTTTAGGTCCCCAAACCCCCTCCTGATCCGTCACTGTAATGATCATACAAATGAGTTCAATCGTAAGGTTGTTTCTACTGCTTTACAGCACTATAATAATTTCCTATCAAAATCAGTAGTTTGATGATTTTACAATTTTCAAAATCTTAAAATCTTTTTAACCTTTCCAAAACAGCGACAGATCATAGAAAATATTGAGGCATTAGGATAAAATTTTCTTCTATTGTCTCAATGATTTCCCAAGCCTTTTCTGAAGGTGACATTTCGTCAAAACCTTGTCTTGTTCAGCAAAGGGTTAAGATAGAAAAATGCAAACTCATATATTTCGAAGCATCACTTATAATCTGCCAAATATGAAATGATCTGCATAGATCTAAAAAATTCAACCATTAAAAAAGTCATTAAAATTATATAGATTGACTTTTTACCTTAAAACTTTTCAAAATTTATATATTATGATACTAAAGATAAATTTATCCACTAAGCGTAACATTTTGAATAATCAAATTATTTTTTCTAAAACGTTATTTCATTTCATATCAAAATCACAAATCACTTGATTACTTTAAAATGTAAATTAAGACTAGGGTTTGTCACCCAGAAATGGGGCTAAAAAATGCACATCTGTAGTCACATTGCATAATTAAGTGAACCCAAACATCAAAAATTTTTACTGTCCCACTTTGAAAGCTGCTGCAGATGACAACTGGACATTGACAAAAATAGAATTTGTGTACAATGTAGCACTGAAAAGATTGAGGCAAAAGAAAACAAGATGTGTTGGTGAAACACTAATGCCCCCGAAATGGCCATTTTTATAAAATGTTAAGTTTTCATAGAGTAAAGGGTTGATAAAGGTTAATGGATGACCTTCAGAAAGGTCATATTGCATGGAACAGATAGATATCATTAAAAGAAAGAAAGTTACATACCAAATTTAAGCTTTGTATGTCCCATACTTTTGGAGAAAAGGCCAATCTTAAGTTTTCATGTTAAGTTTTCGGACAGACAGATGGACAGACGGACGGATGGACAGACATCCGGACATGAGTAAAACAATATGCCCCCCGATCTTTGGATACGGGGGCATGAAAAGAACTTCATGGAGTAGGGGATAACGCCGGGGGACCTTGTCGGAGAAAATGGGCACATTTTTCATTTCAAAGGCAGATAATTCAAGAATGACAAGAGTTATCTAAATTTAATACTGGGATGAACAAGAGTGCCATGGTCACAATATACGCCGCCACTTATAAAACTTGAGACATTGACAAGGATTTATAAATATTCACTCAAAAACCTGTAAAAAGTTGTGTTCACAAAAAGGTTTTTATAAATATCCAGTGAAAAACCTGGAAGGAATTGCGTTCAGGAGGCTGAAATATCATTAAGCCCCAGAGACTAAGATTGAAGGGGGCATAACTCAGGCAAAAATCAATGAACCATTAAATCCTTACTTCATGCATATCTATCAATTAAGGTAATAACATCCACCAAGTTTCATTATGATCCAGCCAGAATCTTTGGAGGAGTTGCATTGACAAGGCTGCAATTTCAATAAGCCCCGGAGACTAAGTTTTAAGGGGGCATAACTCTGGCAAAAATCAATGAACCATAAAATCCTTCCTTTATGCACATCTGCCAATTGAGGTGATAACATTGACCAAGTTTCATTAAGATCTAGCCATAAACTTAGGAGAAGTTGCGTTGACAAGGCAACAATTTCAATAAGTCCCGGAGACTAAGTTTTAAGGGGGCATAACTCTGGCAAAAAAAAATCAATGAACCATAAAATCCTTCCTTCATGCACATCTACCAATTGAGGTGATAACATTGACCAAGTTTCATTAAGATCCAGCCAGAAACTTAGGAGAAGTTGCGTTGACAAGGCTGCAATTTCAATAAGCCCTAGAGACTAAGTTTTTAAGGGGAATAACTCAGGCAAAAATCAACGAACCATAAAATCCTTCCTTCATGCACATCTACCAATTGAGGTGATAACATTGACCAAGTTTCAAGAAGATCCAGCCAGAAACTTAGGAGGAGTTGCGTTGACAAGAAAAGTGGACGGAGTGTACGGACGGACGGATAGATGGATGGATGGACGGACGGACAGACGGAGAAGATGACGCCAATATACGTTCGCCTCCGGCGGTGTATAAAAACTAGACACCATTAAGGTTTGTTGTGGCAAGTTTGATCATCTTTCACTTTAAACTGTAGCGGTTTCACACAAAAGTGCTAACGGACAGACAGACAGCTCTAATAGACATACAGACATACAGTTGGAGAAACAGACATAAAGACAGACAATGAGGGCCAATTAACATAACCACAAAACTTTGGGTGTATAAAAATCATGGTTTTAAAAGTGCTTTACTTCAGTCACGCCATGCCTAACTGCATAAAAAATATCTCCTTTTCATTCACTGTTTTCCACATCATTCTCTTCCAACAGCATAAAAGATAATGGACTATTTGGTAGAGAGTTTATATGTCCGATTTACAAATTCTTTCAAGAACAATAATTATTATGAAAATGGAATCGGATAAAACTTTTACCAACAATAAAACATAAATGATATAAAACTTCCAAAATACGCTGATGTTTGCAAATAAAACCCATTCCAAAATCAATATTAAATGCATTTTCTGGAATATATTTCTACTTATATTATATATCTACAAAAGACTTTCACTCCTATTGAAATCTGGGAAAAATAACACTTTATATCCCGTGAAAACTTCACGCAATTTTTTGGCTCTTGCAGATGGGACAGTTTCATTTCATTTCAATACATAATGTTGCTAAAGATTTCAATGTCTTTATGAAATTTTAGCAAATAATCATGCATTTTCTAGTGCTTTTCAGTTGTTTTTTTTTTTTAATTTTTGACATTTTCAAATAGAGTTCCAATGTTTTAGCATTTTATATTTACAAATCAGAACCTTGTCATACATACATAAAAACATTGAGAGAAAACGAAATGATGAAGTTTCGGCTTGTCATCAATTAGTGGATTATTACTCCTTAATGATGGTATCTTTTCTGATCTAAGGATGGGCAAAAAGCATAAGATAATTTTCTCACAGTGCTAAAACTTATACTCTACGGATGTTAATTTTTATTGCCAAATGATTGGACAAGAAAATTTACGACCTTAACAAAAAACACAAAATCTAATACAGCGGGCATAAAGCTTTTGTATAACTACCCCTTTCCCGAACTGCCGACTTTTAGGATGGTTCAGTTTAAAACTGCTGCACAAGACAAAATTGTTGTTGACAAAGATTGGGTGCATATACAATATAAGGATGGCACAGAAAACATTGAAGCAAAAGAAGAAAATACTTGTCATCAGCATTTTCTTCTTTTGCCTCAATATTTTCCAAGCCTTAAATTGCTATTTGGAGACGTCCTAGTAGCCAGGACTTGTTTGGGAAAAGTGTTTTGTATAACTACAGTGTGAAATATTGCCAAATAATTCCGAAATGAACTTTTGATGATAATTGTAAAATTGTGGCGTAATGTTCACCTAATAATGTTTAATATGCATTCTCACATGTTTTATTTCATACTAATTGCGACAATTTTAGTTATTATTACGTCTGGACCCAGACATTTAAAACCTCGTTTTTAAAAGGCGACGGCACAATTTTAATGATGAGTGCAGGTTGACAGAGTGGTGTTAAACTGTTGTAAGTAAAAGGGAATTTTATAGGCAATTGCAATGGTTTTGCACTATTCCTACAACCTGTTCTTATTTCTGCCTGATGTTTCTTGCATTTTATATATAATAACCCCATTTCCCAAACAACAAACATTTAGACTAGTCAAATTTTTAAAGATTCAAAAAGACCAGAAAAATGATTGTTGACAGAGATTGGATTTGTATGTAATATAGCAAAAAAAAAAAAAAAAGAAGCAAAAGAAGAAAATGCTAATCATCATCCACTACATCAATATGTTTTTTCTTTATTATTTTCCTTCACAAGCACTGACATAAAAGAAGGAAATGTTAGGCAAGGTTTAAGCATGATATAGCCCTTTACCAAACATAAGACCTGCTTTGGATGCTAAAAACTAGTATTTTCTCCTTTTGCTTCAATATTTTCTGTGTTGTAATACATTCAAATACTATCTTTTTGAACATTCATTTTGGCATCGGCAACAGTTTGCAATATGGTGCAGCTAATTGATTTCTTTCCATTTGACAAAGGATTATAGTGGAGTTGTGTCCCTTTGACTTTTACCGAACAACTTGAATTTAGGCTGGTGGATGACAAAAGTAATAGTCACTAAAATCTTGAACATCTCAGCAGCAATATTTCGGGTGATAGAGTACAACAAGTGGCCCAAGAGGGCCTGTATCGCTCCACTGGCTCAGTATTTCAATCAATGAGACGGTTCAAGTATAGATTTTCATAAGGAAATTTGACAGGAAAGCTGATTCCAGAATAGACTTTACCTTGAGAAACCTTATTTCTCAGTGGTAATAAGTATTGTTTGTAAATAGGAAAAGTTATATATCGCTGCTTTTCTGCCAAAAACATGTATCTGCAGCTTAAAACAAGCTGCAGATACAAGGTTTTTGCAGAAAAGCGACAATATGTATATCCCTGTATTTCAACCAAACCTTGTAACCGCAGCTTAACCCTTTTCCAAACTGAAACAAGACCTGGGCTGCGTTCAGTAGACAAAACGTTTTGTCTTACTGGACGCAGGGCTGGTTTTGATGTCCCCGATAGAATAGGCTTGAGAAAACATTTAGGCAATAGAAGAAAATGCTGATAATCAGCACTTTCTCCTTTTGCCTCAATATTTTCTGTGTATTATTGTACTCAGATCCAACCTGCCATATCTTTTTCAGTGAAACTTAGTTAAAGATGAAATTCCAATATATTTTTTGACCCATTACCAAAATGGCAAAATTTGGGGCTTTTCCAAATTCAAAGATATTGCAGACGACAATTTCAAGTGAATGAAATTTAAAATATTTTGGTGTTTTGGCATAGAAAACATTGTGGGAAATGAAGAAATTGCTTGTCACATGCAATTTCTTCATTTTCCGCACTGTTTTTCAAAGCTGTTATCTTTTAGGGAGTCAATGTGTAGTAATGGGTTAAGTCCCGCAACAGATAGATGCTGGACGATGGACGATCATTAAAGCTCATATAATAGCACCTTGTGCTCAGGAGAGCTGAAAACAGGTGTAAATGATACTAATGATGCCAAGGCTTTAGTTTTATGGAAATAAGGCAGAATTTGGCTGGAAATTCTGTATCGTAGGGTTTTCCATCTTAGATTTCCACACAACACAAAATTATCATGGATATGATCTTTTTCATCTCTCTCTTTAAATTGCCGTAAAATGCACAATTTTGATTTATATGACCTTGCCAGATAGTTTTCACTGGTGGTGAACTCGGCCAAAGCGTTGGACATTTTTTCGCGATCATAGTATTTCGTCTGTGTTGTTTTAAATATTGTAACTACGGCTTGGATTAAGCTGTAGTTACGAGATTTTATAACAACACAGACGGTTTGTCTATACAAATTGCTACATCCGGTCTATTTTTAGAACAAATTCATTGTTATTAGAAAAACTATCCAATCAGATCTTTAAACTCACATTTAACTGAAATATCTGTACCTTGTGGTAGCGAAAAATGTCCCTTGCTTTGGCCGAGTTCACCACCAGTGGTTTTTATGTTTAACTTGATTTGGTAGTATAAATAAAACTCAAACACAAGTGTTTCTGTAAATAATGAAGTTTTATTAAAGAATGTTTAAGTAATTGAAATTGTTGTTTACAATAGCATACAATCAATACATATTTTCATTACATAAAAGTTGTTAAATAAACAACTTGCAGAATTCATATTATGCATGTACATGTATTACTTAAAATTTTCAATTAACCCTTTCCCAAATGGCATTGTTTTAGACTTCCAATTTAAAAGCTGCACCAGAAGACAAAATGGAAGGTGATGAAAACAGGTTTTGCACAATATAGCAAAATAAAAATAAATGAATAAATTTATGAAAAAAATGAAGCAAAAGAAGAAAATGCTGATTATCAGCACTCAATGTTTACAGAAGCCTCTTAAATTAGGGACGTCATGAACAAGCTCTTATTTGGGAAAGCGTTAAGTTTCATTACAGCTTATTCATGTTTTTGACAAAAGTAAAATGTTAATTCATCTCAACATTATCTGTTATTCAAACCTTTGTATAACATCTAAATTCAAAAAGCATATTGCTACTATCTGCTGATATTAACCCAGGACAACTTAATTTTTGTCAACAATGTTCTCTATAACTAGGCTGGGGCTCTGAAATGACTTGCCAAAGGCCATACCCACATGGATGGCAGCTTGAATGTAATCCAATCACATCACCCGCAACTTCTCACAAGAAATGAGTTTGGCATTCAAGCTACCATGTCAAGCAGGACCCCATTGTTTAAAATAGAATATGATCATATTTCATGTGTTTTGATCATCATTCTACCCTTTACAGACCGACAAGCCTTTCTGGATTGTCTTGATCTGTTATGAGTGACATCTTCACTATAAATGTACATATATGAGTTTTAGACCTGTAAGCTTTTATTCCAATGATAAAACAAAGTTTTGCAGATTGTACAGCTATATATTAAAATGCCTTTCCATCTATTATATGAAAGAATTGTTCTATGCCATACAAAAACATACTTAAGTGATTATTTCTAAACTATTATAATTAAATTTAAATACATACACATTTACAATGATGTTGCATTAATCCCTTTATATGAATATTTGACTGTCATAATGATATCAGTCCTCTTGTTATTTGAGTAACATATAATAAATAGTTTGTTTTTCTCTCTTTCCCTTGCTATCATCTGTCATGACTTTCATATGATTTATATATAAATGTGGTTATTGTGATATTCTTTGTGCAAAGCACCATTTCCACTTCTAACAAAGTCTATTTGTTAATCTATGACATTGCTATATATATTCATTAAGTATCTTTGAAATATATTCTCCTTTTGGATCAGTACTAGTCTTTGTTTTGATTTTCTAATCATTTCAGAGATTTATTCTAAAACTCGCATAAAACACTAAACTAATATTTTGAATCAAACAATGAATGGTACATGAACTTTTTCAGTAGATCAGCAGTTTTAACAAAAGTAAGACAGTGCTTTACTGAGCTTAGAACAAGTATAATCAAAATAGGAACAAGAGCTCCGCAGAGTGGCGCATATACACCCGAGAGGGGCTTGTTTGTAAAATTTGCCATTTTTTCAATTCAAGGGCAGATAATTCAAAAACGAAACAGGTTATCTGAATTCCGTAAGCGATGTGCACAAATAGACACAATGGAGAATCATTGTGGCAAGTTTGATTAAATTCCAATCAAAACTGTAGGAGAAGTTGCGCACACAAGAAATTGCTAACGGACAGACTGACGGACAGACAGACGACCGGGGCCATAACAATATGAACCTTCAGGCGTATAAAAATATAAATATTTGCTCTATTTGTCACAATAATCTTACCATTGTGCATAATTTTTCACCCTACAGGTCATTAATTTTTTGATGAGTTTTCTTCTCAATACTGAGGTTGATGTGAAATACAAAATTTGTGTAAGTTAGTGTGAACACATTTCGAAATTTAAAGAACATACTGCAATAAATATATATGAGATGTTAATCTACAAATCTCATTTAACTTGTTTTTATACGTGATGAACCATTTGCTAAGCTCTGCACTGCCTTCAGAAAAATTATGCAGAATGGAATAGTAATGTGAGTAAAAAGGTACAGTTGAATTAATGTAAAGTAGCAAGTTCATGTGTAACAGAAAGTAACAAATAGGAATCAATTCTATTAATTAAACAGTGACATAATTTCCGACAAACAATAGTATTTCCTCAGTGTAAATCTAAAAAATTTAACTTAGTCCAAATTCAAAAATGTTGCAGATGACAATTTAAAATGAATGAATCTTACATGTTTGGTCATCTTATGTAGAAAACATTGTGGGAAATGAAGAATTTGGTTTTCACAAGCAATTTCTTCATTTTCCACATGGTTTTCCATGGACATTATCTTCTGGGGAGTCAAAAGGAATCACTGTATGGTAATGGGTTAAAGGTGTAAAATGATCAGTCAACATGTGACTGCAGGCTGATCGTTATGTTAATCTTCTGCCACACAGTTCAGCATATGACAAGGCTTACAGTAGAAATTTCTCTCTTTCTTATTAGATGCTGAAATATGTGTTGAACATGAAGGAAAAAAAATAAGAAAAGAATGTTATATCGCTTGATCATAATTATGTGACCCGCCAAGCTTAACAGTACCTTATGGAAAGTGTGAAAAATATCAAACCTAGCCAGTCTGTGCAAACTAACTAGGATCAATTTTTTTCATTCTAAGGCAATTTCTTGGATATATATATATTTCGTTTCCTTGTTTGTTTTACATGTTCAATAAAATTCCAAATATGACATCTGGTTGATATCTGCTGAATCTCATGTATCTCAAGATTTGGTTAAATGGAAAAACCAGAAGGTCCCTTTCAGTGTGACAGGTCACATATCTTTGTGTCCACCTTTCTGCACCTATAGTGGCCACCCATACCTATATGAACCACCAGCTTTGTCTGCTGAAATAGCAGACAAAGCAAAAAACAATGACGGGTGAGATTTCAAACTGACCTCTTTCATTCAAAATAATATGTAAACTTGTCATTAGCTTCACACAACTCAATATTAATGATTTTTTTTTTAAACTTTATGAAAGATTGACACTGTGATTTGGCACAGCAGAATACACCATCGAATGATCAGACCAGACACATTCTATGACATCAGTGAGAATCAGTGGTATATTACTGTAAATATGATCAATTAAGGAGCCAGAATAATGGGTTGTTTTTGACACTTGTTGACTGCAGTTGAAGAAATCCTGCATAAACCTCTGGATAGTTGTATTCATATCCAATAAATCAATGTTGATATCACCTTGAATAATGAGGTGCTTCCCTTTGAAATGCTTTAAATTTTCAGTTAGAAATTTCTTCAGGTCAGTCACCGAAGATTTAGGAGAGTTGTACAATGTTGCAATGACTATTTCTTTATCTTGCACCAAGAGTTCTACAACAATCATTTCTATGTTTTTCTTTACCACAGAAAAGCTATGAGAAATATGAATGTTGTCCCGCACATAAACGATAATTCCTCTGTGAGGACGAGCATTGCTTACTTGTTTCCCATCTGCTCTAACAATTTGATATCCAGTTCTCTGCACTAAATCGATGGAATCATCTGCAGTTAACCATGTTTCTAATAAGCATAAACAATCTGCAGCTTTGACATTGGGATCTGAAAACAATTCATCCTTATGGCTTCTGTAAGACTGCATATTGTTGAAAAGGCATGTGAAATGAGTGTCACTAGTCATGTAAACTGGAGTGTAACATAGTTTCAATTTCTGTGATTCTCTTAAACGTATCATTTCTTCTTGAACTTTAGTTGACACAGAAATCTTGCTTTCATTCAAGTTTAGAATGTAAAGGCCTTTCAGGGATCTTGATCTACTTATTGCGACATAATGGGCATGGGAAAATACACGTTTTCCATCCATATCTATTACAACCTGACTCAACGTGTCTCCTTGAGATTTATGTACAGTTTTTGCTGTTGACTGGCGCAGAGGGATTTGTATTCTCACAAAAGTTTTTCTCAAATACACAAAGTTCCTCTTTGAATCAAAGATAGGTGTCCATAATGGATTAATAGCACTATGATACAAATGTCTGTACTTTGAACGCCATGATGTTCCGATTTTATCATCATTGAAAGAAACCCACACAATACTTGGTCTAGTAGTATTTTTCTGTCTGTATTCAATTTTATTTATCATACAAGAAGACCCATTTACTAATCCATCATCTACATCAAGGTTAAGACATAGGTCATAAATCATTCCAATAGCTATTCCTACCATCTGACTAAGCCCTGCAGTGTGTGTGGAATCATGTGGCAACTTTGATATTAGTTGTTGTTTAACTGTCACATTGTCATCTCCTAATACATGATCAAGAGCAGGAATGTTTACTTTTTCATTAGTATTATTAAGAAAGCTCCTGACATTGAAATTGTTCACTTTCTCATTGGTATTGAATAAATGTGTTGTATTTTGTGGATAGTCTGTACTAGCAGTATCAGTCAATCTCTTTTTTAGATTTTCAATGTCAACTTGTGTATGATTTCCTTCTCGTAATCTGTTCAAAAGTTCAGCAAATTGCTTGTCTTCCTTTTGCCTCATGATCTCATCCAATTCATGCATTACAATAAAATCCTGCCATAAGTTTGTAGCTAAAGGTCCAAAATTTGTTTTCAAATTCTCAAATATCCAACCATCCATCACTGGTTTCAACTGGAAAAGGTCTCCAATGAATATCATATGCAAGCCACCAAATGGAACATTACTGCCCTTTATTTGTTTTAATCTTTCATTTATGAGTTTAAGCATGTTATTTCCAACCATGGACACTTCATCAATCATAACAACAGACAAGTCTTTATATTTTGTTCGAAGGGTGTTTAAAGTGTCACTATTAAGTGGAGTACAATCATAACCCTGGCTTGCTGGAATGCGGAAAGCTGAATGTAATGTTACCCCATTTATATGAAAAGCAGCTTTACCTGTTGGTGCACAGAGAAGAACTCTACAGTTCTCAGGATTATCACCAGGATTAGATGTCAAGTAACGCTGCAAAGCTTCAAACAATGCACTTACAAGAACAGATTTTCCAACGCCTGCACCACCAGTTAAAAAAACTTTCAACTTTTGTTCATCACGCTTAACAGATTGGAAAACATGAATAAAAAATTCTCTCTGTTTCGTATTCAATGATTTTATCAATTGCCTGTAATCTATGTCTGACATTGTTTTCCTGCGTACACTAATATCTACAGAAGCAACACTTAAACCAACATCTCCAGCAATATCACCTTGTCTCTGATTTTCAGGTCTATCAGGATCAAAGAATATGAAACTTTCACTTTCTTTTGCACCAATATTTGAGTCATCCTGCTCAGACTGCTCTGTGCCTGGGGCAACATCATCAAAATCTTCCTCATTGTGAGCACGCTCCATTGCATCATCTAGTTCATCAGCATTCTTTTCATACTGCAAGGCTTTGTGCTCTATGAAATTTTTAATGGATCTGTACCTTGATAGGTAAGAGTCATGACCTTGTTTCAAATCAATACTTTCATCTCTCCATGAAGTAAATAGAAGCAATCTTTCTCTACAGAACTGTTCGATGTCAATTTTTTTCGAAAATCTTACATATCTTATGACTTTTCTTTGTTTCCTTTCACTTATAACAATTCCATTTTTGAGAACAATTCGACCCCCAGGAATAGAATATTGTCTATCCTCACTTGAATTATAGTCATTTGTGTCTGAGTCAAGCACCTCATCCTCGTTACAATATGTATCCATGTTTTCATTGTTTTCACCTTCATTGGTTTCTTCATTTAATGTTTCAGAAATGTTTTCACCTGAATTTCTTGCAGTGCCTTTGTCAGTGTTGTATTTGATATCAAGCTGGGACACATAGTCTGCTAAACACCAATTTTCAAGTTGTTTTGGTCTTTTAGAATATCTTTTAATGGTATTATCTGCTTCAATATCTGTAGAATTTGAAGATAATTTTTCAAGAGATTCCTTAGACTTAAGTAGGAATGTTCTCTCTTCAGGCAAAGAAGTGTTAATGAAAACAACATCCCTTGAGGCTTTTGTCAATGGCTGTTGTAAAAGTAAGTAGCAGGCTTCCTGGGCACTAACCTCAACACTATTCAAGAATTTATTTCCAATATGTCTAACCTGTTGTCGGAGATCCATATTTCCTCTTCTAGCTTCTTTACATGCCTCATTCATAAGAATACTCATTCCTCTCTGTGCTTTACTAATATATGAAACTATATATACAGCACATGCATATGGATCCAATACAAATTGTAAGTCATGGTTTGCACCCCAAGCGTTTAGAATAGGTTTCATGTATGCATTAATTCTAACCTCACTTAATTTTCTTTTCAGAAAAACCTTTGGACCACTCAATGAGCTTTGGACTGCTTTGATGTAATCATCCTTGCTTACTTTGATCTCAGTAAGGAAATCATCTACCGTAATATTTGTTTCCTTCAACTCATCCAATTTCTTTTGTATTTTGACAAATAAATCTTTGTAATTTTGCTTTTCTTTACAGTCATTTAACGGTTCCAATATAGTTGTGCTTTTCATTGGAGGAATGGGAAAACCAAATCTACAAATAGATTTCTGTTTCTTTCTACAAGACTTGGAATGTTTATGTATCTGTAGTTCTACAAGTTGTTGATCTGGATTTTTCTCACAAGATACATACTTATCTATGAAGGATGTTACTTCATCTAATGAACTTTCATGATATCTAGGAGCCTTTTCAATCCATATTAACATGTGGATGTGAGGTGAACCTCTTTGTTGGAATTCAACACGATAAAAGTAATCTATTATTTTTCCTAATGGGTCATGGGGACTTTTAAGTACAGTGTTTATGAATTCTTGTACTCGGTTGTCAAAATACCTTACACATGTAACTGGATCTTTTTGCACAAGTTTTGTTTTATCAATCCAAGTCAAGTTATCCAATTCTTCCACAGACATTGTTTTTCCATCATTTATCTGAGAGAGCATATTTAGTAGATCATGCCATCTGGTATCTGCCGACGAAAGAGATGTAAACCAAGTAGGTAATCCTAGTTGTCTAATCATTGCAAAAACATCTTTTTTACGGGCTTCAAAATATGGTGGTGAATTCCTTAAACTTCTGAAAATATAAAATCCCTCATCCAATCTCACAACACCTTTAAGATGATTTGTATCAAGCATTTGTGAGGCAGTAAATGTTTTACCTTCTGTTTTACATCTACGCAAAGCAAGATGGACTTTATCAGAAATTTGTTTCAGTTGAACTTTCTTTAACTTAAAGAAGATATTGGGAATATTTGATGCTACTCTGCGATCAATATGCCTCAGTTCTAGCTTGCATGTATCACTATAGTGAATGTGAACATGTTTTTTATCATTTGGACTTCTTCTCTGTCCACAGAAAATTGTAGGAAAAGACAAATATTCTGCATCAGGATCTTGATAAAGGCTGAGTGGTGTTTGACCCTCACCTGGAGCAAAAGTATAAGCGTTGTCTTTATTTGGGTCTGCAGCATCCAGCATAGTGTCACTATTACCAATAACCTTTTCTGTCTCGTCAACTTCACTAAAGTGATCAGAGTCATAATTCACATCATCATTACAATCTAATTCTTCACTTACGCTTTCACCTGTCATTCCAAAGAACTCTTTTACTGTATCACTACAATCTGAAGTAATTGATTGCATCCAGTCATCATCTACTTTAACACCAGATTCTTTATACAGTACACTATGGTTCACTAACCAATGAAGAGCACTTAAAACATGCAGAGGTCTAATATTTTCAGTGAAATCACATTTATTATATGAAAGTTTCTTCTTAAGTTTAACAGGTATTGTATAGTGACTATCTAATGTTCTTGGTAAACTGTGTATAACAGGCTGAATGTCAACCGGGACATTGACAACATTCCCTTTGATGGACAACTGACCTCCTCTTGGTAATTCTCTAATCTGCATAAATGGGATTCTCAAAGAAACTAATCTTTCCTCTAGCTGATGTAAATTCAGTTCCTTTGGCAGTACAGGAAATGCATTTTGATTGAAAACAGACATTGGAGGGACTTTGTTAAGTTTAATTTTTTCATAGCATGTTTTACACAGCCATTCACAATCATCAACAGAG
The DNA here is from genome assembly GCA_963680895.1 of Fragum sueziense. Classification (NCBI taxonomy): domain Eukaryota; kingdom Metazoa; phylum Mollusca; class Bivalvia; order Cardiida; family Cardiidae; genus Fragum; species Fragum sueziense. The sequence goes on from OY804599.1 coordinate 39,893,867, forward strand.
ATGTAATTTGTAGAAAATTTTTTAACTGCATCAGAAGAGCATTTAGAATTTAGTTTGTTGAATAACACAACAGAATGTTTAAACCATGTTTGGTTACAGCATGAACAAACATAAACAGGGCCTTTTGAAACATTCTTCTTAAATTTTTCAATGCAGTCGTCTAAGCTGGAACCATATCGCTTTGAACTTTTGTAGCTCTTTTCCTTAATTTTATAATCTAAATTAGACCTTAGACTCTGGCGCTTAGTCTTATTTCTTTCATTTTCTACTATCATATTGAATCTTGATGAACGTTTATTCTGTTTTTTCATCCTTTCTGAATCTTTATACAATTTACTAGAGCGGCACTTGTGCATTGATTTAAGAGTTAACATTCTTTCTTTCTTCTTTCTTTCCTCATTTTGTCTAACTTTTTGCATAGAACCCTTTGTCATTGACCTTTCTTTGACTTGCCTTTCTGGATTTTCTCTTGCTTTTTTCTTTGAAATATTTGTCATTGTCCGTTCCTTGACTTGCCTTTCAGGATTTTTTCTTGCTTTTTTCATTGAAGTATTAGTCATAGTCCGTTCCTTGACTTGCCTCTCTGAATCTTGTCTTGCCTTTTTCTTTGAAATACTAGTCATAGTCCGTTCCTTGACTTGCCTTTCTGGATTTTGTCTTGCTTTTTTCATTGAAATACTAGTCATAGTCTGTTCCTTGACTTGCCTTTCTGGATTTTTTCTTGCCTTTCTCTTTGAAATACTAGCCACTAATCTTTCCTTAGATTGTCTTTCAGGATCCTGCCTAATTTTCCTCATATAACTTTTCATATATTCATTTCTTTTTAATCTTTTACGTTCGTGTACAATTCATAATCTGACCTAACTTCTTGTTTGCGCTTTTGTCTCTCTGCTTGATCCTTGAAATATATGTCAATCAAAGATAATTTCTCAGGTGGACAATTTGTAAATTCAATTTCATTTTCTTGGATTCAGATTCATGGATTTTTTCTCCTATAACAAATCTAATTGGCATCATGTCAAATTGTTCATTTAGATCGATGTTCATACTTTGATACATTGCATACATGAACATTACCAAATCATCTATTGAAAGAAAAGAAGCTAATAATGATCTTCCATCATCATCTACCAATCCATCAACACCATGTGAATGAGAATCAAATAAACAATATCTACCATCCTGCCTGAAAATTGCAGAACAAACTGAACCAATGATAAATAAAAGATAAGAAGTTGTGTGAAATGCTTCCTTCAA
>OY804599.1:39895323-40130323 GCA_963680895.1 Fragum sueziense
GGCTTCCTGGGCACTAACCTCAACACTATTCAAGAATTTATTTCCAATATGTCTAACCTGTTGTCGGAGATCCATATTTCCTCTTCTAGCTTCTTTACATGCCTCATTCATAAGAATACTCATTCCTCTCTGTGCTTTACTAATATATGAAACTATATATACAGCACATGCATATGGATCCAATACAAATTGTAAGTCATGGTTTGCACCCCAAGCGTTTAGAATAGGTTTCATGTATGCATTAATTCTAACCTCACTTAATTTTCTTTTCAGAAAAACCTTTGGACCACTCAATGAGCTTTGGACTGCTTTGATGTAATCATCCTTGCTTACTTTGATCTCAGTAAGGAAATCATCTACCGTAATATTTGTTTCCTTCAACTCATCCAATTTCTTTTGTATTTTGACAAATAAATCTTTGTAATTTTGCTTTTCTTTACAGTCATTTAACGGTTCCAATATAGTTGTGCTTTTCATTGGAGGAATGGGAAAACCAAATCTACAAATAGATTTCTGTTTCTTTCTACAAGACTTGGAATGTTTATGTATCTGTAGTTCTACAAGTTGTTGATCTGGATTTTTCTCACAAGATACATACTTATCTATGAAGGATGTTACTTCATCTAATGAACTTTCATGATATCTAGGAGCCTTTTCAATCCATATTAACATGTGGATGTGAGGTGAACCTCTTTGTTGGAATTCAACACGATAAAAGTAATCTATTATTTTTCCTAATGGGTCATGGGGACTTTTAAGTACAGTGTTTATGAATTCTTGTACTCGGTTGTCAAAATACCTTACACATGTAACTGGATCTTTTTGCACAAGTTTTGTTTTATCAATCCAAGTCAAGTTATCCAATTCTTCCACAGACATTGTTTTTCCATCATTTATCTGAGAGAGCATATTTAGTAGATCATGCCATCTGGTATCTGCCGACGAAAGAGATGTAAACCAAGTAGGTAATCCTAGTTGTCTAATCATTGCAAAAACATCTTTTTTACGGGCTTCAAAATATGGTGGTGAATTCCTTAAACTTCTGAAAATATAAAATCCCTCATCCAATCTCACAACACCTTTAAGATGATTTGTATCAAGCATTTGTGAGGCAGTAAATGTTTTACCTTCTGTTTTACATCTACGCAAAGCAAGATGGACTTTATCAGAAATTTGTTTCAGTTGAACTTTCTTTAACTTAAAGAAGATATTGGGAATATTTGATGCTACTCTGCGATCAATATGCCTCAGTTCTAGCTTGCATGTATCACTATAGTGAATGTGAACATGTTTTTTATCATTTGGACTTCTTCTCTGTCCACAGAAAATTGTAGGAAAAGACAAATATTCTGCATCAGGATCTTGATAAAGGCTGAGTGGTGTTTGACCCTCACCTGGAGCAAAAGTATAAGCGTTGTCTTTATTTGGGTCTGCAGCATCCAGCATAGTGTCACTATTACCAATAACCTTTTCTGTCTCGTCAACTTCACTAAAGTGATCAGAGTCATAATTCACATCATCATTACAATCTAATTCTTCACTTACGCTTTCACCTGTCATTCCAAAGAACTCTTTTACTGTATCACTACAATCTGAAGTAATTGATTGCATCCAGTCATCATCTACTTTAACACCAGATTCTTTATACAGTACACTATGGTTCACTAACCAATGAAGAGCACTTAAAACATGCAGAGGTCTAATATTTTCAGTGAAATCACATTTATTATATGAAAGTTTCTTCTTAAGTTTAACAGGTATTGTATAGTGACTATCTAATGTTCTTGGTAAACTGTGTATAACAGGCTGAATGTCAACCGGGACATTGACAACATTCCCTTTGATGGACAACTGACCTCCTCTTGGTAATTCTCTAATCTGCATAAATGGGATTCTCAAAGAAACTAATCTTTCCTCTAGCTGATGTAAATTCAGTTCCTTTGGCAGTACAGGAAATGCATTTTGATTGAAAACAGACATTGGAGGGACTTTGTTAAGTTTAATTTTTTCATAGCATGTTTTACACAGCCATTCACAATCATCAACAGAGATGTAATTTGTAGAAAATTTTTTAACTGCATCAGAAGAGCATTTAGAATTTAGTTTGTTGAATAACACAACAGAATGTTTAAACCATGTTTGGTTACAGCATGAACAAACATAAACAGGGCCTTTTGAAACATTCTTCTTAAATTTTTCAATGCAGTCGTCTAAGCTGGAACCATATCGCTTTGAACTTTTGTAGCTCTTTTCCTTAATTTTATAATCTAAATTAGACCTTAGACTCTGGCGCTTAGTCTTATTTCTTTCATTTTCTACTATCATATTGAATCTTGATGAACGTTTATTCTGTTTTTTCATCCTTTCTGAATCTTTATACAATTTACTAGAGCGGCACTTGTGCATTGATTTAAGAGTTAACATTCTTTCTTTCTTCTTTCTTTCCTCATTTTGTCTAACTTTTTGCATAGAACCCTTTGTCATTGACCTTTCTTTGACTTGCCTTTCTGGATTTTCTCTTGCTTTTTTCTTTGAAATATTTGTCATTGTCCGTTCCTTGACTTGCCTTTCAGGATTTTTTCTTGCTTTTTTCATTGAAGTATTAGTCATAGTCCGTTCCTTGACTTGCCTCTCTGAATCTTGTCTTGCCTTTTTCTTTGAAATACTAGTCATAGTCCGTTCCTTGACTTGCCTTTCTGGATTTTGTCTTGCTTTTTTCATTGAAATACTAGTCATAGTCTGTTCCTTGACTTGCCTTTCTGGATTTTTTCTTGCCTTTCTCTTTGAAATACTAGCCACTAATCTTTCCTTAGATTGTCTTTCAGGATCCTGCCTAATTTTCCTCATATAACTTTTCATATATTCATTTCTTTTTAATCTTTTACGTTCGTGTACAATTTCATAATCTGACCTAACTTCTTGTTTGCGCTTTTGTCTCTCTGCTTGATCCTTGAAATATATGTCAATCAAAGATAATTTCTCAGGTGGACAATTTGTAAATTCAATTTCATTTTTCTTGGATTCAGATTCATGGATTTTTTCTCCTATAACAAATCTAATTGGCATCATGTCAAATTGTTCATTTAGATCGATGTTCATACTTTGATACATTGCATACATGAACATTACCAAATCATCTATTGAAAGAAAAGAAGCTAATAATGATCTTCCATCATCATCTACCAATCCATCAACACCATGTGAATGAGAATCAAATAAACAATATCTACCATCCTGCCTGAAAATTGCAGAACAAACTGAACCAATGATAAATAAAAGATAAGAAGTTGTGTGAAATGCTTCCTTCAAACAACTGTGAAGTGATGACATATGAGTGTTGATAGAACTTTGAATAAATACACCAGATAAAATATTTCCTCTCACAATAGAAACATGTCTATCAAATGCAGTTACAGAACCTGGGATCTCTTCCAAATTCAAAAGCAAGCTTTGAAAGTCATTCCTCGCTTTCAGTCCAATCACTATTTCTCTATGTAATCTATCTCCTTCTATTAGAATTTCATCTAGATTTTGTGAAGATGGCAGATGTCTAAGCTCTGTGTATATCATCGAGCATAAGGCATTGGCTGTACATTGTAGATTTCGAGAGGATGGGTCAAACATTTGATTACCTTGATGAAAAGTTCCGAAAATCATTGTGTTGGATTCTGTATCTTCAGCAACAACTTCAGTAGCAAGAACAGTATTACCATCAGCACTAGCATCAATAACAGTGTCAGTAAGTATATCATCTGCAGTATTTGGTAAAGTATCATGAACAGTATCAAGAACAGTATCAAGAACAGTATCAAGAACAGTATCAAGAACAGTATCAAGAACAGTATCAAGAACAGTATCAAGAACAGTTTCAGAACAAATTCCAGACACAGATGGTTTTTGTGGGTGGGCAAGTCCCCCATCTGATATTCCAAAGACGCCCTCCATAGACACAGATGGTTTTTGTGGGTGGGCAAGTCCCCCATCTGATATTCCAAAGACGCCCTCCATAGACACAGATGGCCTTACATCTGTTTCATCCAAAACAGATGAAGGTAAAGGGTGGGATAGGCCCCCATCTGATAGTTCAAAGACACCCGTTAAATCAGCTGTGGTTTTCGTGAGTACATCTCTTCTGGCTCTACTCATTCGCCAATTCTTCTTGCGAGGCATTTTCCTTCTGCAATTAGAAAATATAAACTAAAATGGCAAATTTTCCAGACATTCAAAGACAACTTTTGACATTGTCTGATGACCAGGACCCTGTTTTACAAATGAATTGAAATGTTCATAAAATCATAAGAAAAACAGGGCCCTGGACCATAAAAGCTGCTACATGTGTATGAAGTGTAAATTTGCAAGCATGTATCGTTTTGACCTTGATAAGTCACTTTAACAATGTTATTAAGGGATTCATACCAATGAATTATGAACTGTTTTAATATCAAATTTGAGCACTACATCTTAATTTCTAACTTACAAGGAAAAAACAGACAAACTAATGGACAGACCAGATTTTATATTGATCCCTTTCTGATCTTTAGGTGCAGATAGTGTAAAAATTCAAGAGAAAGTAATAAAAAGCCAGTTCTTACATTAAACGGATAAATCAATGGTAAATCCAAGTCCCTTTTTCCTCTGTATCTCTTTTCTTTAACTTCGTCACACTGTACTCTATATCTTTCAGCAATCAACACAAAGTGATCTATATTAAGGTACACAACCTTAAGTCACATAGGGTAGAACTTATGTTCACAATAATTCCAATATATACTCCAATTCACTGTCACAATGAACTCACAGCTACATAAAAATCACAAAACTGTATTTAGAATTAAATCAGTGTTGCACAAAAATCATAAAAAAATGTTCACTATTAAAGTGTTCACAATTCACTGTTCCACACAAGAATCATAAAAATGTGTATAACATTTCCAATTTTGGAAATAATAATAAAAGTTCACAAATGTTCCAAGTGATATTACGGTAAGTCTTTTTGTAATATTGATAAATTTGTCTGAAATAAATAAGAACAGTTGTTGAAATCATGATTGATAGAATAGTTGAGTGACAAAATGTAAGTTTCTTGAAAGACAAGATGTGTTTGTGAAACATGAATGCCCGAAATGGCTATTTTTCTACAATGTTAAGTTTTTTAATTAAGAGTTGATAAGGGTTACATGGAACATATAGATATCATTGAAAGGAAGTTAGATACCAAATTTCAGCTTTGTTTGTCAAACACTTTTGGAGAAAATGCAAAATGTTAAGTTTTCTGACAGACAGACAGGAGTAAAACAATAGAAATCATGTTATTTTGCTAACCTATGTAAAAGATCTGGAAGTAATTGCGATTAGCAATTCTAAATTATTCACTGTGTGTTTAGTTTTGAGATTTAAATCTAAATTTGTTCAAAACGTTATAATAATTTAAATATTGGCATGACACTGTACATTACTAAAGACTAGAAAATCAAATTCAGTTTATTGTTGAAATATCATTTCCAAAACTTAAATAAATGTGTATCTCTGTTAAATTGATAGAAAATAATTTCCACTTTCTATGAAAGTGGTAAACTATTTTTTGTGATAAACAAGGCGGTTATCCCAAAAAGAGGCCCTCTTCATAACTGGTGATAATCATGTATGCAATTCAAAGAAAGCAAATAACAACTGTCTTTGAAATACACAATCCTACATACTCAAAAGATTCCTGCAGCATGTTTTGGTCACCAGCACACTTACCTGGTATAGGTTAACGTCTGCAATAGCCCCTAAAGAACAAAGTCTATCTAAACTTTTGATTTAAATAGAATTTAACAAAGTATGGGTTACAAATTATCAATCATTCTTCATAATAATCATAAACTGTTGTTTTTTTTTCTTCATTAACACAAACACTTGTCACGGGTCAAGAGGGTCTGAAATGAGAAAAAGAGTATATCACATTTTGGCATCAAACTTAACCATTTTCCAAACTCTTCCAATTTGAAAGGTGTTGCAGACCGCAATATCAAGTGCATGGAATTTTAAATTTTTTGGTGTTTTTTTGTTCAGAAAATATTGTGGAAAATGAAAAAAATTGCTTATCACAAGCAATTTCTTCATTTTCCACAATGTTTTCAAAAGCCTTTATCTTGCAGGGTGTTGAAAGGCGTCACTGTGTGGTAATGGGTTAAACAGTGGACTCTTAATAATTATATAATCCTGTTATAAGACATTCATTGCAAATTAGCAATTTCCTGTCTGCAAAAACTTAAAATTTTGAGAACAATATACTCCCTTTTTAGCTTTTTTCTGTTAATTGCAATAATTATCTTGACAAATAGACATTGCAGTTAAAAAGAATCCACTGTTTAGTGCATTTTCTCTTTTCTCAAACGATAAAAATTCAGACTGTCAAGATTTGACAGCTACTGCAGGTGATGAATTGGGTTACAAAACTATATGGAATTTGTGAACATTACAGAACAGAAAATACTGAAGGAAAAGGAGCAAGTGCTAATAATCAGCATTTTGTTTTTTCTTTCAAAGTTTTCTGACACTAAATTCCTTCAGAGACATGAAAACATGGTCTTGTTAGGGAAAGGGTTAATGAACGTTGAATTGATTTTCATGTGACTAAAATTCAACACAAAAGTTCTAAGAAGGGTGTCTCAAATAAAAAATGGTCTTGGAGATGTTTTGAAAATTCAAAGTAAAAATAAAAAAATTGCAAAAAGTCACCTAAGGAACATTCTGGCAAAGTACACTCATAATATGTCCAGTGATTACAGAAGCGGCAATCAATGAAAAATTTTCTAATGATTTCTGATAAGCCCCATCCTGCCATGCACCCATTTTTGGACAAAAAACAGTTTTTTTCTAACATTTGACCGCTTGACCTAGTTTTCAACCCCAGTGACCCAATTTCAATCCTTCAATGATTTCATCAAAACAATCACTCTGACCTCTTTTCAGATTGACTGGGCAGAAAATATGACCTCTGAAGGGCATACAAGGTTTTTCTAAGATTTGACCTAATAAAGATTTATGTTTAATTAAAGAACTTTTTCATGGTTTGTCATATTCTGATAAGCCCTACCCTGCCGCACCCAAATTTATAGACCAATTAAAATTTTACTAACAAAGTATTATTGAATAACAAAGTATGGTCGAAAGTAACAAAGTATGGTTGATTTTAAGAATTTCTCGTGATTTCTCCCATTCTGATAAGCCACGCCCTGCAATGCCCACATTTATGGACCAATCAAAATTTCATGAACAAGTTAAGTATAGGGTCACTTAAGGTGCATTTCTACCAAGTTTAATTGAAATTGGCCCAATCGTTGATTTTTAAAGAATTTAACAATTATTTTGTGATTTTTCTAAGTCAGATAAGCCCGGCCCTGCCACACTCAAATTTATGGACTAATAAAAATTTCACGAACAAGTTAAGTAAAGACTCACCCGATGTACATTTCTGCCAATTTTGGTCAAAATTGGCCGAATGGTAGATTTTTAAAGAATTATTTTGTGATTTCTCTAAGTCTGATAAGCCCAGCCTGGCCACGCCCACATTTATGGAGCAATCAAAGTTCTTTAAACAATTTAAGTATAGGGTCACCTAAGGAACATTCCTTCAAAGTTTGGTCAAAATTGACCAACTGGTTTGAGAGGAGAAGATTTTCAAAGAATTATTTTGTGATTTCTCGAAATTTGATAAGCCCCGCCCTGCCACACCCACATTTATAGACCAATCAAAATTTCGCTGACAAGTTAAGTAAAGAGTCACCCAAGGTACATTTCTGCCAAGTTTGGTCAAAGTTGGCCAAATGGTTGATTTTTAAAGAATTATTTTGTGATTTCTCTAAGTCTGATAAGCCCCTCCCTGCCACGCCCACATTTATGGACCAATCAAAATTCTTTGAACAATCTAAGTAAAGGGTCACCCGATGTACATTTCTGCCAAGTTTGGTCAAAATTGGCCGAATGGTTGATTTTTAAAGAATTATTTTGTGATTTCTCTAAGTCTGATAAGCCCCGCCCTGCCACGCCCACATTTATGGACCAATCAAAGTTCTTTAAACAATTTTAGTATAGGGTCACCTAAGGAACATTCCTTCAAAGTTTGGTCAAAATTGACCAACTGGTTTGAGAGGAGAAGATTTTCAAAGAATTATTTTGTGATTTCTCAAAATTTGATAAGCTCCGCCCTGCCACGCCCACATTTATAGGCCAATCAAAATTTCACTGACAAGTTAAGTAAAGAGTCACCCAAGGTACATTTCTGCCAAGTTTGGTCAAAGTTGGCCAAATGGTTGATTTTTAAAGAATTATTTTGTGATTTCTCTAAGTCTGATAAGCCCCGCCCTGCCACGCCCACATTTATGGACCAATCAAAATTCTTTGAACAATTTAAGTAAAGGGTCACCCAAGGAACATTCCTGCAAAGTTTGGTCAAAATTGGCCCACTGGTTTGAGAGGAGAAGATTTTTAAAGAAAAAGTTAACGGACGCACGGACGCACGGACGCACGCACGACGGACACACCGCCATGACAATAGCTCGCTGGCCTTCGGCCAGTGGAGCTAAAAATGGTGTGCGAAAAGAAAAAGCATGAGTTGGTTAACCCATTACTGCACAGTGACACCTTTTGACTCCTCACAGCAAAAGGCTTGGGAAAACATTGAGAAAAATGAAGAAATTGCTTGTGACAAGAAATTTCTTCATTTTCCACAATGTTTTCTAACCCAAAATGGAAATATTTTAACATTTCATCAACTTGAAATTGTCGTCTGTAGCATCTTTGAATTTGGACCAGTCCAAAATTTGTCAGTTGGTAATGGGTTAACTTTCTGCTTTTCTCTCCCTATTTTTATGTCCCCGATAGGGAGGCATCATAAATTTGACTTGTCCGTCCGTCCGTCCGTCCGTCCGTCCGTCCGTCTGTCCGTCTGTCTGTCCATCCGTCTGTCCGTCATTCCGTCCAAAAACTTTAACATTGGCCATAACTTCCTTATTACTTAACATATTCGCTTCATACTTTACCACAACATTCTTTGGTACAGTACCTTTCTGTAGGCACATACTTTGGTGACCTTGACCCCTGGATGACCTTGACCTTGAACATAGATTGGCCATAATTTAAAATCAAAGCGGTGTCGGGGGCATTGTCATCTTACAGTGACAGCTCTTGTTCTCTCCCTATTTTTCTCTCCATTTTTTCCTTATTAGCCTTCTTCAAAACCAAGACTTGTTTGATAAAGGCTTAAGGCGCGTTCCCATTGCCGACCAAATCAACTCCATCAAGCGATCAAGTACTGATTGAGTTTCGTTAAGAGTGATCAGGACGATCGAGTGTGGTCCGCAAAAATGATCGGGAATTAATCCACAAGAAATAAAGAAGAAGTCGCGTAAATACATTTGATCGAGTTTAATAGGGTTTGATCGGGAAATTTAGGCGATCAAGTTGATCAAGTTGATTTGGTCGGCAATGGGAACGTGGCTTTAGAGGACCCATGCTGGATATTGCAGACATCAGAACATGGGAACAGTGAGAGCTTGCATAGTTGTATGGTGCATCCTGTCATCTAGGGCCAAAAAGATATCAACCCTTTCCCAAACAAGACCTGATTTTGACGTCCCTAAAAGAGAAGGCTTGGGAAAACATTGAAACAAAAGGAGAAACTGCTGATAACCAGCAGTTTCTCCTTTTGTCTCAATATTTTCTGTACCATATTTTACACAAATCCTATCTTTAATAACAACCATTTTGTCATTTTTTACAGTTTTTGAAGTGGATCGCCCTAACATTTTGTCGTTTGGGAAAGGGTTAAATATGTTTGTACTGGTAGTTTTTCAGTGCAGGTCGTTGTAGCTTGGGACGAAAGTCATGCTACTCATAGATTTGGAGAAAAATTTGTGCATGTTGAAATTTTTGTTCCGATTTTTTGTTAATCCCAAATTGGTGCAGATTTGAATCAGGATTAACTACAACTCTCTCAAAGCCAGCTGATTGTAGGACAGTTTGAAATTTTTGAGAACGGAATTAAATTAAATTAGGCTCAATGGCACTACAGGTGGGGGTGCGACATTTGGTACAGTACAAATTTTATCATTCTGGAGAGGTTCAAAGAAGCATTACAAACATGAAGTTTTTGTCCTCTACAGTTGTCGCCACATCGTATGGCACAATGTTTATGTTTTATTCAAATGCAATTGAACATTAAAGAAAACATAAACACGTGCCATACGATGTGGCGACAACTGTAGTAAAGGGTTACAAATAAGCACTGACACCTGAAGATAGTTAAATTTTATTGCTATTAAAAAATTGCAATTAATTCATCGCTATTTCTCATAAATCATTTGGGTTTTCTAATTAGTTTAATGGCAAAGCCACCAACACAGTTTGGATAAGAAAATAATGTGGTTTCTATTTTTCTGGCATACCTATTCATTGAATCATTCAATTATTTAGAATTAATTAATTGAATTTTGAACTAATTATCGAATCAATTAACATTCAGGTACTAACCTTTTGGGCTGTAAGCTGACATTCATGTTTTTTCTTTGATAAACCCTTTCCCAATAAGACCAAATTTTTGATGTTCCTAATGGAAAAGGCTACAGAAAACATTGAGGCAAAAGAAGAACATGCTGATAACTATTATTTTCTAAATTACACTGTGGATAACCCATGTGACTTTTGGGGAAATGTTCACACAGAAAAATCATCCGCTTAAAGGTATGTTTTGTAAATTACTCAGCTCATACACTACAGATTTTGACAAGATAAAGTATGCCTTTGAAAGGGTCATTCCTGATTCTATCTTATTCTAACTCAATCTTAAATGAAATTTAATGTTTGAAGAAACCAATTGGGATTCAGTGTGAGTTAGAATCAGGAATGACCCTCCCAAAGGCGTGTACAGATTAAGACAGAAAATATTGAGACAAAAGAAGAAAATGTTGATCATCAGCATTTTTCTTCTTTTGTCTCAATGTCTTCTCCAGGGATGTCAAATGTGAAAGGATTAATGCTACTTATACTAGAATGCCCATTTTAGTATGACAAGGCAAATTAATTGGATAATTGGTAAAAAATGTTTATTGCTGTGAGAATCCCATGGAAGCCTGGGTCATTTCGGAAGCAGCATCCCCTCTGAACCCCAGATCTTGTTTCCCTTTAATTCATACCACATGCTTCCACCAACACATAAATCACACTGATAACAAACTAGTTTTAATGTCTTAACTCTTTTTAATACTTCCGCAAAATACTAAACAAATGGACTGTTCCAATTTGAAAGCTGACTACCTCAGTGAGGCATTAGAAGAAAATCCTTGTTATCAGCATTTTCTTCTTTTGTCTCAATATTTTCCATGGCTTTTCCTTGAAGAGATGTCAAAACCATATCTTGTTAGGGAAAGGGTTAAACAGTAGAACTACTTAAAATATTAGAAGCCCTCCCCCTTCCCCTATAAAATGCATGATACTTTCGGCACTTGTTAAGCCCTCTTGTTTCCTGTTTTAATCAAGGCCCCTTCTACTTATTTTTAAATGCCTGCTTTTTTATCATTTCAAAGTTACCTCAATATGCCACTTTTTATATCGTCAGTGTAAATGCAAAACCTTGTATGTAAGATCGTGCGATTTCCAAAGTACAAACTTATGTGCCCAGTTAAAGACAATTCTTGCAGGTTTTGAGATATTTTTACTGATCAGTATTGATGACAAATTATTTGTGAACAATATGTCCAAATTTCAAGTAAAACATTTCAGTTTGGGAAAAGTTACTATACTTTTTTCCCTCCCCTTTGAAATTTTCCTAAAACGAGATTCGAGGTTTTGCATTTACAACGACGATATGATCATATAAAAAAAGTCCTTGGTCTTGACTTTCTTATCATTGTGTGAAAAGAGTGGAGAAATATTGAGGGGGAATAGGTGAAATACATGTGAGAAGCATTTTCTCCTTTCCTCTTTATGACTTTATGACATATTAACAGTGATGTTGCTGCATTAGTAAGCCTGTTTAAAGCTTGGACCAATCTAGAATTTGGTTGTACATTAAATGTCATGGTACAGGAATAAAATGTCCGTCAAAATCTCCCTGCAAGCTGCCCCTGAAATCCCTCATTAACCAGATTAACCCTTTCCCAAGCAGCAAAACTTTAGACTAGTCCAATTTGAAAGCTGCTTCTGACAACAAAATAGATGTAGACAAAGATACAGTTTTTGTACAGTGAATGACAGAAAATATTGAGGCAAAAGAAGAAAATGCTGGTTACCAGCATTTTCTTCTTTTGCCTCAATGTTTTCCTACGCTTTTTTCTAAGAGGCATCAATTAGCAAGTCTAAATTGTTTCATGGGAAAAGGTTAAGTTGGCTTCAAAGTAGGAAAACTACAGTCTTATCATCAAGCTGATAAGGGATTATCTTTTCCCAGACTTATTCACTAATCAGGCCTTTTAGAACCAATTTAATTTCAATTTACCACAAAAAACACCACTTAATCGATATGAAAAAACTTGTTTTACAGTTAATTTTTCATCCACCTGACTCGATTAACGTCAAACTTTGCTCTGAAACTTCTCACTTTAATCGAATTGTAAAAAGAACTTAGCAAAAATAATTTCTTCCTTATGATATTGTCTCTTTCATGGTTTATGTAAGATTAAAGAACATTAAAAAATTAGAAAAGTAAAAGTTAACTCAGGGCTGTTCCAACCCAAAATTTCTTTGGAAGACAAAGTGCAAAATATTGTAAATGTGCATGAAACTCATATTGCTCTTCTTGTTAAAAAGAATTTTATAAATACAGCTTTTAACAAGCTTTATAATGGTTATAAGGTTTTGGAAGATATCGCCAATAAACTATAGTAATTGATTTGAATCTTAGCAAAAAAGGCCCTTACAAGAACAAAATCACAGTGGAGTGGAGTGCATCATAGGATGGGTAAATCTATGGACAAATACCTGGCAAAAGTACAAGGAGGTTTAACCCTTTCCCAAACAAGACCTGTTTTGACGTCCCTAGGAGTGTAGGCTTGGGAAAAACATAGAGGCAAAAGAAGAAAGTGCTGATAATCAGCACTTTCTCCTTTAGCCTCAATATTTTCTGAGCTCTAATGTATACAAATCCAATCTTTATATCATGATCAGAATAGACGAAGGAACAATCTGGATCTTGTAGTGGTTTTATGTTTTTGATGTGTATGAAAGATGAAACTTGGGAAAACATTGAGGCAAAAGAAGAAAATGCTGAAAACCAGCATTTTCTCCTTGTGCCTCAATATTTTCCATACATTATTTACTAGTATAACAGGGTGCCCAGCGACTCTAAGTGTCAAAAATATAGGTATGTCCCAGAATTATAGGTATTTATTAGCCAGAAATACCTTATAGCACTTTATTTCTGCGGGGACTTTATTTCTGCTATTTCTGCGGTCCTCATCGGCACCGCAGAAATAAAATCCGCAGAATTTTTACCCTGAATAGGTTGTTTTCAATTTTAGTCAGTACAAGGACAAGTTAAACAGTAACCCTCTGATGCAAAGCGCAATTTCATAAAAATTAAGGTTTTTTTTTTCATTCAAAAAATGATGTAACTATAGCTTTAATTAAGGTGTAGATAGGACATTTTTTGTTTATCCATAAATGAATGATTCAACACGTTTGACTGATTGGTAACAGTTTGACACACCTTTCTTTTCACACCTATCTGTATACGGCATTGTTTCCCATAACGCCTTTATAATGTAGATACTGGTAAATGAGTGGGCTTATCCCTTTACCCTAACGGAGTAAATAGAAATCGTCTTTCAAACTATGTCCGACACTAACTAAAACTGATTTGATAGCGCAGAAATAGAATCTTTGATTTTGCAAAATGAGAGACCGCAGAAATATGATTCGCAGAAATTTAACCCACCTGATTTCTGGAAAAACCGCAGAATTTGGACCCCGCAGAAATAAAGTGCTATACGGTATAGGATAATATAGGTTGCCTTTACTTTGAAGAAAACGCTACTTTAAATGTTTCTCTACCACCACCACTACCTTCCAGCTCTCTCTTGTTAACAAGATGAAAGGAGAAACAGACAAGGTGACCATTAGCTATTACTTTCTGTTCTCAATATTCAGTAACATTAAGGTGTTCCATGAACACCATATCGAGATAACAGAGCCAAGAAGGCCATATATCGCTCATCTTAAGAACACTGTGGCTTTGAGATGATTGTATAATCCGTTTCATCCCAGACCCATAACTTCCTGCCAATTTTCACTACAGGAAGGCAATGTAAAAAGTTTTGGCAGAGATCCATTCTGCCATCATACATGCAAAATATTAACATAGGCTATCTGACAAAATGATTTGTCACAAAGTAATTTGTCCAAGGAAATTTGCCCAAGATTTCCTGATAAGTTCTCAATTTGAAATCGGGTATGATATCCCACAACATTAGGTAAAAAATTTATACTACTACGAAATTTTTAAGTCTTTTATCATGGAGGGCCATGAGGCAATTCACACATCAATTTTCAGTTATTGATTCAATAATTCAGATGTAGAAGATATACATAGCAAATTTCATGGAACCAAAAACTTTGAAGTGTTTTGGTAGAGGGGCCATTAAACAATGCTACACAGAGGCCAAACAGTTAAGGAGTAGGAGATTGTGCAAAATTGCTTTCTTTGTCTCTTCAGAAACTTATATCCCACAACATAGGGCCAAATTTCATTGAACCACAATAATTTGAAGGATATTGGTAAAGGGCCATGGGATGATTCAGGAGTAGAAGACGGTATATTTTCTTCTTTGTCTCTAAATGAAGTCTGATACCTAACACACAGGGCCAATTTTCATTATACCTCCATAATTAATTCAACACACCAAGTTTCAAAGCTCCTAGCAAAACAGTCTAGGAGCAGATTGCAAAAATTTTCTTCTCTGTCCTAATATGAAATCCAATACCCAACAACATAGGGCCAGTTTCCAAAAAATTAATTTGTAAAAATATGTATTTTGATAGAGGGTCCTAAGACAATATAACATACCAGTTTCAAAGCCATAGGTCAAATAATTCAGAAGATTGTCCTCCATTGTCCATATATTATATGAAATACGATACCACAGAACTAAGGGCCAATTTTCATGAAACCGCAATAATTTGAAGACTATTTCTGTAGTGGGCCTTTGGATGATGCTACATACAACAATTCAAGACTCTAGGCTGTAAGTGTATAGCAGTGTCAGCAAGACGAAAACAAAATGTGTTTGTGAAACATGAATGCCCCCATAACGGCCAGTGTTAAAATTTTGGACAGACGGATGGAGAAATGGACACAGGTTAAACAATATTCCGCCCCGGGAGCATAATTAAAACATATCTACCTAAATTTGGCCTCTAAAGTCCAAATTTCTGAGCTTACAGACTATGTGAAAACTTAGAGACAGAGAGTTGCACTTAGTGTTGTATGTCACAAGCAAAACTGTCATGACTCTTTCAAGTTATAAACTTTTTTTCCCTGCATTTATGTAAAGAAATCAAAATTCACTTGCTCATAAGTAATACTTCAAAGAATAATTGGAACACAACTTTACTGTTCATAATGGAAAATTATCTACTAAGTAAAAGATGACAAAAATACATGCAAGCTTCTTCAAAATGATAATTATAATGTTTGAAAGGTCTTTCCCTGGTATTTCATTTTGAAAAGGACTTTATATATTGATAGATAATTGTTCACTTCTTAACCATGACAGTGTTGCTTGTGACAAACAAAATAAAGGAGTAGTTAGCCTTTTAAATTCCCGTTGCACATGTACATAATTCACCTTTGAGCGAAAATGCACCTGAGGAGTCCCACAAACTACTCAGAGAAAGAAGAAAGCTGTTTTTTTTTCTAAAATTATGGTTTTAATTTTGCTTACCCAAGACACAAAAAAATAGGTATTTATAGGTATTTGGAACAAAATTGGTGAAATTATAGGTTTTTATAGGTAAGGTCCAAAAATATAGGATAATATAGGTATTTATAGGTATTTATAGGTTACTGGGCGCCCTGGTATAAACATCCATTTTGTTGTCTGCGACAGCTTTCAAATTGTATTACCCCAAACAATTTTCGTTTCGGAAAGGATTATATTATCAGTGGCGGATCCAGAGGGTGTTAGGGGGGTTCAAACGAACCCCTTCTGTAGCCAGATTATTTCATTTTCATGCAGAAATTCAGTCACAATTGCGTAATAATAGGAAAACAAACCTCCCCCCATTTGTATATTTGAACCCTCTCACAGAAATCCTGGATCCGCGGCTGTATTATGGATGAAGGCATTTTTCCAGATCATAGCTCTACAGTAACAGTTTAGCACTTACCATTCAGTCTATTCTCTATGATTTTTTTAGCCAAAAAACTGACCACAATATGAAAGTCCATCACAAAAACTGACCATGCATTGAATCTGGGCAAATAAAACCTACATTTCTTTTATCGAAACACATTAACCCTTTCCCAAACAAGACCTGGTTTTGACGTCCCTAATAGAAAAGGCTTGGGAAAATATTGAAACAAAAGAAGAAACTGCTGATAACCAGCAGTTTCTCCTTTTGTCTCAATATTTTCTATGCCATATTTTACTCAAATCCTTTCTTTAATATCATTCATTTTGTCATTCTTGGCACTTTGTGAAGTGGATCACCCTAAAATTTTGCCGTTTGGGAAAGGGTTAAAATAACTTAAGTAGTATTTTTACCTGTGACAAAACGAATCATTTGATATTTATCTGTGAATACATTGGGTACATCAACTGAAACCCTTTCTCAAACAATCCATAGTGTTAGTGACCATAAATGAAGAAACTTTGAAAATTATTTTAACACATTAATGAAGAAAATAATGAAGGCAAACCTTTTTCTACTTTTTTCTAAATCTTTTTCAAGTTAAAGAATACCATTTCTTTGCTTCTAGTAAATCTTTTTTTGTCGTCTGCATATATGCATCATCTTTGAATTTGATCAAGCAAAAAGTTTTGTCGTCGGAAAGGGTTAATGTGCCCGAAAGTGTCATAAACGCCTCAAAATTTGTTTGTATTTGATATGTTGAACTATTTATGATTGAGCAGAAAGAGAAAATCGAACAAATTTCAGCTTCCTTTTGCAGATCAATTGTTTTTCAAAAAGAAAAGGATTTGAACTTGAATGCCAAAACTTTTTCTGATATTATAGTTTTCTTTAAATTATCAGTACATTTTAGCTTAAAATTTGTCTTATGCATACATCATTTCATTTCAATACACCATAACAAGATTTGAGTTTCAACAAATTTCAATTCAATTTATGGTATCATCTGCTTAGACCTTTTCCTAGAACTGAAATATCAGCATTTATTTCATCCAAATTTTTCCTATTATGGACGTAAAAACCCGAGGATCCCCTATTATCAATGATCATACATCCATTTTCAATGGCAAGATTAGTGAATGACAAAACTCAACAGGAAAGTGTAATTCTAAGTTTGATGTATGTCAATCTCATGATCTAATTCTGTTGTACAATTTTTAAAAATATTAGACCCATGTCTTTTCCGGGAAATTGACAATATGATTTTCAGCAGGTACCTTCAAATTTTTGCATGAGAATTTACGACATTTGCAAGTGTTCCTTGGATGTAAATAAAGATAATCATAATGTCTACAGCACTTTTGTATAACAATAAGCCTGCTCAATGAGCCAAACAATAATAGGTTTCACAACATTGGTTTTCCTCTTTTCATGTGGTTTTGAGAGGATCTGCCTAGTTGACTTGTAAAGCAGAGTTTCAACCCATTCCCTAGCAAGAACAGGATTTGACACCCCCATTAGAAAAAGGCTTGGGAATACATTGAGGCAAAAGTAGACAAGAGTGCCATGGTCACAATATACGCCGCCACTTATAAAACTTGAGACAAAAAAATGACATTGACAAGGATTTATAAATATTCACACAAAAACCTGTAAAAAGTTGTGTTCACAAAAAGGTTTTTATAAATATCCAGTCAAAAATCTGAAAGGAATTGCGTTCACGAGGCTGAAATATCAATAAGCCCCAGAGACTAAGATTGAAGGGGGCATAACTCAGGCAAAAATCAATGAACCATAAAATCCTTACTTCATGCACATCTACCTATTAAGGTAATAACATCCACCAAGTTTCATTAGTATCCAGTCAGAATCTTAGAAGAAGTTGTGTTGACAAGGCTGCAATTTCAATCAGCCCCAGAGACTAAGTTTTAAGGGGGCATAACTGAGGCAAAAATCAATGAACCATAAAATCCTTCCTACATGCACATCTACTAATTGAGGTGATAACATTGACCAAGTGTCATTAATATCCAGCCTTAAACTTAGGAGGAGTTGCGTTGACAAGGCTGCAATTTCAATAAGCCCCAGAGACTAAGTTTTAAGGGGGCATAACTCTAGCAAAAATCGATGAACCATAAAATCCTTCCTTCATGCACATCTACCAATTGATGTAATAACATTGACCAAGTTTCATTAAGATCCAGCTAGAAACTTAGGAGGAGTTGCGTTGACAAGGCTGCAATTTCAATAAGCCCCAGAGACTAAGTTTTTAAGGGGCATAACTCAGGCAAAAATCAACGAACCATAAAATCCTTCCTTCATGCACATCTACCAATTGAGGTGATAACATTGACCAAGTTTCAAGAAGATCCAGCCAGAAACTTAGGAGGAGTTGCGTTGACAAGACAAGAGGGCCAGAATGGCCCTATATCGCTCACCTGAAAGAAGTTTGTGACATGCCCACTTTTTTGTACAAATCATAAATTCGTGAACAAATTTTGAAAAGGGTCACTCAAGGAACATTGTTGCCAAGTTTGGTTCAAATTGGCCCAATGCTTCATTTTTAAAGAGTTTTCGTATGATTTCTCTAAGTCTGATAACACTGCCCTTCCACACCCACATTTTTAGACGACAAAGAAAATTTGTGTACGCATTTTTAAAAGTCACTCAAAGAAAAATCTTGCTAAGTTTCGTTCAAATTGGCCCAATGTGTTTTTAAAGAATTTTCTTAGGGTGTTTTTAACTTCGATAAGCCACGCCCTGCCACGCCTGCTTTATCTGACGAATCAAAATCCGCAAACAAATTTTAAAAAGAGTCACCCAAAGAATAATTCTGTCAAGTTTGGTTCAAATTTGGCCAACGGTTGATTTTTGAAGAATTTTCTTAGGATTTCTCTAAGTCAGAGAAGCCATGTCCTGCCACGCCCACTTTTTCTGACGAATCAAAAATTTGCGAACAAGTTTTGAAGAGTGTCACCCAGGGAACATTACTGCCAAGTTTGGTTCAAATTTGGCCAACGGTTGATTTTTAAAGAATTTTCTTAGCATTTCTCTAAGTCCGATAAGCCACGCCCTGCCACACCCACTTTTTTTGACGAATCAAAAATTTGCGAACAATTTTTGAAAAGGGTCACCCAAGGAACATTTCTGCCAAGTTAGGTTCAAATTGGTCCTATGGTGGATTTTTATAGAATTTTCTTAGGATTTCTCTAAGTCCGATAAGCCACACCCTGCCACGCCCACATTTTTTGACGAATCAAAAATTCGCAAACAAATTTTGAAAAGAGTCACCCAAGGAACATTCCTGCCAAGTTTGATTCAAATTGGGCCAACGGTTGATTTTTAAGGAATTTTCTTAGAATTTCTCCAAGTCCAATAAGTCACGCCCTGCCACACCCACTTTTCCTAACAAATCAAAAATTCACCAACAAATTTTCAAGAGTGTCACCCAAGGAACATTTCTGCCAAGTTTGGTTCAAATTGGGCCAATAGTTGATTTTTAAAGAATTTTCTTAGCATTTCTCTAAGTACGATAAGCCACGCCCTGCCACACCCACTTTTTTTGACGAATCAAAAATTTGCGAACAATTTTTGAAAAGGGTCACCCAAGGAACATTTCTGCCAAGTTAGGTTCAAATTGGTCCTATGGTGGATTTTTAAAGAATTTTCTTAGGATTTCTCTAAGTCCGATAAGCCACACCCTGCCACGCCCACATTTTTTGACGAATCAAAAATTCGCAAACAAATTTTGAAAAGAGTCACCCAAGGAACATTCCTGCCAAGTTTGATTCAAATTGGGCCAACGGTTGATTTTTAAGGAATTTTCTTAGAATTTCTCCAAGTCCAATAAGTCACGCCCTGCCACGCCCACTTTTCCTAACAAATCAAAAATTCACCAACAAATTTTCAAGAGTGTCACCCAAGGAACATTTCTGCCAAGTTTGGTTCAAATTGGGCCAATAGTTGATTTTTAAAGAATTTTCTTAGCATTTCTCTAAGTCCGATAAGCCACGCCCTGCCACGCCCACATTTCCTGACAAATCAAAAATTCACCAACAAATTTTGAAAAGTGTCACCCAAGGAACATTTCTGCCAAGTTTGGTTCAAATTGGGCCAATGGTTGATTTTTAAAGAATTTTCTTAGCATTTCTCTAAGTCCGATAAGCCACGCCCTGCCACGCCCACATTTTTTGACGAATCAAGAATTTGCGAACAATTTTTGAAAAGGGTCACCCAAGGAACATTTCTGCCAAGTAAGGTTCAAATTGGCCCAATGGTTGATTTTTAAAGAATTTTCTTAGGATTTCTTTAAGTCCGATAAGCCACGCCCTGCCACGCCCACATTTCCTGACAAATCAAAAATCCGCGAACAAGTTTTGAAAAGGGTCACCCAAGGAACATTCCTGCCAAGTTTGGTCAAAATTGACCAAATGGTTTAGGAGAAGATGTTTAAAGAAATGTGAACGGACAGACGGACAGACGGACGACGGACGGTGAGTGACCACAATAGCTCCCCATGAGCACTTCGTGCTCAGGTGAGCTAAAAAGTGGACGGACGTACAGACGGATGGACGGACGGATGGACGGACGGATGGACAGACGGAGAAGATGTCGCCAATATACGTCCGCCTCCGGCAGCGTATAATAAAAAATGCTAATGATTAGCATTTTCTCCTTTTGCCTAAATATTTTCCACACTATAATGCACAAAAATCCCATCTTTATCAACATCCATTTTGTGGTCTGCATCAAATTTCAAATTGGAACATCCTAAAATCTGCTGTTTGAGAAAGGGTTAAGGCAGGCTTCAAATTCAAAATTATTGCAAGGGTACATGAATTTATATGCACTTGCTTCACTTTTGTACTACAGCTGTGGTAATCACCATGTCAAATGTAAAGAATTAGTCAAGGTGTCTAACCATCAAGAACAAGCTTCACAATCAAGAGGTCCCAAGTTAGATCCCCAGGCTTGGAGTACAATTCTTGGGGATTTCAAGCCCCAAGCAAATATTTGGCACTTTCATTGGTGTATGTATTTCCAAGGAGCCAGAATTAAGATGGAGCTGGCTTAGATTTGATCCTAATCGATGTAATGAATACAGATCATACAGATCTGTTATTTCAAAATATTTTTTTATGGTAAATGACTAATTATTATCACAACTAAAGAAGATGTTATGTGATTATCATGCTAGTTTTGTAAGACCTATTTCATCCTTTCTAACAATGTAATTCATACATCTATTATTCTAAGCGAATTTAAAACTGGTAATTGTCCATAGTCAAGTAATGACTATAAGTGCAGACATTTTCATGGTAGACATTTTCTCATGGCACAAAAAAAAAGACAGCAATATAAGCTTACAATGACTTTTTGATAAATAGCTTAAAAGTATCAGACAGACGTGAATTTACGTAATTAGTCTTCTTACCAGTAATTTAGCCAAGAAATAGACACCAATTTCAAATTCACTCAATCCTTTCATAACTTAACAAAAGCGCGTCTACATGGAATAAGACCTAATTAGCAACTCCAACAGAAACAGCAAAATGTACATCAGGATATAAGCAAGTTATTACTATATCGATTGCAGATTTATTATTTCAAAATTAATTTACAAGAAACAAGATGTTTTGTGAGACACAAATGCCCCCGAAAAGACCAATGTTAGGTTTTCAGACAGACATTCAGATGGACAGATGTACATGAGTAAAACAATATGCCCTCGATATCTTTTGATACATGGGCATAAAGACACTATTTTTAAAAACACTAAATCCTTGCGTAATTACCAACCAAAATCATTTCTAAATTATCTTGAAATGAAACCGAGCATTAAGAAATAACTAGATCTAATAAATGACTGAAATCGAATAATAAATTACAAGCAGATTTTAATATTTCAGAATTCCATATAAGGTCTTGCCTAAAGAGAGAAAATAAAAAGATGCCGAGCATGGTTTCTTGATTAAAGGTCATAAAAACCCAGGACATGGAAAGGATCGAGGTATTTGACGTCTGGAAGACAATTCAAGACAAAAACTAGTCATCTTAGGCCGTAAGTCTGTCAATCTTTTTAATTAATGTACTTATTCTTCTAAAATGGGTCAAAAATCGATAATTTCCATAAGAGAAATGGTTATTTTCTGTAATTCATCATAGGGAACAAATGTGTATTGTTTTTTACCAAGACCTACGATTATATCAAAACTCTTTACATTTTTTTCTCTCAGAAATTTGACATAACCTTTTATTTAATGTGTCTTTAATTTCAGACCTTTTTTTCAAGCTTTTTGTTATCATCATGATGTACCATAAATACACAAATATGAGTTTGTATAATATGTAAAAGTACATTCTTTGACATCATAAAAATTAGAATTTTTTGTATCAAATTTTGACAAAAATGTGACATAAATAGATTGTACATAAACTGCATTGAAATCCTTCCCAAAAGGTAAAAGTTTAGAATATTCCATGCAAATCAAAAGTTGCTACAGACGACATATGATTTGGTACTGATAAAGATAGGATTTGTGTATGATTAAACATAGAAAAAAATTAAGACAAAAGGAGAAAATGCTGGCTATCAGCATTTTCTACTTTGATCTTAATGTTTTCCCAGGCTTTTTCTGTTTGGACATCAAAAGAAGGCCTTGTTTGCGAAAGGGTTAATTTATTCATTTATCGATACTGCATACAAAAACAAGTGAAAACAACTAATTGAAGTTAATTTATGCATGGTAATGACACTTTAATATTCATTAAGGTACAGGTAATAGTACCTGAAAGGCACACACATGTACCATTTAGTTTGTTTTTTTTTAATTTTCTATTTCCCACAGTGCGAGTTTGATTGCTGCTCCTTAATTGATAAATTGCTGGTGTCTATCAATTTATATAACTGATCAATATCAAAATTCATCTACTCTAATACTGAAAATTTTTCATTTCCATATATTTGTTTCACACACTATCAGGCTGCGGCCATAACACAGTTGGTAGTGCATTATCAGGGTGGATCATCACATGATCAAAATGGGTACATACACACAAGATGGCGGAAAATTAGCGATTTTCGGTAGATTTCCCTAAATTGGTAAGTACAGCTCCATTCGTTTGACTTACCATATAGCGCAGTCTATGCGCATTTCCGAGTGCTTTTCAGTGATATCTGTCTCGTCTCTAGACTTCATGTAGTTTCTGAGATACCCTCGAGGCTTTGAGCCGAATCTGAACGATTTTCGAGGGAAATTGAATATGGTACGATACACGTTCCCCGGTCTTTTCATCAAAAATAGTGTTTTCTCTCAAAAATTCATACTTGTTTCTATTCAATACTAAGGTCCTTCATGTGCAACAATCATACGTACTTTGCTTCAGCCTGTTCTTTCTTAATATTCTTCTTTCTCCCAAGTTCCATCTTTGTCAGAGGCAAACATCTTGCTGAACTGGCTCAAAGGATGTGGTGGTAATACTGGTACTTCTCTACTACAATATACACCATACAATTCAGGAATTGATTGATCAAATGCGGTTTAAACATCTCTTTTTGGTCATTTTTAAAGTTCAATTATTTTAAGGCCACTATAGCACCTAACCATGGATTCCTGGTATTTTTCTCACCGATACTTACCACAACAACCTCTCAAAGCCTCCAACTGCTCAGACCTGCACTTAGGTTTAAGATTAACCACTTATCGATTGGCAGTAAATGCTGGATATTTGCAGAGGCCAGGGATTTGACATGATACTGCATTATCAAGAGTCTAGAACGCTACCAACTGTGTTTAAAGGCAGTTGATTTCACAAAGGCAATAAGAATTATACAATCAGAGAATAATATTCAAGGGAAGGAGAGAAAATGGAAATACATTATAAATCTACTGCCAGCTTATTTTGATTTAAGATAGGAAACTCAATGTAATGGAATGCCCCTATCTCTGATAATCAAGATTTCCCGTTAATTATACAGTTTTTTCAGAGGGAAAAAATAAAGCTGAAATGGGTTTGGATTGATAAAAAGTCAATTAGGGAAGGATGATAAAGATAAAGAAGTTAAGATAATTTCCACTGTTGTTATCGATTCAGTCCAAAGTTCAACGCTGCCGCGGAATATCTTATCAATTTGAATATGGAAAAGCATGTTCATACTTTCATACTTTTTGAGATTAACACTAACTCAAATCATTTCCAAAAGCACAAAACTTTGGTTTCTTCTAATTTGAAAGCTGCTGCATATAACAAAATGGATGCTAATAAAGTGCAGATTTGTGTACAATATAGCCAAGAGCATATTGAGACAAAATGAGAAAACACTGTGGATCAGACAGACAACGGTAATATTCACCAGTCTTTCTATACAAGGGCATAAGATTGCTATCAAACAGCATTTTCTTGCCTTTTTTCTCAATATTCAATACAAACTTTCATTTTTTCTTTCACATTTGTGCGCAGTTCTGTATTATTGGTTAAATTTTCATTAAAAAATAGGGTATTTATTCTAGATCTTTCTTATGCTGGTCACCAAAATGTCAAATAATTCTGCCAATTTCCATTGCATTTTTTCATTATCTATTTAATTGCATAATTTGTTGGTATTTTACAATGCACCATTAAAATGAAAACAAAAATTATTCCCATACTTTTATATTTCAATTGCAATAAAAAATTAATTCAGCGAAATAAAAATCTCTTCAAAACTAAATAAGGTAAAACTTGGTCTATGTAAATGAAATAAAATTTAGAAATCAAGTTCTTTTTTGCATCAAGTCTTGTTCATTTATGTCTCTGGAAAAAAAATAATCAAATTGGCGGGAAGCAAAGCAGACAACAAAATGAATTTGAAAACATGTTTCGGCACAGAACGCAAATAAATGTAAGTTTTCCAATGTTTGACAAGTTGAATTTCTTTTTTATTTTTAACCCTTTCCCAGACAAAACCTGGAATTGATGACCCCAATAGAAAATGCTGGTGAAAACATTGTGACAAAAGAATTTTCTCCTTTAGCCTCAAAATTTTCCAGTCCTAATTTGTCATCAGCAGTTACTTTCAAACTGAAACAGTTCAAAGTTTTGCTGTTTGGGAAAGGGTTAACTAAGAAGTAAAAATTTGCATATGACAATCTTATACCAAGAGACATAAAAGATGTTAACAGAAAATCTTGAGAGACAAATATGCCAGTGTTACAGTTTTTCAAAGAACAAATTGCAATCCTACCATATTGAAAACCATTATACCTGGTATAAAAAAAAAACAAATTAATGTTACAGCATAAATTGAAATTATTCTTCTCTAGTCAAAAATGCATGTTACGAGATTATAATATTATAGGATAATGTGTAAGATGCAGCCCCTAAAATATTGAATACCCATTGAGACAAATAGAGACTAGAAAGACCTGAAGGTCTTGAGTCGCTCCACAGGCCTGAATTTCTTTTAATATTAAATCCAAGTTTTGACTAGATTTTTGAATACTTGTGGTTCATACAGCAAAAACAAAGTCAAAAGCAGCAATCATGTGGTCAATGCAAAAAGAAAGTAAATGATTGACTAATATTTTAGGGATGTAATAGAGTGATAATAAAATTGAAAACTAATTTTTCAAATCAAGGACACATAATTCAGTCTGTATATTTAAAATCAAATCGAAAATTAAACACATGCAAGATCTTATGGTCACTATCATTCTGTTCAAATTTTGTCTATATTAGTCAATATTCGTGGCTTCAAGAGTGGAAAAAGTGTCGAAAACTGAAATTTTGTCAATTTCAAGGGCACATTACTCAGATTGTAACAGTGTGATCATGTTGAAAATTACACATCAGCAAGATCTTGTTGTCAACAAAATTCTTTCCAAGTATCATCTTGATTGGTTGACATTTGTGGTTGTTAGAGTGAAAACAAAGTCGAAAATGGCAATTTTGTCTAATTCAAGGGCACATAACTCATGATTTAAGATTTCGATCGAGCTGAAAATTACACACAGGCATCATATAATGCTTATATATATTCTGTCCAAGTTTTGTCTTGATTGGTCATTATTTGTAAATTTTAGAGTAAAAATAAAGTCAAAACCAGCAAAATAGAGCAGAAAATGGCAATTTTTGGCAATTTCAAGGGCACATAACTCATGCTATAAATTTAAGATCAAGCTGAAAGTTTTACCAAGGCAAGATCTAATAGTCAGCATCATTCTGTCAAAGTTTTGTCTTGTTTAGTCAATATTTGTAGTTGCTAGAGTGAAAACAAAGTAAAATAAACAGCCGAAAATTGCAATTCTGTCAATTTCAAAGGCACATAACTCATGATGTAAAATTCAGATCAAGCTGAAAATTTTACCAAGGTAAGATCTTGTAGTCAGCATTACTCTGTCAAGGTTTTGTCTTGATTGTTCAATATTTGTAGATTTTAGAAGAAACTAAAGTCAAAACCTGCTATTTTTGACATTCAAGGGCAGATAACTCGGGTTATTCTGATTCAATCCATTTTCGTTGAAGGAATCTGAGAGAGGGTCACCCAAGGACCATTCCTGTGAAGTTTGGTTGAAATCCATCCAGTAGTTTTCGAGAAGAAGATTTTTAAAGAAAAAGTTTACGGACGGACAGATGGGCGGACGGACACACGCACGCACGACGGACACAACGCCATGGCAATAGCCCGCTGGCCTAAAAGGCCAGTAGAGCTAAAAATTATGCAGATGACAATTTTGACAATCTTTGAATTTGGAGTTAGAAAACATTGTGGTTGGTGAAGAAATTGCTTCAATTCAATGCAATTTCTTCATTTTCTACAATGTTTTCCAAAGCATTTAGCCTTACTTCCCAAGCCTTTTCTATAAGGTCCTGCTTGGGGAAGGGTTATAAAGAATTGATACGGTCGGCACAATCCTTTCAGCCAATCAAAAACGTCGTCAGCGGACCCGCGCTCATTCGGTGGAGGTGAAAGCTTCGGTCTTTTTCGTTGAAGCATTACCAACTTTCAGCATTAATATCTCGACGACTACGCCTGATTATTAAAAATGCGTTGGTAGTTAGAAAGTTTAAATCACATTCTTTAAAGAAAGAGTTTTGTTTATGAATTTTAACGATGGATTTTTGAAATATTCTGCCTCAAAGTTGGTATCCCGTAACGATAAAGACCGAGGAAGTACCCTCGATGAAAAAATGAAAGTGAGGCTATGACGTCATGCCGACTGGTTCTATAACATGTTTCTTCTGAAGGCCATGAAAATTACACTGGTCAAAACTAAAGGCCACAGCTGACACCTGCAGAAGATGGCAGTAGTTGTATTATATAACATTATGTAAGATTTCTCCCCCCCAATTGCTGGTATTTGGTATGATTCCCAGTAGAAGGAATTTACAACTATAACCCTTTAAGGGGGAATGCTCCAGTTTTTCGGAACACTCGGTCTTTACTGTAGCGAATTAAATGTTTCGTACCAATATGTTTCGCTACCATATTTTCAATAATATAACGCATCATTACAATATACCATTTTCGACTGTAAAAGTGTATTTATTATGCAAAACTAATTTTCTCAAGATGGATATCGATTATTTAGAGCAAGACAGTCGTAAGTATGTATGCAGTTACCACTGTTTTGCGTCATTTTATTCATGTGTAGCTGATAAAAATATCTGTAATTCACTAATAAGTGCGCTGACCTATACATTTTCTTTTTGAATTATTACCAGGACATGTTGCTTAATACAATGAGGGAGTTTTATCAAATTCTATTATGTAGAACTTGAAATATTTCCAAAAATATGCAAATTTTGACATAAAACACTCCAGCCTCGTTGATCTAACCGAACACTTGAGTATGCTGTTTTATACATTTACGCGTTTGTAGTGGCACATATTTTGGTTTTTCTGTTCTTCTTAAATGTAAGACGTTACTTTAAATCCGTTTTCGGGACTAAATGATGAATATACATGATTTTATTGGCATTTTAGTGACCTTGGACAGGTGCAAGAAATTGTGCATTTTTACGATGTAGGGGTATGCGATACGAATGCCTATAAAATTCAAACAAGATCGCTGACCACCAATTTTTATTTCATTTTTCAATTGGTAATAACATGTAATTTCAACATAAAAAATATAAATAAATTCTATTATTGGGAAAAAAATTAGGAAACTGGAGCATTCCCCCTTAATCAGTTCAGTTCTTTTTTTACACTTCATGCGTGTCTTAAATCCAATTCCAAACAAGATGAAGACCATTATAGATGAATCAAATAAATTAAATAAATTTTTGAAATGGTTTTGACGTCAACATTGAAACACTTTATGAAAACATTGAAAGAAAAGAAGAAAAAGTTAAGCAAATTCTCCTTTCCACTTAATACTTTCAACATAATTACACTCAGAATCTGTTATTTTGACATCAGTCATTTTGTTAACAGCTCCAACTTAATTGAATCTTTAATTTTGAGGCTGATCTATTTATTATTTTTCATGCAACTTACCAATTTGGATATCTATTGAGCTTTTTGTTACTGATAACAGTTTTACTTTATAATTTTGAATAATAAAGCTCTTTCCCAAACAAGGCCAGCTTTTGATGTCCCTAAAACATTGAGACAAAAAAATGCTGATAACCAGTATTTAGAGGAATCAGCGCAAAACTATTGTACCTACACATTTTTCAGAAATTTAAAATTTTGTATTTTCTGAATCTTTAGGGAGGAATACATCATGCGTTCTAATATTGGGATTTGAATCTGTATAATTAAAAAGATATTCAAAATTCAAAGAGTATTTAATCTCTTTAACTTTACCCATTACGCAACAAAAAAAGGCTTGTCCAACTTGAAAGAAGTTGCAGACGACAATTTCAATGTAATTAGATATAAAAATTTCACAACTTTTTGGGTAGAAAACATCGTGGGAAATGAAGATATCGCTTGTCACAAGCAATTTCTTCAATTTCCACGATGTTTTCCAAAGATCTTTATCTTGTTAGGAGTCAAAAAGGTCTTGTTTGGGAAAGGGCTAACTAGTGCTGTGAGGTAATGGGTTAAGTTCCCTTACTTTAACCCTTTCCCAAACAAGACCTGCTTTTGACGTTCCTGATAGAGTAGGCTTAAAAGAACATTGAGGCAACAGGAGAAAATGCTGATGATCAGCAGTTTGTCCTTTGACCTCAATATTTTCTTGATGATGTCATAAACAAATCCAGTCTTCAAATTCAATTTGTCTTCAGGAGCAGCGTTTTGAATCTAATTTTTTGCCATTTAGAAAATTGTTGAGAAAGTTTTTTGTTTTTTCCCTCTCCTATAAAATTTTAGAAAATGTAGTTACAATAGTTTTGCACTACGCTCTCGAATATCTTCTTTTGCTTAAAAAATTTCTGTGCTTTTTGATACATAAGTTTTATCTGTATCAACAAGTGCAGCAGCTTTCTTATTGTGTACCACCTTAAAAAAATTGTGTGGCCTAACCCTTTCCAAAACAAGACCTGTCTTTGACGTTCTTAAAAGATTAGGTTTTGGAAAACATTAAGGTAAAAGGAGAAAGTGCTGATAATCAGCACTTTTTCTTTTTGCCTCATTTTTTTTAGCTATTTTGTACACAATTCATTTTTTTTTAGCAACATACCTTTTGTCTTTAGCAACAGCTTTCAAACTGACCCATCATAAAATTTCTCTGTTTGGGAAAGGGTCAAGTAAATTGTACAATGTAGATGAGAAAACATTGAGTAAAAGGGAGAAAATGCTGATTATCAGCAATTTCTTCTTTTGACTCAAATTTATCAAAGTGTTTTCTAAAGGGGGCATCAAAACTAGGTCTTTGGGAAAGAGTTAAAAGTATGTCTGTGAAGAAACCACACTGTGCATGCAAAGAAGAAAAGTATAGAATCTATCAACTTACAACAACACAGCTTATAATCATCCATAAAATCTTTCAATGAACAATCAAACACTTTTCACAAAGATGTGTTCATGTCCCATGTGTGTTTTTTATTTCATCTATAGCTATTTCAACTTATATCACATTTGCTTAATATTGACACAAATATCTTCAAACAGATTTTGCCTGCACTGTGACCAACAACCTTTAGAGACACTCTCCCTTCCAAGTACACCACTAACTAGTGACCCGGCCTCACTAACCAAGAGTGACCCTCACTAACCTTTAATCTTTTCACCCATTTCACACTTTACTCATTTTTTAGCATTAGCTTCATATCATTATCCATATAAATGAGCACATAACTCAGGAAGTAAAATTAGGATCAAGCTGAAATATACACACTATCAAGATCTAACAGTCACCAACATTCTGCACAAATTTTGTCATCATTTGTCAATAGTCAAAGTTGTTAGGGTGAAAATGTCATTTTTGACATGCAAGGGCAGATAACTCCAAACTTTCTGGTTCAATCAAAATCAATTGAAGGAATCTGAAAGAGGGTCACCTTAGGATCATTCCTGTGAAGTTTGGTTGAAATCCATCCAGTACTTTCTGAGAAGAAGATTTTTAAAGAAAAAAGTTGACGACCGGACGCACGCACGCACGCACGCACGCACGACGGACACAGCGCCATGACAATAGCTCGCTGGCCTGAAAGGCCAGTGGAGCTAAAAATGCTGAATATCACGATTTTCTTCCTTTGCTCCAATGTTTTCTTTCTCTACTAGGGGCATTATACATTAAACCAGGGTTTAATCCCATTTTGTCTACTCCCAATTTTTCTACTATTTTGGACATCATTCCCATTTCCTCTACTTTTACATACTTTGTATATCAATATGATATTATACGATTTTTATTAAAATGTTTGCATTTTTATTTCATTTGTGAATATTGACATAATTTCTTTTCAAAAATAATGTTGTTCATTGATGATTCGACATGAAAGTAGACAAGATGGGACAGTAGATGAATTGGGACTCAAGGCACTAAAAAAGCAGTAGACGAAATGGGAGTAGACCAATTGGGATGTTACCTTTTCAGGTCTTGTTTGGGAATGGGTTACATATAACTTTTGATTTTTGCAACAAAATAAAAATAGAAATATGTAAACATAAACTATCATATGAAAAAGATCAGATGATACTGTCGCTTTTCAACAAAACCTCGTAACTGCAGCTTAAAACAAGCTGCAGTTATGAGTTTTTGTTGAAAAGTAGCGATATTTGGTTTATTAGTTATATTGCTCCATTGCACAATTTCCACAATGTTGCTGTAATATTAAACCCTTTCCCAAACAAGACCTGGTTTTGACATCCCTATTAGAATTGGCTTGGGAAAACATTGAGACGACAGAAGAAACTGCCGATAACCAGCAGTTTCTCCTTTTGTCTCAATATTTTCTATGCATTATTCAACACATATTCTATCTTTGATAACACCCATTTTGTCATTTGTGGCAGTTTTTGAAGAGGATCATCCGAAAATTTTGCCGTTTGGGAAAAGGTTAACATCATCCGAAACACAACATTATCAGCTTTATCATAACACCCATACTACCAATTCAACAATGGCTCAAGATCGCTATCTTTATAGATGAAATACACTTTCAAAATTAAATGTTCTGCTCAAAACAGCAATTAATTTTCTCCATCGTCAAAAATTTAATATCCGCCCTTAAAATTCCAGCTATAAATCAGATACAGTCAATTTCAAGATATGGACTCTTATAACTTCAATCTTTTAATTTCCATCTTAGTTGAAATGGATTACTTTGGCAAGTTTGGGATCAGACAGGGGATAATGAAACTTTCCAGAATGAATTTATTTAGACTGATCAAAATAGAAAGTAGTTGCAGATGACAATTTCAATGGAACTTAATTCGCAATAAAGAACATATTGGAACAAAAGGAGAAGATGCATTGTTATCTCCTTCTAAATCAATGTTTTCTGTGCTGTTCATTGAACACATGTCCTTTTTTGTCAACATCAAAATTTTATTTGTTTGCAATTGTTTTAAAATTGGGGTAGTCTATTCTTGTCAAGTAATTTGGGAAACGGTTCATTTATTTGCCTGACTTTCAGAGATAACAGTCACATCATTTGAAAGGGGGTTACCACATTTTTTAACCCTTTCCCAAACAAGACCTGGTTTTGACGTCCCTAATCGAAATGGCTTGGGAAAACATTTAAACAAAAGAAGAAACTGCTGATAACCAGCAGTTTCTCCTTTTGTCTCAATATTTTCTGTGCCATATTTTACACAAATCATGTCTGTAATTACATCCATTTTGTCTTTTGTGGTAGTTTTTGAAGTGGATCACCCTAAAATTTTGTTGTTTGGGAAAGGGTAAACAGTATTTCAGTCATATCCTAGTGCCTGAAACACCTATCCATAGATTCATGCTGTTTCTCTTACGAGTACAGCCACAATATCCGTTGGTGGATTAAGGCAAATATCTAAACAGGTAATTTCGCTCTAGCCAGGCATCGAACTCTGGACTGAATGACTGAGAGTCTGACACGCTACCAACTGCACTATGGCTGTGATCCCTTTTATCATTTAGAGTTGATTAAACAATGTTATGACTAAGATCTAAAATGTAAATTCTTGTATGGATTAAGACATCCTGCTAATTTTGTTAATTAAACGAAAAATTTAGCCCTCGTCCAAACATAGATTAACACATGAATGGAAACTGGCTTAAAGAGCATTAGACAGAAATGGGTAATTTCTTTTGTTCCTATTGTCTGTTCAAACATGGTGAAAATTTTAATCCTTTCCCAAACAAGGTCTGCTTTTGATGTGAAGTCCCTATCTAAGATAAGGCTTGATTGAGGCAAAAGAAGAAAATGCTGATATTCAGCATTTTCTTCTTTTGCCTCAATACTTTCTATTTTATATCATATACAAATCAAATATCTATCTATGCCAAATCTGTCATCTGCAACAGTCATCACATAAAAAATTTCTGTCCTTTGGGAAAGGGTTTTAATCTGATCTGTACACATCCAAACTTTTAATCGCTAATTGGGAAGATTAGTCTTCTTATATAGCACTCTAAGATAGGGGAGATAAGGATAATTCTTGTCTTTTTCCTTGACTGTACACCGTTGACATTGGGCAAAAGATTGTCTTGACATATTATAAGGGCTGGCTGCACAAGTACTATAATGAGTACCAACAACATTAATGTATCTGCAACTGCTACGATATACTCAGCAGCATTTTGATTTGGAAGAATAAACAATGTGGGAAGTTGTCTATGGATACCGTAATTATTCTAATAAACGCCCACATTCTAATTAACGCCCACCCCCCCAAATCTCGGCTGAAAATCTGCTTATTTCAAGCACAATTTTAGCGAAAAGGGGTGATTCTAATAAACGCCCATCCCCTGATTCCAAATTAAAATAATGAAAGTCATAACCAAAGATCATTTCTGACAACAATGGAAAAGAGGATGTTTACAATGAAGGATCCGAGTTTCTTTGAAAAATTGTATTTTGCAGTCCTTAAATTATAACAAAACTGTGCCAAATTTAACTTGCTGAACTTCGAGTCCATGACACTTGATTCGAAAATTTTGACAAGACGAAATAAAAATACCTCTAATAAACGCCCAGCCCCTACTTTTCTATCGACCATATTTATAATAAATGCCTGGGAGTTTATTAGAATAATTACGGTATTAAAGGAATATCTATCATTTTAGTGATTTAAAAATGACTTGGGAAAGGAAGATTAAGCAGACAAAATGCTTGTAAAGGCTGATCATGATCTACACTACCTGCAAAAGCAAATTTGTAGCCTTTGAATAAATAAGGGCAAAAATATGCATGGACAGTATTGTCACTTTTCAACAAAAACTTTGTAACTGTAGCTTGTTTTAAGGTGCAGTTACAGGTTTTTGTTAAAAAGCAGCGATATTTACAGAGAGGTTCTATAGATAAGGAATGATAAGTGATAAATAGGACTTAATAAGGAAGATTAGCCAGGCCAAATAGAGACAGGGGGGTTCTCATGGGGAAATGATTGGCCAATTTATATGATGGTTTATTCTTTGAAAGGTGGCCAAATGTCATAACTACCCCTGTGAAATGTAATTCATAAAATAATGAACATATTATGAATCTTAAGAATGTTTCATACATTACTCATTATCACTTCTTTAACACACTTCATGAAGTTTTCTGCATGAAGTATGATGATAATTGCTTCATGAAGACATTATGAAGATATTAACCCTTTCCCAAACGACAAAATTTTGGACTGTTCCAATTTGAAAGGCGTTGCAGACGACAATTCCAAGTGAAAGAAAGTTTACATGTTTTGGTCTTTTTTAGTAGAAAATATTGTGGGAAATGAAGAAATTGCTTGTCACAAGCAATTTCTTCATTTTCCACAATGTTTTCTAAAGCCATTATATTGTGGGAGTCAAAAGGAGTCACTGTGTGGTGATGGTTTAATGATTGACAAAATCCTTAAAACCTTCATGATAAA
Source organism: Fragum sueziense (assembly GCA_963680895.1). Classification (NCBI taxonomy): domain Eukaryota; kingdom Metazoa; phylum Mollusca; class Bivalvia; order Cardiida; family Cardiidae; genus Fragum; species Fragum sueziense. Next base: position 39,930,086 of record OY804599.1, read on the forward strand.
TGCAAAGGATTTATTATGAAGTTTTCATTTAAAAAAGTTCAATAATGTTCTTAATTAGTTCATAAGATGTCCATTATTGTGCATAAAGAACTCATAAAGAATCTGGTCCAGTTTGAAAAAAAAAAAAAATGAGCTGACCATGAATTAATAATGGATTGTAACAGTTCTTAAAATGTCACTAACATGCCCATAGTTTGAATAAAGAACTGTGTAAGAACTGGTAAATCAGGCCTTGTGTACAGTTCATAAAATGTTCTTAAAACATTCATGATCCCCCAGTCTAAATTATGTTCCAGTCTATGACATGTGGTTTAGAAAATAATGGAGGGAATTTTGCTTGTCTGACTATTTTTCAAGAAATATGTTTTTGTTAAGAGTTATAATTAATATGTTTAGTTATAATCAAGTGATTAAGGAGCTCACTAAATGATAAAACCAAGGAAGGCAATGTTAGTAAGTGTTCTTTAGACTAAATTTAACAAATTCAAATGTTTATTTCTTTTACCATTCCCCACCCACATAATTATTCTGTAAAATGGATATTATTATTTTGCTTCTATAAATAGGAATCATTGATTTTTAATGTCCTGTTACTTATTACAGTTCTGAAACTACCTGTTCTACAAAAAGTTTCTTAAGTTTTGTTCTGTCAGCAACATATTTGTACAAATTGTTTTTTAGTATTTTTCATGACCTTGACGTGTTTTTAAAAAGGAAAATAATGGCTTGGTTTAAGGATTTATTATGCATTTCCAACTTCATAAAAAATTCATTACTCTGTGTTTAGAGACACCTGTATGTTTTTATGAAGTTTGTAAAGAAATATTATTCATGAATTCTTCATTGAAAAGAAGTGAACAGAAAATGGCCCATACTCATTTTTAACAAAATAATCATGATTTCTTCTTAAGATCGTTTGCATATTTTTCTTGCATGAAGTCTTCATGAATTATATGATTATTTATTCATGAAGACTTCATGCCTTTTTCTCAGAACGCAAAACTGCATGGTTTAAGGATTTATTATGCATTTCCAACTTCATGAAAAATTTGTTACTCTGTTTTTATGAAGATTTATGCAAAATGGGCCATTTTCTGTTCACTTCTTCTTCATGAAGATTTCATTTTTTCCGTTCTTGAATAGCTAATGAATATTTATTTAATACTTCATGAAGAATGACAAAGCATTTCACAGGGGTACTACTAGATCAGGCTATATCTACAACATTGTAAACGTTTGTGTCTCAAATTTTTAGCAAGGACACTAACATAGACTGAAAGATTGACTGAAAGAGATTTAAGCCACTCTCAATTGTGGATCAGTCATATTGTTGCTGGAGAATCTAACCATGGATTCCTGTCGTTTCTCTCACCAGAACAACCACAACACCCTTTCTGAAGCTTCAGCTGCTAGCTCATCACATTTAGGTTCATAATTATCCACACATTAGCGGTAGACAAATGTCAGAAAGCACCAAACCCTGAATCCAATGATTGTGAGTCTGTCATGCACTACTATCTGCAAAATAGCCATCACCAGCATTTTCTACTTTTATCTCAATGTTTTAACATCAATTAATTTGATGAATAAACTAAAGAGCTTGCTTGGGAACTGATCAATAGTTTCAGAGAAACTGGAACATTGTCCAGCATTCATTGACTGTTTACCACAAATGATTGCAACAAATTGCTGCATCACATTATCTACTGAAGTCACAATCATTTTTGTTTTCTTCCTTTGCTTCAATGTTTTCTTAATTATCTATTTGGTTATTCTGCAGTTATCACCAGCAAAATATTAGACTGGTCCTCGATAGAAAGTGAAAAACTTTGGACCTGAATGCTAATTAAAATTTCTTCCCTTTTGGCTTCAAAGATAATGGGATGCACCACACAGTTACACAAACTGACTTCCCCCACATAGTTGAAATATCTAGCATGGCCGGTCTCTTTAATAATTACACAATAATCCAAATTGTCATATCCCAGAAAATTCCAATTTAGGATTCTTCAAGTTTTTCGCATTCAGAAAAAAGGGTTTCCAGACAAAAAATGAAAAAACTCCATCCAGGATGTAAAAACAAAATGACACCTTCATGTTCAGCCATCAGAATTTGAATTAGTTTTCCAGACTTTATTTCATTTCATATAATTATAACATGAAAATTTTGCTGTATCAACCATACTAGGTTTTTATATAAAACTTTTTTTCTCCTACTTTTTCAATCCTTCTCCCAGACAATTCCATTATAAACCTTTTCCTGCAGGACAAAAATTCATACTGTTTTATAGCCCAGCAGATAAATTGGATTTTTCATCAAAATCATGCATTTAGTGATGCAAGCATGAAACTTGGCACAAACATTCATATTGGGTCACTCTTCAGAAAAAACCCGTTAGCCACCTGAAATTTCAACATGGCGGCCATTTTTCAAGATGGCCGCCAAATCATGATAGGAATTATACCCCTACAAACTTTGTATAGACTTTCAGGGCGGATTCTCGAGAAATTAAATGTTAGAATTACTGCAATGTGTAAAGGGATGAAGAAAATGGAAAAAAAGTTGTAGTTAATGGGTCAATATGGCCGCTTTTCGTCAACATGGCCGCCAATTTATCCGAAAAATCTTTTTCTTATATCTTAATCTATTTTTCTGCAGTAAAAATTCTCATTATTCCCGAAGAGAATTCCAGGATCGTTACTAGTCTTCTACTTCCTAATTGCTTCATCGGCGACAGAGAAGTTTCTTTGAAAATATACGAATGAATGTTATGAATCAACCAGGCACACATTGAAAACCGCACTGATGTGAAACCTAGAAAAGGGTCCGGTGTCAGTTTAGCAAATTTTTGTTCTTATTTGGACGATTGTAAAGTGTCCAATATGCAATCTAGTGAGCTATATATTTATATTATAATATGTCTCAGGGGTTTCATCGGCGACAGAGAAGTTTCTTTGAAAATATACGAAAGAATGTTATGAATCAACCAGGCACACATTGAAAACCGCACTGCTGTGAAACCTAGAAAAGGGTCCGGTGTCAGTTTAGCAAATTTTTGTTCTTATTTGGACGATTGTAAAGTGTCCAATATGCAATCTAGTGAGCTATATATTTATATTATAATATGTCTCAGGGGTTTCAATAACTTTTTGGCCCCCTGGGCCAGAAGCTAAAGTAGGCGGGGGATTTTCTATGTATTCCCTATTAACCCTATACAAAATTTTCAAAAGTAGCAGGGGGATTGTACTCGAATTCAGTCAAATAGGAGGGGGAAATCCCCGCACCCCCCCGCCTCTTAATGAAACCCCTGATGTCTGTCCTACTGCATACTGTTTGTTGTATGCATTAACTAGATAGCTGCATCTGATAGGACAAGATGTTTAAACGAAGGAAAGCCAAAACAGTGGTAATGGGGCTGAATACTAAAATGGTGTAGATCCCATACCAATACTTCAGCTAAGGAATGCCTGGAGAAGTAGGATCTGGCCTAAATCATTGGTTTGGACTTCAATTTAACCTTATGGGCACACTATGTATCCATAAATAAGGATATACTGTTGAATTGTTGCCCCAAAACTTCTTCTGCTTGAAGAAGCTCTTTCTGTGGCAACAAAATCTGGTCATATTCAAGTCATTACGGCTAATCAACATAATCATCTTCGCAATTGCTAAAATGATTCAATGGCAGTTGCCAGAACAGAAGGATGAAGACAATTTTGTTATCATGCTTTATAGTCAACATATTCAAATTGGTGCTTTTAGATCTATTGATACTCTAATACACTTTCTTGGTTGGGCCGGCGCTATTGTAGATGCTGATTGAGCTCCTAAAGTTCCAAGTGGAACTGTAGAATCATAATATTTGTATGTTTCTATTGTTACTAGAACATGCCCAGTTCACATATCAAAAGTTATCTGTACAAGTCAAATCAAATGTGCCTATAAATAATATGGCAATGCAACTAATGAACATGATGACAGATGCCATTATTTTTTGGCCTTGTGCGCCAGGCACGTCATATGGCACTGGTCGTCTGTCTGTCCTCTCCTCCATCTGTTTTTTGTCCTTATCAATGTCTTATTTGTGCAACTCCTCTTACAGTCTGTCAGAAGATAATCAAACATGAAAGAATGAACCTCCGCTCCAGAGTGTCTAGTAAACTGTTGTACATACCGCTCTAGTCATTCTTGAATTATCTGCAATCAAATTGAAAATATGCCCAATTTCTTATGCGCGCAACGCGCAACTCCTATTTTGTTACGTTGAACTATCAAGCGCTGAGTACACCCATACCCTTTCGTTAATTTTACTTTGTATACTATGCACGTTGGATACCTGTTTATCTTCGAGACAAGTTATCTTTTAAACAAATGAACCCAGTAGTCTTCTGGTCTTTCAATCTGAATAAATGAATTTCACCATGACCATTCACAATCGACAGGTTAGATACCATGAATAGACAGACAGCTTGGGATCAACAGTAATTCTTCATTTATTTTGGAAAGACGCACCTTGTCATGACAGATAAGAGAAATCATTTTTAAGACGAAAATCCAGAACTGCTTAATCTTTACATGAATATGATATTATAGTCACCCCAGGTGCTTTTGAAACGGTCAAATCCAATGCCAATCTGGAGGAACCTACTTGAATTATTGCATTAACATGGATTTCAGACAATCGTGATGAAGGTCACTTCTGTTGACCTCGTAGTCGAATTTACCTTGCTTCTTTTTCAGAATTAAGTAATTCAGAATCAGGGGCCCGTATTATCAACGATCGTACGATTATGTTTTGAGTAATTACCTGTAACATCAAATCTTATTGGTCCAATCTGATTTCTCATGCGATCAGATGTATTGTCACGCAGTTTACACAAAAACGTGGTCGTAAGATCGTTGGTAACACGGGCCCCAGCTCCTCGTGATTGAAAGCTAAAGATCATAAAATAAAATTGCCAGCCTTTCTCGAAGTTGTTTGTAACTTGCTTATCATGAGGAAGCTACCTCATATAAATCTTTCCTTATTAAAATAGATATTTCCCAGTTGCATTTATTTGGGGCTGAAAACTTCACACCAATACTAAGTCCCAAAATGCCCAATATCTGGAAACCATAGCTGCAGTTGCAGATACAAGACCAGTAGTATATGCCATCATAGTTGATGGATCAGTTTAAGCTTCATTGGTATTCATATGTCAATCGAGTTCATTTTCAATGTATACAGATACAGCATCCTAGAATCTAAAACTAGGTTAAAGCATAGACAATACATCGAATACAGAGTAACTAACCGAAGACAGTCCACCTGAGTAAAGAAAGCATTTATGTTTTGGGGACAATAAGAAAAACTCTGATTTTCCAATTTCTGGCTAAACAAATTGTTCAGATACGCCAGCAAAATATTGTCATATTGTAACAAGGGAATAAAGAGATGTGCATAACCAGTCTCGAGGGAACTGCGTCTTGTAACCACGAGATAATATGTATTTGATAATTAAGCCAGTACAAAGATGTAATTATCATATTTTATGATATTGGTGTTGAAGAGCTTTTGGATAGGGTATTACTTAATGGTGGATGTCACTACATACAACGCATTGTATTTTTTTGTGAATAAAGCGAGAGAAAGTGGGAGATACTCCTATAGTTCATGCCTTCACAAGCTGTGATGTTGTTTCAGCTTTACGAGATAGGGCAAGAGACTGCTATCTGCTATCCAGATAGTAATTGGCAAAACAGATCAAGAACATTGGTCATCCGTATTTAAGACTAAATCTACCTCTTTTTATTGCCAGTGTACGAGACTGGAAATATTTGCATTCTAAGTTATATTATGCAATATACCAAACCAGCGCAACTTTGGAATATACACAAAGCCTGATGTTCACCAAGTAGAATACACATGGGGGTCAGAAAATGGAAGTACTGAGCCCCCCCCCCCCCTGAATGGGAATGGAAGCAATAAAGCAGCACCTGGCATATTGTCTGGAATCACTTCCATCAATTGCTGTGACTGCAAGAATGCACGAAAAGATTGATGCTATCGGTTTAGCCTACCCTGTCCTGGATTTTGCAGATGTAAATGCTGACGCTCCAGGAAAGCATGCTGGTAAACTATGTATGTAACGATTTAAGGAGACCAATGCTAGATAATCTATGTAACCAGGTTTTAGTTAACTTAGGAACATACACCGTTGCGTCCTACGTCACATTATTTCTGACGAAAACGAAAGGTATCATAGAGCTGGTACCAAGTATAATACTTCGTATTGAAAAACAGCTTCCCATAACAGTTACTAGAAATCATAATGACCCTAATGTTAAAAACAAAATACCTCATTGAAGAAGAAAGTCAACATGAACTTAACTACACTTTTGTTGGAAAGAAACAATATGCCTAAAGGTTGATAATTTCCACTTATTTTGCCCAGTTTTGCTAAAATACACACGAAGGAGGGATTTTATGCATAAAATATGTTTAAAATCTGATTTCTTGTGTTTAAATACATACATTTTGGTACAAAAATTACAAAAATCGGTCAATTATATCAAGTTTTAGAGTGAAAACGACGTTTTCAAATCGGCAATGGCGGCCATCTTGAAAAATGGCGGCCATCTTGAATTTTTGAGTGGCTAACGGGTTTTTATGAAACTACATGGTCTTATGAATGTATGTGCCAAATTTGATGCTTGCATCATTAAATGCATGATTTTTGCACTAATCTGCTTAGCTATTAAATCAAAAACTGCTGAAGACCAAATTGGATGTTAAGATAAGATAAGACTTGTGTACAATGTACTTAGATAAATCTAAATATTGGGGCAAAAGGAGAAATTACTGGAAACCCATTTTGTCCCCAGAAAAAGCTTTCAAATCGTACCAGCCTAAAAATTTCCTGTTTAGGGGGAGGGGGATAAATCTTGCAATATGTAGACTTTTCAATCCAATTGCTACAAGAAAGACAACTCTTAAAACAATTCACTCCAAATTAAGTCTCTTTACATAATAACCGTTACTTCTGGAGTGGTCAAAATGTACAGATGACAACATAGACAATACCAAGGAGGGAAATGTGATTCTCCTACCATGAAAAGTATTTAGAGAAAAGGAGAAAATGCTTGCATCCCATGTTTTCTTCTTTTTCCACTATTTTCTAAAACTTGTCTCTCTGCAAATATGACAGACCGACATAAATTTTGTTGTCTATTCACGGACCATAAGTTTGCAGGTATAGCCCCAAAAGGAGCAATATCCATCCCAAAATTCTGGTCCCTTTCATAAAAAGGGATCAAACAAGAAATACTTGAAACAGCTGGGCATTTGCTCAAGTATCATGTTTTAATCATTAATCACCAACCAAAAATGAAACACATTTAAAACCAATCAAAAAATATTTACGCTTTTCAGCTTCAACAATAACTTCAAAGCGCTACCCAAAATTAATTATAATGTCATTAAATTAATGGCAAAGATTCTTCCCTTATTAATATTCATGTTAGATTTGTGGTCCAATTAAATTCAAAGTGAACAAATTCTTATATAACTGTGCAACCAATAAAAACTCATCTATAGCTCAATATGAATGACCTGGCAGAGCATCTCTAGCTATTTAAGCTGGAGATGCTCTGCAAGGTCATTTATCTTAAGCTATGATAGCTAAAGATGTCCATAATTCACAAATATAAGGACTTTTTAGTATTTTCATATTTTTTGTGAAATCCTTCTGACAAAATTTCACAGCAGTTAGAATTCAACTAAATTGTAACTTTACCGTTGCAATCTTTATACCACCAATATTGAAACTTGTATAAAGGTATTTATCCAAATTTGTAATCAAAATATTATTCTGTCAAAAAGGTTAGAGTAGCAAGAAACAAGAGGCCCAGGAGGGCCTGAATCGCTCCACTGGTTGAAGTGGAAGAATTATCCCACGATTTCTTGTAAGCCTTACACAGGGGCAGCCAAATCTTGATATTTGTGAATAAATTTTGAAAAGAGACTCAAAGAACATTCTTGCAAAGTCTGGTTACAATTGGCCTTATGGTTGATTTTTAAAGAATTTTCTTATGATTTCTGTAAGTCTGATAAGCCCCTTTCTCCCTGCCACAGCCACATTTTTTTGACAAATATAAAAATTTGTGAACAAATTTTAAAAAGAACGACTAAAGGCTCATTCCTGCAAAGTTTGGTTCAATTGGGCACACTGGTTGATTTTTTAAGAATTTTCTTATGATTTCTTTAAGTCTGATAAGCCCCTTCCTCCCTGCCATGGCCACATTTTTTGACAAATGTAAACAAGCTGAAAATTACACCAAGGCAAGATCTTATAGTCACCAACATTTTGTGAAAGTTTTGTTTAGATTTGTCAATATTTGTAGTTGCTAGAGTGAAATCAAAGTCAAAATAGAGTTGAAAATGGCAATTTTGTCAAATTCAAGGGCACATAACTCATGATATATAATTCCGATCAAGCTAAAAATTATACCCAGGCAGGATATTATGCTTATATATATTCTGTCCAAGTTTTGTCTTGATTAGTTGATATTTGTAGATTTTAGAGTAAAAATAAAGTCAAAACCAGCTATTTTTGACATTCAAGGGCAGATAACTCAGGTTATTCTGGTTCGATCAAAATTCTTTGAAGGAATCTGAGAAAGGGTCACCCAAGGATCATTCCTGTGAAGTTTGGTTGAAATACATCCAGTAGTTTCTGAGGAGAAGATTTTTAAAGAAAAAGTTAACGGACGGACGGACGGACGCACGGACGGACGGACGCACGCACGCACGACGGACACAACGCCATGACAATAGCTCGCTGGCCTTCGGCCAGTGGAGCTAAAAATAAGATCTTGATGCCTGATTTAAACCTTTCCCAAACAAGACCTGCTTTTGATGACCCTAATAGAAATGGATTGGGACAATATTGAGGCAAAAGATGAAAGTATTGATAATCAGCAATTTCTCCTTTTGTCTGAACATCTTCTGAACCATATTGCACACAAATCCAATCTTTTTCAATATCCATTTTGTGGTCTGCAGCAGCTTTTGAATTGGACTATCCATAAATGTTTTGGAAAAGATTAAATTACCCCTATAAAATGTTCTGGCCACCCAAGTCTTGTAAAACATTGAAGGTGAGAAGAAAATGCTGATAGTCAGTATTTTTCTTCTTTTCCTTCAATAATTCATAACATTCGAGTCTTCTATCTTCAAAGCTGTAAAACACCTTCCAATATACGAAGGTCAAATTAATCTACGATTTTGTTGCCTATGAAAAAGTAATGTCACTTACCAGAATTGAAACTGAAGATCGAAATTTGTATTATCCAAATGCTTTAAGTCAAAAGGTTAAGAGTACATGTGAATTCACAATTAATCCAATTTGAAAGACACAAAGTTTCCTGATGACTGATTTAAATTCCCTCCATATCTCACAAAGCTTCTACTGTAAACAGTCGGCTCATAAAGCACCCTAATAAACCAGCCAGGATTATGACCGGGTTCCCCTAATCTGCTCCCTCTTATGCAAGTGACCCCTTTTTCTGTTTATTTAAACCCTTCGTCAGACAACATCTTGAAGGTATGTAGAAATCTGTAACTGCTAGACATATCAATGATTTTCAACAAGAATCTCGTAACTGCAGCTTAAAACAAGCTGCAGTTACAAGGTTTTTGTTGAAAAGTGGTAATATTCAATTAATATGTAAAATTAACTACTAAATTCTGTTTTTGTTCCTATAATTAACAATTAACCCAATCAAAAACGCTAAATTTTAGATTGGTCTATCTTTTTAAAGGAGCAAGTTTCAGACAACAAAACAGTTGATGTCAAAAGAAGTACAGTCGACACTCGTTATGTCGACATCGGATAAGTCGAATTTCCGCTTAAGTCAAAGTGAATGTTTGGTCCCGTCCTCTTCAACGGATTTTAAAAAGTTCAAATAAAATTATTATAAAATAAATATAGCCATTGAAATTTAGTAGGAAAAGGATAGAAATTGCTCGTTTCGAGCAATTTCTTTCCTTTTCCTACTATATTTCAATCATGAATGCACTTGATTAGCAACAAATAGGCCAAATGATGTTCAAACAAAAACCGGTCAAAATCGGTTTACTCGAACTCCGGATATGTCGAGGTATTTTGACGGCCCCCCTGACTTCGACAAAACGAGTGTCGACTGTATATGTGAATGTAAATTAGCACAGAAAATACTGAGGGAAAGACAAATTGTTGATTATCATCAATTTCTTCTTTTCTTTCCATTTTTTTTTCAAAATATTTCCTCTAGGGCTGTATGGACATATCAGTTCATTTTGAGTTTGAATCCATGAAAAAATAGATGGGAAAATGACATGATGTGATTTGAATAGTGAAACATTATTGCTTGAAGCTTTAATCCGCTAATAAGATCGAGAAAATGCAAATTTCTATGTTAGTTCATTGTTTGAACTTTTGTGTCCTGACGATTTTTTTACCCCGAACTTCAGACCAGCAATTTCAGTTTGAGAAGTCCCATTAGATAAAGCTAATGGAAAAATGTTGAGGCAAAAGAAGAACATGAAGATAACGGGCATTTTTCTCCTGTTTCCTTATTATTTTCAGTGCTTTCTTGTGCATATATCCTTTTCTTCACCAGTGTTCATTTTGTTGTCAGTACAGTGAGCAGCTTTCAAATTGGAGCAGTCTAAAATTTAATGTGCTATTTGGGAAGGGAAATAACAAATCACATTTGCTTCTATTATGAGTTGAAATATTTCACAGATGCAAAATATAACTTTATTTGAAAACTGTTGCAGATGACAAAAAACATGTAGATGTTAATAATCTGTGGCAAAGACGAAAGAAGAAAATGCTGGTAATCAGCATTTTCTTCTTTTTAGTCAATGTTTTCCAAAACCTGTTCAGGTGAGTTCGATCAAAACCAGGTTTCGTTTAGGAAAAGATCAAAGCTAAAATCCCAGCATTTTTCAAATGTCCTATTTATCATAACAATAAAACATTTTTGACCAATCAAGTTACATTGGATTTGTTTGTTTTCCGATTAATGACTGATTAAAATTTTTTATGGCATCATAACTTCAAGCATAAATTAACTGGTTATCTTCCCTTGCAACCCTTCTCCAAACAGAAACAATTTTGACTCATCCAAATTGAAAGAAGTTGAAGTCAAGACTTCAAAGTTAGCAAAATTTTAAATTTCTTACACTTTTTGGGTGCAAAACATTGTGGGAAATGAAGAAAGTTTCTTGCCACAAGCAATTCTTCATTTCCCACAAAGTTTTCTCCAGGCTCTTTCTTGAGGGGGTGACAAAAAGCGTCAATGCAGCAATGGTTTAACCCTTTCCCAAACAAGACCTTGTTTTGACGTCCCGAATAGAAATGGCTTGGGAAAACATTGAGACAAAAGAAGAAACTGCTGATAACCAGCAGTTTCTTCTTTTGTCTCAATATTTTCTGTGCTATATCATACACAAATTCTATCTTTAACAACACCCTGTTTTCGTCTGCAGCAGCTTTCAAATTGGACCACCCTAAAATTTTGTCATTTGGGAAAGGGTTAACTGCATGGATAGCTTCCTTTGTAAACCCTTTCCATGCCTGAATTGAAAACTGCTCCTCATGACAAAATTTGTAGGACAGAAAATATTGAGAAAAAAGGCTGAATATTTTTTTCTTTACTCTCAATGTTTTAGAAAGCCTTATTGATTAGGGACATCAAAACCATGTTATCTTTGGGAATTAGTAATTGACCCTTTACTGATGAATTCTTGTTTTCTTGTAAAGGAAAAAGATTCAAAATACATTGAGAGAAAATGAAAATCTGTAAGCTTTCATTTATGGCTGAAACATATTTTTTGCGATTTGTTCTTAATTATCAAAGTATGGACCCAAATTTCTGTCTAATGCCTTTCCCAAACACGTATATTATAGTCCATTAAAAAAGCTTTGGAAAATATTGACAATAACCACTATTTTATCCATTTTCTTCGTTGTTTTGAATTTTCTTCAATATAAATTTTATAATTTATCATGGCAAATTATCATTCTGAGATTGAAATTAAATTTGGTTGTATTGACAGGCCAATTTTTTTTTTTTTTTGGAGAAAGGGTTGAGAAACATTGCATAACAAGAAGAATTTATATCAAACTAAAATTTCACAATGCAAACTGCAGCAGAAATTTTAAATAAAACTTGATACAAGAAATTTATCAGCAAAAATAAACTAGGAAAATTATTAGTCAACCATGAAAGTTGATCATACCTTGTTTCAAAAGGAACATTTAAATTTTACTACTTACAAGCATATCTTAACTATAACTCTTCAGTCTTAGAACCTTAAAATCACATATTAATTTTTCAAAAAAATATTTTGAGGCAAACGAATATCATGCATTGTTTAAAGCTACTATTTCCCAGATTTGGACCCAAAAATTGACAAATACAAACGAAATGTACACTTTTTAAGCTTTATATGACCTGATTAAATGATTACGACAAACTATTGAAGCAACGACTTATTTTTTCGCAATTTGATACCAAATTCATGAAGCGATGTCGAAAGTAGGTCAAAACAATAGGACATGCGACTTTCTTAAATGACGTCACAACATACATGATGACGTCATATTGAAATTCAAGTATGAATCTCGTTTGAATCATGGTCCGCGCTGTATGCGCATGCGCAACAATTTAAAAATAATTCTAACCCCATCTGAGACGGGGTTGAATTTAGGTTTGGATTCTCTCTAATTTCAGCTATCTGTCTTGTAATTTCGGCTCATTCTCTGTCTGAATCGCATATTATTAACCATCCCGAGGTGGTCAACACAAAAGTTTTGCATATTTTTTCAAAAATTTTCATTTTTTGCAATTAGATCATCTGTTACCGTCGCCCTTTAAATGTTATCAAAAAAAATCATTTTATCTTAAATTTAGTGTGGCACACATGATTTTTTGGTGTTTGTATTTTTATCTGCATGTTATAAATTTTGTAATATTCAAAATTTTAAACCTTGAAATATGACAAATGTATAGAATTGGTAAAAATAATTCCTCAATCAAAACATATTCAGGGTTCAATATGATAGATGAAAAAATGTAATTTTGACGCTTGGTAACTTCTGAACTTTTTTTGACAAATGAAAATATTTAGGCAACCTCAATTCCACTAAGTTCACTTTAAAAGCATGTTAAAGATGGTTAAAAACTTGTAAAATAATGAAAAAGGGAAAAAGATTTTATCGAGGGGCAAGGAAAAGATACAATATAAACACTTTAAGCTTACCGACTGGTATTCTGATCCATACATCCAATATAATGGGAAACTTAAAACTCGTAAAAAATGCACCAATCAAATGTAAGAATCCTTTAAAAGTAGATCCAATCAAATTCCACCTAATGCATACAATGCTGCATTGATCGATATGTAACAATCTTTTGCAGATTACCTTTATACAAAGTGTCCTGTTTTCCTTCAACGATGATATCGATGATTTCGTATAGTGTTTATATACCACACTATACTGACTCTATAATAAAATACACAAACTTAAAATAAATGACGATGTCGGACTTTCCAAAATAACTCAAACAGAACTGATAACTGATAATAAAACATATATGAAAAAAATCTTGATATCCAAATATCCAATACAAGAAATAAAATTAAAGATAAACTATTCAAAGCAAAAAACATTGAGAGAAAAAACACACACACAAGAACTTAATGGTCACAGTTGCACAAGAAAATTAAAACAAATATCCAACAACGTCTCCCGTACTGCTTGAGTGACACAAAGTCGACAGTTGACTGCAATCAGTTAAAAAATCCCATGAAAATATCCCCCTAGCACACATGTAGAGTTTTTGTATAAAAACTATGACAAACTGGAGAGAAACATTCTACATGGTCAGTGCCAAAGTATTGTAAATGCATGTAGTATTACATGCATTTACAATAATTTTGCACTGACCTCTCATGTAACAATAAAAATTTCAGTCTGATTATTTTCAGAGCCGGATAATTTAGAGAATGAAAACGAGATAGACAGAGAAAGAGACCTGTTAGTTCGTGTACAGTTACCAGTAAAATGATTCAAAGGCGGTCCCATCTTTCCTATCACGCTGTACTCCGGATTCACTGCTTGTAATTATGGGACCAACAGACAAAATATCTCATTAACACCGGGCCAATATCGGAAATTTTTGAAACATCTCTGAAGTGGGGGGATAAGAAACGGTGGCTCAACACATAGGAAACAATGATAGAGATATTTGTTAAGCCCCCAAGGCCCTGACCACTACATTTTTATCGCCCTTTCATCCCTGTTTTCTTAATCAATGGATCAAAGACGTCATTAAAGGTATTGAATAATGATTAGTCTATCTTATATCACCTGCTGTCTGACCAGAACATAAATAACACTGCCTTCTCAGTAGCCCTCATAACATTTAATTCTGATCTATTTAAACTTTCATGGAAACAAAAGCTTTCTCCCTTTCCCAAACTATGCCATCACTCATAGACATAGACATAGATTTTATTGACACAAACTTACACTTATCATGGAAAAGGCTTAGGAAAACAACGAAAGAAAAGAAGACAATGCTGATAATAACCAAAATTTTATCCTTTAACCTAATTTTTTTCTGTGCTATTTTTCTGTGGGTCGGGGGATAGGGGTTTTGGGGGAGGCCCATACCATTAATTGGGATGCACATAACTCTCTAACAGTTGCTTCTTGCCGTGAGGGAGGTATATTGGAGATTAACATTGACTAAGATCAGACTGTGCATATGCACAGACTGATCTAGATCCATGTTGATCTCCAATGCCATTTAAGACCCTTTTTTCGATTACCCCTTTTTTCAGATCCTGACTCAAATGTTTGTTGCCAGTAGTCACTGGTGGTGAACTTGGCCAAAGCGAGGGATGTTTTTTTCGCGATCAATGTATTCCGTCGGTGTTGTTATAAAATATCGTAACTACGGCTTTATCGAAGCCGTAGTTACGAGATTTTATAACAACACCGACAGTTGTCAATACAAAATGATAAACACGGTCTTTTTTTAGAACTTGTCCATTGTCATTAGAAAAAAAAATCTATAAACTCACATTTAAATGCAAAATATCTATACCTTGTTGTAGCGAAAATTGTTTTAGTTCACCACCAGTTGTAGTATTCTCTTCTGAAATACGAGGGAGATAAGAGACAATAGTTTTAATTCAAATATTGGTAAGGATGGAATTTCGCTACAACTGGTTTTTCAGTTTTTGTTATTTCAATTCCAATTAAACATTTGCTCTTTAATCATGAAAGGCACAAAAAATTCTCCATGAAAACAAAGGAGCTCATAAAGAAGTGTCAATAATGCACAGCAATAACCGTTTCCCAAACAGCAAAAAAAATGACTAAATTACGATAAGAAAACTGCTGCAGACAACAAAAATGACTGCTAAAATAGATATCAGTTTTGTACAATATCACATAGAAAATTTTGAGGCCAACGAAAAAAATGCTGGTTATCGGCATTTTTTCTTTCGCCTCCAATGTTTTCCCAAACTTTTTCTATAAGGGACGTCAAAAGTAGGACTCTCGTATGGGAAAGGGACAATCTTAATTCTGGAAGGACGTGTCACATTCCCTGTTACATGGTGCGAGTGCAAGTGTCGTAATTAAACACAGGAAAAATGAAAACAACATTTAAACTTCAACCATTGAATTTTTATTGCCACTTGCTTTAATGGATTGCCCCCCCTCCCCCTAGTTTTAATTAATTACATAATTTTCAGATATCCGTAACTTGTGTTACGGTTAAGGCCTGGGTAATGCACTTCCAGTATATTTTTTCGTTATGTTTCGACTTATTCTGTGACATCCGTAAGTCAGAGCATTTTTAAAGTACCGTTAGATGCAATATCGCCTGTTTTCGTAAAAACAGAAATAATTGAGCTTGCTCAGATTTGCGGGGAATATTTTGAATAATTTTTGTGAAAATGTTTCTAAATTGTATGAAGAGTCGGCAAAAAAAACAACGAAAGTCAAAAATTCAAAATTTGAGAGCAATGAAAATTACTTCCCTTCCTTTAAAATCGTCGATTCACACTATACAGATTTCGTTCCGTAACTGATTACCCAGGCCTTTCCTTAAGAAAACTGAGATGGTAGTTCGGCCATTCAACTAAAATACCCTGTACGCGTTTAACCTACAAAATTTGATGTGACCTTGACTAGAATTACAGAAATAAAAGAGAGGGGGGGGGGGGGGGGGGGGGGGCTTAAAGGGCAATAACTCTATGTAAAGAAGCAAATCAACCTGAGAAGTTTGGATGAAATCTGATGAGTGGTTTATGAGAAATAGAATAGTAAAATAAGCAACAGACTATAGTCAACAAACCAACAGACTGATTGGCAGACAAGCAGACTCATATAGGGGGAGGAGGGGGTGACATTCAACTAATACACAAGCTCAAACCAATGACAATTTAGTTATAAATTTCTTCGTCAGAAAAAGGTTAATTTAGACAGAATCTCTAGAATCACATTAATGGCAATCTATAGACTACAATCAGTTGCACACAGAGATTAATTGTAAATCAATTAAAATTAAGCCATATATATCGTGTGCCGGACATTTTTCCGTATCTAGGCACTTTTTTCTCGGGCAGTTAATTACGTCCCTGACAACGCAAACTGATCAATAAGGTTGATTGCGGTCTCTACTATTAGATAAGTCTTGATTAAAAATGTCTAATTAACGCGTAGAGGTCGAAGCCATAGGAAAACAAGGCTGTTCCGCCATTACACTGTCTGATTAACTGCGTTTATTATTATTAACTTCTTAGCTTCAAACCTAGACAGTATCTTGTCGGTGTTTTTGCAAAACCTCGTAGCTACAGCTTTAATTAAGCTGTAGTTACGAGGTTTTGCAATAACACTGAAAATCTATTTGATAGCTTTAACACATGGCATTGTCTGAGACTAATTTCACTCATTCTTAACACAATTCCAAATTCAGAAACATTTTGAATGATCTGTTTACTGAACTAAAATCCAGCAGGAAGTTGTTTTTAAAGTCAAGAAAGTAGAGACAGACAGAAAGACAGACATTATGTATTAGATAACATGTTCCTTTTTTAACGCTCTCTCAAATAACTGGACCTGTTCAGATGGCAGCCAGTCAGCAATATCACACTTGCAACAGTTGGTTTAAGGTAAGAAGGGCCTAATTAGCACCAAAGAGCCAGCGGCAAAATTTGAAAAGTCCTAGTAATTCCTAAACTGTGTTACATTTCCATTCCAAATATAAACGTAAGCATTTTGTACGGATTAGAATTTTGAATTAATGCATATTAAGGAAAATATTAGACAAAAATGTTAAAAATTACCTCCCTTGCATATGAATATAGAGTAAAATAATATTTGTAAATTATTATCCTCTTGAAGCATAATCTTGAAATCCGCCACGGTGATTCAACTTATATGAAGTGTATTTACAAGTGTGTGTAATTTGATGCATTTCGTATGGCTAGAAAGTGTTGTTTTTAATTAGGCGCTAAATACCTTAAGTGAATTATAGTCTCAATCATTGGGATCCTGGGTTCAAATGACCATGACCTTCACATTTCGTTTTTGTATATAAACTCCAAGAAGCACTGTCTTGATGTTAATCAATCTTCAATAAATCTCAATCAAATCTTCTTAATTATATTCATTCCATTCAGCCAACCCAATTCAGAAATATACGCCCGAGAGGGGCTTGTCAGTAAAAATTGGCCATTTTTTCAATTCAAGGGCAGATAATTCAAACATGAAAAGTTATCAAAATTTTGTTTGCACAACAAGACACCATAGAGATTCATATTGTGGCTAGTTTGATTAAATTATGGTTGAAACTGTAGAAGTAGCGCACAGGAGAAAATGGGCACTTTTGAGAAAATGGGCATTTTTCCTTAAATTCAAGGGCAGATAATTCAAGAACAAAAACAGTTCTAAATTCCGTATGCGGTGTGCACAACTAGACACCATGGAGATTCATTGTGGCAAGTATGATCAAATTCTGATCAAAACAGTAGGAGGAGTTGCGCACACAAGAAAATGGGCATTTTTTTAATTCAAGGGCAGATAATTCAAGACCGAAAAGTGTTATCTGAATTCCGTAAGCGAGGTGCACAACTAGACACCATGGAGATTTATTGTGGCAAGTTTGATCAAATTCCGATCAAAACTGTAGGAGGAGTTTTGCACACAAGGAATTGCTAATGGACGGACAGACGGATGGACGGACGGACAGACAGACGGACAGACGGACGAGCGGGGCCATAACATAATATGACCCTTCGGGCGTATAATAATAATTTTCAATGATTTGCTTTTCTAAATCAAATCTTAATTTAGAAGTTAAATCATAGGTCTGCAGGCAGACAAAGAACAGAAAGACAGACAATTAAGACTTAAATCCATGTCATGCGCAGTAAATCATTTATCCATTCCCAAGCAAGATTGAACGATTTATTGGGGGTTTACGCCGTTTTCAACTTCTATGGTCATATCACGGCGGCTGGAGCACCTAACCGTGGGTTCCTGGTATTTCTCGCAACAGTACAACCACAATAACCAAACTGAGCCTCCAGCTGCTCTCTCACATAGATGATTCACACCCGTTGGTGAGAGACAAATGACTTTTGTAAAATGTCAGAATGGATACTGGCCGAGCCGGGGTTCGAACTCGAGACCCCCGGATTGACAGACTCCGACATAACCGACTGAGCTATCCGGGCTTGGCCAAGCAAGATTGGAACAGGATTTTATGACTGTAGTAGAAAAGGCTTTGTAAAACATTGATACAAAAGAAGAAACTGCTGCTAAAGATTTCAGAATAGAATTCTAAATCGATATAAATCAAAGTGCTGAAAGGACTGTAGTGCATGCAGTTGGTCAAAGATTCTACTGGGGAAGAGAACATTGTTTTCAGTATCTGGAAATTTTTAAGTAACATGTCCCTGGTCCCTGCATAATTTTATGGTGTGGCTTTGTTCGTCTTTAACTTGAGAAAATAGGTAAATAAAAATTTGGAAGTATTTTAAGTATCACAAGGAAGAGCTACCGGTAGATTTCGAAATAAGTAAATACTTACCATTTCAGTTCCTAATTATTGTGCCATGACATTCTTTTCAGTCTGAAAATATAAAGAACATTATTTTGATTTTGCATAAAATTTGATAGATTACAAGGGATAAGTTAAACACTAAAAAAAGTCTGTGCCATTATATACTTAATATACCCTCATTTTTGCAGGCATCAAGTCCCATTTTCTGTGTGTAGCGTAATATGGTATAACCAGAATTATAAAATTTTATTTCCCGCGACTTCATAACATTCCGAGGTGGAAGTTGGGTTGGGTACCTTAACTATGGATTACCTTTAAGGTAGACCTTCATAAATGACCTTGACTTTAATCCTGTAACATGTGTATAAATGGATTAAAAATCTAACTTGACTTATGGTAAAGTTAATTGAATTTAACTGAAAAGCAAATTTAGCCAAGAATATAGGAAAACATTCTGAAAGAACAATTACATTCAAATAACTTTTTTCTCTTCCAAAACACCAAATAAGGCAGAAATTCCAATGGTTGAAGGGATAAGCTTAATTTCGTGATTAAGCAAAACTAATGTCTTTGTTTTAATTTTTCCTTATCTAAGGATTAAATAGGATTGGTTGATCAAATGGTTTTATCATGTGTCAACCTGGCGGGTAATTTATTACTCAATAATGAATTCATAATCCTACACAGGCCACTTCTGTATTCACTATCGTTGGTTACGTTCGAAAATGCGTTAACTAAAGCTTATTCAAACTGTAGTTATGACAATGTCAAACTTAACAAAAGATAAACTATAATGTAGATGGTAGTGAATGCAAAACCATGTTAGGCCTTTCCAAAATGCCAAAATTAGACTTTTTCAATTGATTGATTGATTTAATAGGTTTACACCTTTTTCAACTTCTATTATAGTCATATCAAGGGCCGGAAGCACCTAACCATGGTTTCCTGTTGTGTCTCATACCAGTACTACCACAGCATCCATCAAGAGCCTCCAGCTGATCACATGCATTATCTCTTTCCCAAACAAGACCTGGTTTTGACGTCACTTATAGAAAAGGCTTGGGAAAACATTGAGACAAAAGAAGAAACTCCTGATAACCAGCAGTTTCTCCTTTTGTCTCAATATTTTCTGTGCTATATTGTACACGAATCCTGCCTTTATAAACATCCATTTTGAGGTCTGCAAACAGCTTTCTAATTGGGAAAGTCCAAATTTTGCTGTTTGGGAAAGGGTTGTAGGACTAAGGTATACCATTATTCGACCACTCAGGTGGGAAAAGAAATTTGCTACAGCCTGTAACATCCAGCAAGGGATCAAATCCGCGACCTCATGACTGAATTTAGTCTGATGTGCTACCAACTGCATCACAGGCGGCAATCATGTGACTTTGTGTTGATATGTTTTCTTTTGTAAACAAAAACACTCAGTAAGTATAAACGATTCAAAATCTTTTACTAATGAGGGACTAGACCAATAACGGAAAAGAGGGGAGACAGGATGTATATTTGACTATTTACAGTAACAACTTATACACACTGATACCTGTTCAACCCTGAAATAAACCAAAATATTTATATCAATTCTCGTTTAACTTTGAATGTATAATACACATTTTTCTCCAATTTTAAATCAAATACTTAACTCTCAGTATTGAGATACCTGATGATTCGATATGTCTCTCCGGTTTATTTCAATACCAAGATATTTCCTCAAATCCCTATCAAAGCTAAGAACATTCGTGCAAAGTGCAAACATTTCTTAAGAAAATATATCACGGCATTCAAAAATACTTTGCAGGAATGTTCTTAGCTTTGGGAGAGATTTGAGGGAAGATCTTGGTACCAAAATAGACCGGAAAGTATGACGTATCAAATGGTAGGTATCTTAATATTGAGTGTTAACTTTTTGTTTTAAAATTTAAGAAAAATGTGTACTTACCGAGTGTTTTTGTTTACAAAAGTTAGGAAAACATATCATAACAAAGTCACATGATTGCCGCCTGTGTACGTTACACTGTGTCTGCATCACTTTTCATTTGAGAGCTGTTGCATACAACATCAATGGATTTAGTGTTCCACCTACTTTTTGGACAAGTGAAATTGCAGTATATTTTAAAATTTTGCTGCTCTATTTCGCATAAACAGGCTGCCGGCTAGTTTATGTGATGTCTATACATAGCCACGTCAAGTCTCCAATGAACCGCTAGCGAACACTAAGTCAGATAGAGTCTGTATAGTAGATTCTACGCGATATAAACATTCAATGCGCTGCGCAAATTTGAATGTTTATTTTGCGAAGAATCTACTATACACACTCTATCTAATATGTATATTAAATATGTATTATTAGAATTGGCATGCATACAGCTCTAAAAATATTAGTTTTCAGCATTTTCTTCTTGTACCTCAATATTTTCTCAAACATTTTCTGTTAGATTATCAGCATCTCTATAATATTTACAGGAAGGCACACACAGGAAAATATCGCAAAATGTCTACAATAGAAACACAGGGAAGAAGTCTTCGAAGACAGTCACAAAAAAGCCTCTCCTGATTTTAGGAAGAATAACGTCTAATTAATGCCAGTTATATGCAGCAAATTCCTATTTAACACTCACAACCTCCGTTAATTACAATTGAATAGTCTTTTAATTAGCCACAGGTTCAAGAAGGCGTTAATTTAAATACGGATAATCACAAGCCCTGGAATTCCCGCTAATTACTTTCTCTGTTAATTAGCTGGATTTAAGGATTTTTTGCTTTTCTCCGACTTCTTGTTACCTAACTGGAAACTTTCCCATTTCTATGATCGTGTTATTTTCGTTAAAACTTAAGTTGTTCAAATATCGAATATATATGGTTTAAATATATCACAGCTGCTGGAGCACCTAACCATGGATTCCTGTTGATTCTCACATCAATACTACCACATCATCCATACCAAGCCTCCAGTTACTTGTAACCGTCATAGCTTTGCGAATATTCAACCATTGTTGGGAGACAGATGTATGAAAGGATGTTTGCCACAGTCAGGGATCGAACCGGGGTCCTCATTAGCGAGAGTCCAAGACTCATCTTTTAACCCTTTCCAAAACTGCAAAATTTTAGGACGATCCACTTCAAAAACTGCCAAAAATGACAAAATCAAAGTTATAAAAGATAGAATTTGTAAAAAATATGGCATAAAAAATATTTAGACAAAAGGAGAAACTGCTGGTTATCAGCAGTTTCTTCTTTTGTTTAAATGTTTTCCCAAGCCTTTTCTATTGGGATGTCAAAACCAGGTCTTGTTTGGGAAAGGGTTAAGGACGGCAGCGCATATCATGTTGTCTAAATTCCAATGAAGAAAGCCTTCAAAAAATAAGGGTGCTAGTTATGTACCCAATGATGCCCCATTAATTTTCTTTATTATACCAGTTAAGCCCCGAGGATTAAGAAGACATGCCTACGCTAAGTACCAAGTGATAGCTGTAGTTGAAGAGACAGATTTGTTTTGAAAATTGTTTTAACCCTTTCCAAAACGGCAAAATTTTAGGGTGACCCACTTTAAAAAGTGCCTTAAATGACCAAATGGAAGTCAAAACCCGGTCTTGTTTGGGAGAGGGTTAATTTTGGTCTGACTTTCAAACAAGCAACTAGAAAATACAAATATACTCACACCAGTCAGACTGCACAAATGACTGCACAATTTGTGCAGTCTGACTTGTGTCAATGCTGCGACGTACCTGTGACTCTATTTCCTTATATCGACATGTCATATGAAATTAAAGAGCTTTTCTAAAGAACTATGCTTTACCCTTTGTAAGACGGCCACGACCATGGCACAGCTGGTGGCACATCGGACTCTCACTTGTGAGGTCCCTGATTCCATCCCAGTTCCACGCAAAAATTGTCTCCCACCAATGATTTGATATAGTTAACCTACCTGTGCAAGCAGCTGGAGGCTTGATTAGAATGTTGTGGTAGTGCTGGTATGAGAAACAACGGGAATACATGGTTAGGTGCTTCAGCTGCTTGATATGACCATAGCAAATGAAGAGGCTCTGAATCCCAACCCTTTGGGGGAGGGTTGTGAAATAATTAACTTGTATGGAGAGAACTTTAGTACTTAGAATTAGCCAAATAGAAAATACATTTAATCTTGAAAAGGTTTTGCCAGAAGCATAAAACCAAATCACTCTAAACAATAAAACAAGCTCTTACTGAATTTTCTTTATAACTAACTAATCAAAATTTCGATACTTTTATCGTCCAATAAAAAACACTTGCTATCATCAAAATCTGACTTAACAAGAATTTTGCCAGATATCCAGAAAACCGTTAATTTCCAAAAAAGATTAAAACCTAAAAAAAATCTTGGTAGCTCGTGAAAACTTCACGGCTCATCCCGCGGAAGCCTGCATTAAAGGTTGTTATCTATTTTATAGTTTGTCTTAATCACGGGCTTATCAGCCCAGCTCCCTCACTTGTGATGTACGATATTGCTTTCATATTCATTTTTACCCTCCCCTCATACACTTTATCTTGATCACCTTAACCCTGTTCCAAACGGCAACATTTTGACTGGTCCAAGTCAAAGGTATCCAAGACGACATTTTCAAGTGAATAAAATTTCACATTGATTTGTCTTTGTGGGTAGAAAACATTGTGGTAAATGAAGAAATTGCTTGTCAAAAGCATTTTTTTGATTTTCCACAAAGTTTTCCAAAGCCTTAATCTTGTGGTCATCAACAGGCGTCACTTAGACCATTCCAATTTGAAAGTTATGCTGCAGATCACAGGGTATATAGAGTACTTAAAGTGACATTTCAGAATTTTTTGTCATAAATTTTACTTTTAATTTTATCTGAAAGAGCATATTTCCTTATGAAAATTCTGAAAATTTCAAGCCAAAATATTGCGCAGTTTACGAGAAATTTATATTTTTGTGTTAAAATTGAACAAATTGTTGTGGACAACAGTTCGGATTTATATGCAATTTATCGATTATGTCTCAACTTTAAATGCATGTTTCTCGCTTATTGGCATGAACTTAAAAAAACTAATAGTATTTATACTCATTAGAATTACCAATCTTGGCATCAAGACATACTTTAAAAAATTGAAATTGGAATGAAATGTCCCTTTAAAGGAATTTATGCTACTTACAAAATGCTTGTTGGCTTGCAAGCTGAATTTGCCCTGGTGCTACTTCATTCAGCATGAGGTGTCAAGGTTGACAAGGGTTAACCCTTTCCCAAACAGCAAATTCTGGGGTTTTCCAACTTGAAAGTTGATACAGACATTGACATTGATATTGACAAAAATGGATTTATGTACAATACAGCACAGAGACTATTAGGGCAAAGGGGAAAAAAGCTGGTTATCAGCATTTTCTTCTTTTGTCTCAATGTTTTCTGAAGATTATTTATTGGGAAAGTCAAAACTTGATTGGGAAAGGGTTAAGAACAAAACAGCCAGTGTAGCTCTTCAAACCAGTGTCTTAATTGACAACACTACAGATTAATTGGTAATTAAAAGTACTCATGGTATTCAACACTTGGCCCTATCTATATTTATTGGTAATTGCAAAAATATTGTAAGTGAATATTGTTTCAAGAACTTTTAAAATAATCTTACACTGACATCTAAATGTCTCGTTGAGAAGTCATAGATCATGAAGTAGTCCTTTTCAAAACAACAAAATATGTAAATTTAGAATGTGCAATTTTGAAAACTGCAACAGAATGATAAATTGGATGTTGACAAAGTTTAGCAGAAAAAAAATTGCGTACAGTAAAATATGCATTCCATATGGATGTAAATGTTCCACAGTATAACAAGAGTGCCATGGGTCACAATATATACCTACCTACTTTTCCAAACTTCAGTTGTGACCTTAACCTTTGACCTTCATGACCCAGAAATTTTCAATAGGGCACTCCTTGTGTCAAGGGCAACAATTCTGTAAAGCTTTATCATCTTAAGGTTATGAGTTTGAGCCAAAAAAATAAAATGTCTAATTTCCCAGAAAAAAGGGTCAAGGGTTTATTTCAGAAAAATTCTAAGGAACATAAGGCAATTTTTGTCTTAATGAAAATCGGGAGCAAGTGGGCAGACAGCATAATGATCAGAATTATACGTTAATGACACTTTTACTCTTCAATTTAGAAGTTTAAGTAATTCAGGAGTGTGTCAATGTACGAGGCCAACTGACGACTTGTGACTAACGCACGACACCAAAGTCTGGAGTCAGAATTATAGAGAAAATGCTTATTATATAGATAAAATTTATTTTCGTTTGGCATCAAAAATGACGTAACTACAGCTCATTCAAGCTGTAGTTATGTCATTTTGAATGCCAAACGAAGATATACATTTGATTGCTCTTATAATAATGTTAGGACAATTTGATTGGTAAACGCAAAATTATTCTAAATGCAAATATGAAATATCAACACATACTACGGTCTTGCCTATCCTCATCAAAATGGACAACAAGGACGATAAGAAGCGACATGGAATGATGTTTTTTCATTAAAAAAGATTATGAAACGTTGAGTTAGGATCTCTTCAATAAAATTTATCATTGATAGAAATGTCATTTGTTTGACAGAAATGTCTTCATCTTAGTGACAAGGGATCACAAAATACCAAGGCACTTATCAAGACATAGATGTCCCAAGCTGTGTCACAGAAAAAGTTGTCTTGGATTGTATTGTCTTGGAAATACTGCATTGAAGAAAAGAAAACTTCATAAATATTTTCTTATGTCAGTATACATTTTCCATCAATATAATTTTTGCTAATCTTTGAAAACTTCATGACAAGGGATCATTGAATGCCATGCACTTAACCCATTACAACACAGTGACGCCTATTGACGCTCTATAACACAATGGCTTTGGAAAACATTGTGGAAAATGAAGAAATTGCTTGTGACATACAATTTCTTCATTTCCAACAATATTTTCTACCCAAAAAGACCAATATTTTATAGATTTCATTGATTTAAACATGTCGTCTGCAACATCTTTGAATTTGGACAAGTCTAAAATTTTGTCGTTTGGTAATGCATTAAACATAGATGTACCAAGTTGTGTCACTGAAAATGGCATGGGTAACCTGAGAAACTCTGCATGAAAGAGACAAAAACTTAATATGAGTATGAACTTTTGGTCAATATAATCATAATGCCACAATCTTCGCAATCTTTATGACTAGAGATCACCAAATACCAAGGCATTTATTAAGACATAGATGTCCAAAGCTGTGTCACAGAAAAGTTGTCTTGGACTT
The DNA here is from genome assembly GCA_963680895.1 of Fragum sueziense. Classification (NCBI taxonomy): domain Eukaryota; kingdom Metazoa; phylum Mollusca; class Bivalvia; order Cardiida; family Cardiidae; genus Fragum; species Fragum sueziense. The sequence goes on from OY804599.1 coordinate 39,956,481, forward strand.
ACAGAAACTCTATAACAGACAAAAACTTCATATGAATATGAAAGTTTCCATCAATATAATTTCTGCTACAATCTTTGAAAACTTCATGACAAGGGATCACCATGCAAATACCAAAAGCAATCATCAAGACGGACTGATTTCCCAAGTTGTGTCTTAGAATTGTATTGTATGGATATATTAAGAGTTGCCATTTTACATGAAAGAAAAATCATTGAAAACAAAGTTTACCCTAAACTCAAGCCTCTTAGAAGGCACTGTTCATTACAGTGTTTCTTGCGATGTACATGTCAGTATCAGGACATATAATTATGTCAGAATAGAGAGCGTGATCATTATGGTCATGAGTACAATGCACCAATAGTTTTCTTTTTTTGTATATTCAAGTTTTCACCTGACTTTCTCAGTTACTAGTCATCCTTATTAAGGAAACGTTTGTGAACACAACATATCCAAATGACTCCAAGAAGTAGCAAAAAACTTACAGGGCTCTTACCATTAGTGTATCCCATGCATCAATCTTAAAAATCTGCAGTCACAACATTTTGTGTCAATATTGTGTTACCTTATGGAGGTGCTAAAAGCACCATTCCAGTGAAATACAGGCAATCTTGTCCGAGTGCTTCAGATACGTTGACAAAATTCTCGGAAAAATATGGATCCATCAAATAAATCCTTTCATGTAGGTACTCATTAGAATTGTCTCTTCGAGACGATTCTAATGAGTACCAACATTATGTGTCTTTTCTGAAAAGTTGCAAATATAATTATTAATTAATGTAGGTACTCATTAGAATTGTCTCTTCAAGGTGATTCTAATGAGTACCAGCATTATGTGTCTATTCTGAAAAGTTGCAAATATAATTATTAACCCATTACCACACAATAACTCTTTTTGACTCCCCTGAAAATAATGGCCATGGAAAACAAAGTGGAAAATGAAGAAATTGCTTGTGACAAGCAATTTCTTCATTTCCCACAATGTTTTCCATACAAAAAGACCTAAAAATTAAATATTCCATTCACTTGAAATTGTCGTCTGCAGAATCTTTCAATTTGGACCGCCCTAGATTTTTGTTGTGTGGTAATGGGTTAAGTTGATATGAAATTGCTCTCTGGTATCCGTGCAATTGTTTGGCCATAAAATAGCATCCGACAATTAAGCACACAAAGATTTTTTGCATATCCTGATGATCACAATTTTCTTTCGAACATCATCACAAAGATATTAAAGGGAATTGTTATGACATTGTGATATGAAATATGCATGCAGCTCTAGCTAATTCCTAGCATGCATTTATTGGAATGTATCATTGTGACCATCATCTTTTTTACACCAAAATAAGAAATCTAATCGTTTTCCATGCATAATTTAGATACAAAAAATCATCTCAATTAGCCAAGCCATGTAAATTTACCATTCAAATGTCAATGTTTCTCCTTTTCCCTTGAAGATTTCTGTAGCATAATATTCGCACCATGGAAAATAATCCTTTCTAAATGAGACATCTATTATTCTTGGGCTGCTTGTTCAATCCCTGCAACTTGCGTCTTTCAGATGTTGAGATTCAAAAGGCCCAGTCTGTATGTATATGACCTTACCTGTTGAGTGGGATATCGCTGCTTTTCAACAAAACCCTCATAACTGCAGCTTATTTTAACCCTTTCCCAAACGACAAAATTTTAGGGCGATCCACTTCAAAAACTGCCACAAATGACAAAATGCATGTTATTGAAGATAAGATTGGTGTAAAATATGGCACAGAAAATATTGAGACAAAAGGAGAAACTGCTGGTTATCAGCAGTTTCTTCTTTTGTTTCAATGTTTTCCAAAGCCTTTTCTATTAGGGACTTCAAAACCAGGTCTTATTTGGGAAAGGGTTAAGCTGCAGTTACCAGATTTTCCTTGAAAAGCAGGGATATAGAACTCTTTGCAATGGACCAGTCTACCTTTTGCTGTGCCTAAATTTCTTCTTCTTTTTACAATTAATGACAAGGTTAAACTTTTGAAATTGTTTCCAAGTGTAGAAGGAATCAAATATTGGTCCCATGGACAATCTTTCATATTTTAGAGAAAAATCAAGTGCTTACTAATTAATATATGAGGAATGAAAGTCTTGGAAATAGTTTCAGAGGTTTCTTCCAGTGTTAGGTTACTGTACACAAAGACAGCCAAGAGGTCAATTAACCCCTTCGCTGCCAGAGATTTATTTCAAAATGGCTCCGTATTTGCCAGGCCATTTCCATGAATTTTAAAAAAAATAGTGTTTTCGTTAAAAATCAGCGTGAAATATATATAATATTATATATAATTATTTATGAAACCCATATAAAACTTACCAAAGTATTGTTTTTAATCTTTTAATCCACCATTTTAGTCTCATTTTCAGATATTTTTGCAAAAAACCTATTTGACGAAAAACGGGTATACCCGTCCCAGGGCACGCTGACACTTTTTTTCGCAGGACAGGTGTACCCGTCCCGGGGCATCGAAAGGGTTAAGCAACCTTTTTAGGGTTCTATGAATGATATACAATTAATTTTCCTCTATTACCTCAATGTTTTCCCAACCTTCAGTGATCAGGGATATCAAAACCAAAGCATTCAAATCAGTTGCGGAATTTCCTATCTTATAAAAGGACAGCCAAGACGTCAAAGCAACAAGGGTTCTCTAAGTGATGTATGAGAGACTTTCGGGGCTTGATTAATGCGATTTTTACATTTTTGTGTTGGTGCTGCGTTAATTACCGAGTGTTACACAGAAATCCTTAGCCTAATGACAAAAATCCATTAGCTAATTCATTATTTATCTAATCTTCTGTTAAATCATTAATCAGTCTAACCTCTCAGTAAATGGCAAAAATATTAATCTCCGACATTTTCTTGGACATAATGTCGTCGGTTTGTTGCTGGATTTGGTCAAAAGAAAGTCTGAGATGCAAGAATAATAGCGGACATTACTCTTTAGAAATATAGGGTAATTGCCTATATTTTTTCTTTGACTTTTTCATATTTCCCAAACAAGGCCTGGTTTTGACGTCCTTGGCAGAATGTGCTTGGGAAAATATTGAGACAAAAGAAGAAACTGCTGATAACCAGCAGTTTCTCCTTTTGCCTCAATATTTTCTGTGCCATATTTTACACAAATCCTATCTTTAATACCATATATTTTGTCATTTGTGGCAGTTTTTGAAGTGGATCACTCTAAAATTTTGTTGTTTGGGAAAGGGTTAAAATCCCTGATAAAGAATGTTATTTTCTTATAACTTCTTCATTACCACCCACAACTGTGATAGAGTAGTATGGATTCTGATCAGATTGTAATTAGGATAAGACTGATCCTATTCCATAATTGTCTCACATGTTATAATGCCCTTCAGGATCTCAGCTTAAATGTACATATTAGATTGATTTAATGGGGTTTAACTGCTATAGTCATATTATGGAAGCTCGAGCACCTTAAACCAAGGATTCCTGTTGATTCTCTCAACAGTATTACCACAGCATCCTTGCTGAGCTTCAAGTCGATCACCAACTCAGGTTTACAATTACTATTGTTGGGTCACAATTGGAGGGGTCAGTGCAACACTATTGTAAGTGCCTATATTTATATAGGCACTCACAATAGTGTTGTATTGACCCCTTGATATGTCAGAAAGGATCTATGCCATTGCTAGAGATCAAACCCTGAACCTCATGATCAAGAGGCTGGTGTGCTACCAGCTACGCTATGGCCACAGCCCAAATGTATATAAGAACTTCCAACTGTTCTACATTACCCAAGAGAAAGAAAATAATGTCTTTCAATTAGCCAGAGTGACAAATCCTGTAAAGTACAAAGGATAAGCATGGCAATATAAATTGGTCAACTAGGCAAATCCGAAAATCTGCCCAAAGACATGGAATGCCATTCAGCGAACGGCGAATCAAATATAATTAAGTCGAAATCCAATTAACTGTGCAATAAACACAGACATCCTGTGACAAAGAAAATACATAAACTATACTTAATTGATTCGCTAGACTAAATTAAAAACGTAATCAATTTCTGGTAACCTAACATTGCTTTCAATAAACATGTCTATTGTTGTGGAAGGAAAGTTGTTACACTTATTATTAGCTGTTAGAATCACCGTGTTTAATCGCGACTCAGAATTTCCCATAATCCTCAATAACTTTTTTACTACTTGACCAATTTGAATTCAGTTTGAAGCAGAGAAGGTGGGAAAATGCCAGAAATAAGCTGGACGTGTTGAATTTTTGGAAAATCAAATCAACTGATAAAAAAGTTATTGAAGATAAACCAAAAATTTGGTTTATCTTCAATAACTTTTTTATCAGTTGATTTTTCAAAAATCAACTACCTCCATATAATGCGTGACGTCTGTCCACATTCTCTGCTTCAATTTGAATTCAAATCGGTCCAGTATTTACAAAATTATTGAAGATTTTCTAAAAATATTGTATCAGGTGATTATCCACCATGTAGAATCCTTGTCTAGATGGCTGCAATTTTTGTCTCTCCTCATAGCTTTATCTCACAATTACCAAAACAACTTGGGGGGGGGGGATGCATTTGAGTTGGGATCTGAATATGTCACTTATGGCATTGGAGACCAACATAGATCCAGATCAGCCTTTGCATACACACAGTCTGATCAAGATCCATATTGATCTATATAATTATGATAATTCCCCTGCGAAAAGTTTATTTAAGCTCAAGAACTGTTCTTGAACTCCTAGAACTTTAAATGGCACTTCTAAAACTATTCTAGAATGTTAAATGGCACTTCTAGAACTGTTCTAGAACAGTTCTAGAAGTGCCATTTAATATTCAAGAACATTCTAGAACAGTTCTAGAACTAGAAATATGTTCTTAAACTTTTTTCGCAGGGATGTTACAACATCAATGCTGATCAGACTGCACTTAAAATCAGACTGATCTAGAAACATGGTAGTCTAAAATGCTAAGACCAAAGGCCCTTTTCCCAAATACTGGCTCATTTCTAAAGAAATTCTAAGAAACTTTGGATTGTGTGCCTATCCTAAACAAGAGCTTCGCAAAGCGGCGCATACACGCCCGAGAGGGGCTTATCAGTAAAATTGGCCATTTTTTCGATTCAAGGGCAGTTAATTAAAACATGAAAAGTTGTCAAAATTTTTTTTGCACAACAAGACACCATAGAGATTCATTGTGGCTAGTTTGATTTAATTATGGTTTAAACTATAGGAGTTGCACACAGGAGAAAATGGACATTTTTGAGAAAATGGGCATTTTTTCTTAAATTCAAGGGCAGATAATTCAAGAACGAAAACAGTTATCTTAATTCTGTAAGCGGTGTGCACAACTAGACACTATGGAGATTCATTGTGGCAAGTTTGATCAAATTCTGATCAAAACTGTAGGAGGAGTTGCGCACACAAGAAAATGGGCATTTTTTTTATTCAAGGGCAGATAATTCAAGAACGAAAAGAGTTAATTAAATTCCGTAAGCGGGATGCACAACTAGACACCATGGAGATTCATTGTGGCAAGTTTGATTGAATTCCGATCACAACTGTAGGAGGAGTTGCGCACACAAGAAATTGCTAACGGACGGACGGACGGACAGACGGACAGGAGTTGCACACAGGAGAAAATGGACATTTTAGAGAAAAGGGGCATTTTTTCTTAAATTCAAGGGCAGATAATTCAAGAACGAAAACAGTTATCTTAATTCTGTAAGCGGTGTGCACAACTAGACACTATGGAGATTCATTGTGGCAAGTTTGATCAAATTCTGATCAAAACTGTAGGAGGAGTTGCGCACACAAGAAAATGGGCATTTTTTTGATTCAAGGGCAGATTATTCAAGAACGAAAAGAGTTAATTAAATTCCGTAAGCGGGATGCACAACTAGGACGGACAGACGGACAGGAGTTGCACACAGGAGAAAATGGACATTTTTGAGAAAATGGGCATTTTTTCTTAAATTCAAGGGCAGATAATTCAAGAACGAAAACAGTTATCATAATTCTGTAAGCGGTGTGCACAACTACACACTATGGAGATTCATTGTGGCAAGTTTCATCAAATTCTGATCAAAACTGTAGGAGTTGCGCACACAAGAAAATAGGCATTTTTTTTATTCAAGGGCAGATTATTCAAGAACGAAAAGAGTTAATTAAATTCCGTAAGCGGGATGCACAACTAGACACCATGGAGATTCATTGTGGCAAGTTTGATCGAATTCCAAACACAACTGTAGGAGGAGTTGCGCACACAAGAAATTGCTAACGGACGGACGGACGGACAGACGGACGGACGGACAGACGGACGGACAGACAGACGAGCGGGGCCATAACATAGTACGACCCTTCGGGCGTATAATAAAAATGCTCAGTTCAGCACTTTAAAGGTCTTACAACAGATTTTCTCAAAAAAAAAAAAAAGATTTCTCTGTTCAGAGTTTTAATACTTATACTTAGCCAATAACAATGGCAGAGAACTTTTTCCATACACAATATATCTTATCTTTGAAAACACAACATCTTTTAATTTATTGACCAGTCATAGTGACCTAATTGAAAAATGCCCTTAAAAAGACTGAGTGCTTGCTTCTAACAGTGAATAATGAAGAAAATAATTTCGTCAAACTTCCAGATAGATGGGACAATTAAGACTACAAATGGAGGACATAAAACTCGTTTTCCTTCAGAAAATAATGAAAGATCGCAATTATTTCCATGAAAATTTCCAAACCCGGCACTTCGTAAAGACACCATTAGGGTAGATATGTAATTTGACAGGCTAGGTGTTTCTAAAATTACTCTCTAAATGCATAATTTGTAATGTTATAATTAAACTGTCCAAAGAAAAATGGAAATTAGTGGGTTTCTCACCACCATACTTTGAGAGGTTTGAAAGTTTCTGGGCTAGCTATTACGCTGAATGTTATTTCATCAGACCACAACCAGATGGGTATTTCGTCGCTTTTCTACCAAAACCTCGTATCTGCAGCTTGTTTTAAGCTGCAGATATGAGGTTTTTGCAGAAAAGCAGCGATTTATTATATGTAAATGGGAGAAAATTTCCACCTACAGTACCAACTGCCTAATTTATTTTTTCACTTGCATCTTCAATTCCATGCCTTAGACCAATAAGCTTGAAAGTGTAATGTAACACTCACATCCATATTTTTTTAAGAAGTTGAATTTTCTCCTAAAGCAAAATGTCCACTTCTATTATAACAGAGGAAGTATATATTTTGATTTTTCTGCAAGAATTCGAAAATTGAAATGAACCTACATTGATTTAAAACAGAGAAATTTTTAATAAATTTTGCAGTTGATGGTGATTTGAAATTTCATCAAACACTTTCATTTTTACAGTCTGCAGAGTTTCATCAAGATCCAAAATTTCTCTCTCATATCTCAATCTTTATTACCTACCAGCGAAAAAAAGTTCAAGAACACATTTCTAATTCTAGAGCGTTCTAGAACGTTAAAAGGCACTTCTAGAACTGTTCCTAAGAATTTTCTAGAACAGTTCTTGCACTTAAATGAACTTTTTGCAGGGGCTATAACAATTTCTTGGAGCAACATTGATTTTGATCAGACTGCACTCAAGAACAAACTGATCTGGACCTATATTGGCGCAATATGGCAATTGGGCCCATTTTCCAGATCGAGTGCAAAACTATTCTGATAGGTTATGTTAGGTACCTGGTAAAAGACAACTACAGGAAATGTTTGCTTCAATTAATATGTTTTACAGAATTTCCATTCAGGTTAATGTGAATAAATCATAAAAATATCACAATTGGGCCGGCTCATTTTTTAGACCTCTCTAAGGAGAGAAAAAATATTATCTCAATTCCAAAGTACCCTAACTACATCTAACGTCAGGCTATTTGATACAACATTCTGGCGGTAAACCAATAACATGGCACTGAGTCATCTCGGGTTTTGATATTACACAATCTCTAACGATGGTTTACACCGATAAATTGCTATTCTATCTGCTAAAGTCATCAGTAATGAAAACATAATCTTTGGAATTTTTATATTCATTTATTTCTTGTGTCTGTCAGCCTATGAAATCTACGGAATTTTGGCAAACAAATTAACAGAAAATCTTTTCACACATGTTTATTACACCGCGGTAATTTACAATGGGAGAGGTTGATAACGGACGACTGGTTCCTTCTGTTCTCAGTTGGAGGCTCAAGTTTTTAGGACCTGCATTTTCAACACTTCTTAAGTGATTTTATAATTCTAAATTACATTACAAGCCATCTGATTGGACAAGATTTATGTCTCGACCAATTAATTGTTGTGTAATTTCAAAAGATAAATAGAAAATAAGACTGGTTGAAGAATACCATGCACCTCTGTAAAATTAATCTGAGGTTTAACGATGCTTTCAACAGTATTTCAGACAAGTTATGATGGCAGATGACCAAAACCATGGCTTCCAGGTATTTCTCTTACAAGTGCTAACACAACATTTTAGAGCCTCTAGCTGCTCGTTCAATTAAGTTTTACCGTCATCCAACCATTGGTCACCAGGAAAACAAATGTTGGAAAGAATTTTACCACAGCCAGGGTTCAAACGCAGGATCCTATGATTAAGGTCAAACTGTGCATTTTCCTGTGGGCCCTCATTGGTTTGATGCTCAATACAGCATGGTGGGATTATAGCACAAAACTATTACATGTGTATATGAAATCATTCATACTTACAAATGTTTTTCACTAAACCATATTAATCTGATTGCTACAGTTGTGTTCAAGACTCTTCCCTTTGATGATGGCAAACTGTCTGACCACTACCATTGCACATGTATTAAGTTAACTTAGAAATACCATAATGGTTTCTACCAATTTAGTTAAAAACAATTTCAATGGTAATGTAATGAAAGCTGCAATTTACTTGTCAGCACCAATAAATTGGAGGGTGGGGGGTGGATTCTTCCTTATACTTGACAAACTGGATCTAAAATATTCTTTCTGATGACACTTACATCTTGATGTCAAGTGTGATGGTCAAATACAACTATAAACGAATCATTATCATATCAGTATGATTTCATTAAAACCTTGGTTTCAATCAGACAATAAGAAGGAAAAAATGAAAGATCAAAGATATGTGACCGTCACGCTAAAAGGGACCTTATCCGAACTCCAAAAAATCCAAATTTTGACAAACTTGTCAGACTCAGCACAGGTCAACCAGATCCCGTATGTTAAAAATGAAAATACAGTAAGATAGCGGAAACATTCTAGAATCAGAAAATTACATAAAAGTGAAAAATGTCGGCCCTAGTCTGGCTGCGCGGACTGCGCAGACTGACTAGGGTCGATATTTTTCACACATCCGATAAGGTCCCTTTTAGAGTGACGGGTCACATATCTAAAATTAACACAGATCAAGTTGGAGAATAAGTCTGGAATGCTTATTGTTACATCGAAAATTGATAAACCAACGATCAGAAGTACAAAAGATCAAGCAATCTCAGAATTTGTATGATGTAATAAAAACATGGTTAAACCTGGGCCAAAAATGTCTACACTTGAGAATCATTAGCAGTGTTTTACAAATTACAAAGTCTGGGTAGAGTTTTTAATACCTGATTAATTACAACATTAATTTCTTTTAATTGCACTAAACAGTGTTGTATTGTTAGTCCACCTCTTTTGGGGTTGCTTTTTTGCATAAGCACTTCATTGCTTTTCAACCAAAACCTCATAACTGCAGCTTGTTTCAAGCTGCAGTTACGAGGTTTTTGTTGAAAAGCATCAACTACTTACACCTATTTGTTTCATACATTTAACCCTTTCCCAAACAAGACCTGGTTTTGACGTCCCTTTTAGAAAATTATTGGAAAACATTGAAACAAAAGCAGTTTCTCCTTTTGTCTCAATATTTTCTGTGCCATATTTTACACAAATCCTATCTTCAATAACATCCATTTTGCCATTTTTTACAGTTTTTGAAGGGAATTACCCTAAAATTTTGTTATTTGGGAAAGGGTTAAACGTACATCTGTCCATAACCTTGTGCCAAACAATAGAAAATTGTTCGTCAACTTTTATTCCTTATTCTAAGATATTGATCTTGGAATCGGCTTTAATGTATTGGGAAATTATTATAGACCTCACATATTTCAAAGAGTATTTCTATTTATGTAATCACACAATCTTTGAAAGATGATATGACCTTGATATGTGACCTAAAGCATTGGTAAAGAAACTGGCTGCAATATATTCATTTTGTTGGCTTCATGCAAAGGTATTGTATCAGCTTGAAAAAGCTCACTGGTGGTGGAACTCGGCCAAATGGAGGGACGTTTTTCGCTACAACAAGGTACAGATATTTTGCGTTTAAATGCGAATTTAAAGATTTTTAACTCTAACTGCATTGAATTTGGTCTAAAAATAGACCGGGTTCCCGCTATGTATTGACAAACCGTCGGTGTTGTTATAAAATCTCGTAACTATGGCTTAGAAAAGGACGTAGCCTTTTCTAAGCCGTAGCAGGGTTGCCACTGGTCAGGGGATATAAAATTCCCTGACAATTCCCTGACATTTCCCTGACAGAATTGGAAAATTCCCTGACAAGTTTCGTCGCAGTAATTTCGCTGAAACTCATGATGTCTTCAGACAATTTTTAAAGGCGATGTTTAAATCATTAATTTCATGGAACTGCATCTTATTTTTTCAAAATTCCCTGACAATTCCCTGACATTTGCCAGTATTTTCAAAATTCCCTGACTGTTCACAAAATTCCCTGACAATTCCCTGACCTTGAAAAAATTTAAATTTCCCTGACTTTTCCCTGACGCGTGGCAACCCTGCATAGTTACGAAATTTTATAACAACACCGATGGAATACATTATTCGCAAAAAAAACGTCCCTCGCTTTGGCCGAGTTCACCACCAGTGAAGCTGTATAGTTAAAGCATTTTCAAACATAGGTGATGAATTGGTAAATATTTTTAAAAGCATGAAATTTCAAACCTGTAGAATTTGTAGGATGTTGCAGATGACCCAATACATATAATCAAGAGCAGAAACTCTCTATCACCATAGCATAGCAAACATAAATCGAAGAGAAGAAAATGCTAATAAGCAATTCTTTTGATACTATAATGATGTTCAAATAATTTATGCTCTAGCTGTATCAATATATTTGTTGTCTGCAAAACCTTAACATTTGAAAAGTCCAAAATGTTGTCATTTGGAAAAGTTAAACTAGAAAATCACTGAAAGTGATCATACCCCCCAACAGTGCTGTTTTTGTGCATTTTGAGAACTGCATTTCATTTGAACTGTGAGATGATCAATTGAGAAATACAGCTAACAAAAACTCAACAGACATGAACATGCATTGAATACAATCACTCAAGGGACATTCGTGCCAAGTTTGATTCAAATTGGCCCAATAATTGATTTTTAAAGATTTTTCAAATTATTTAGTCTGTTAAGCCCCACACAGCCACGCCAACAATTTTTAAGAAATCAAAAATTCACGAACAAGTTTTGAAAAGGGTCACCCAAGGAACGTTCCTGCCAAATTGTTTGGTAAGAAATGGCCTAATGGTTAAGGAGAATATTTTTGAAGAATTGTCTAACAATTTCTTGAAGTCAGATAAGCCACACCCTGCATGCCAAGTTTGGTTCAAATTGGCCAGATTATTGATTTTTAGAGATTTTTCACATGATTTCTTTAAGTCCGATTAGCCCCGCCCAACAAAGCCAATAATTTTTTATGAATCAAAATTCACGAACAATTTTGAAAAACAACTTTGAAAAGGATCACCCAAGGAACATTCCTGCCAAGTTTGGTGTGCATTTGCCAAGTGGTTAAGGAGAAGATTTTTGAAGAATCATCTAAGTCTGGTAAGCCCCGCCATTCCGCGCCCACATTTTTCACCCAATCAAAAATTCATGAACATGTGTTGAATACAGTCACTCAATGAACATTCTTGCCAAGATTGATTTGAATTGGCCAAACAATTAATCTTAAAAGATTTTTTGCATGATTTTTCTAAATCTGATAAGCCTAGCCCTGCCACGCCCACAATTTTTGACGAATCAAAAATTCACGAATAAGGTTTGAAAAGGGTCACCCAAGGAACATTCCTGCCAAGTTTGGTAAGAATCGGCTGAGTGGTTGAGGAGGAGAAGATTTTTGAAGAATTTTCAATGATTTCGCGAAGTCTGATAAGCCCCGCCCTGCCACGCCCACATTTTTCACCCAATCAAAAATTCATGAACAGGTGTTGAATACAGTCACTCAAGGGATATTCCTGCCAAGTTTGGTTCAAATTGGCCAGATAATTGATTTTTAAAGATTTTTCAAATTATTTCTCTAAGTCCGATAAGCCCCGCCCTGCCACGCCCACAATTTTTGACGAATCAAAAATTCACGAACAAGTTTTGAAAAGGGTCACCCAAGGAACATTCCTGCCAAGTTTGGTAAGAATCGGCTGAGTGGTTGAGGAGGAGAAGATTTTTGAAGAATTATTGAATGATTTCGCGAAGTCTGATAAGCCCCGCCCTGCCACGCCCACATTTTTCACCCAATCAAAAATTCATGAACATGTGTTGAATACAGTCACTCAAGGGACATTCCTGCCAAGTTCGGTTCAAATTGGCCAGATAATTGATTTTTAAAGATTTTTCAAATTATTTCTCTAAGTCCGATAAGCCCCGCCCTGCCACGCCCACAAATTTTGACGAATCAAAAATTCATGAACAAGTTTTAAAACGGTCACCCAAGGAACATTCCTGCCAAGTATGGTAAGAATCGGCTGGGTGGTTGAGGAGAAGAAGATTTTCGAAGAGTTTTCGAATAATTTCGCGAAGTCTGATAAGCCCCGCCCTGCCACGCCCACATTTTTCACCCAATCAAAAATTCATGAACAGGTGTTGAATACAGTCACTCAAGGGATATTCCTGCCAAGTTTGGTTCAAATTGGCCAGATAATTGATTTTTAAAGATTTTTCAAATTATTTCTCTAAGTCCGATAAGCCCCGCCCTGCCACGCCCACAATTTTTGACGAATCAAAAATTCACGAACAAGTTTTGAAAAGGGTCACCCAAGGAACATTCCTGCCAAGTTTGGTAAGAATCGGCTGAGTGGTTGAGGAGGAGAAGATTTTTGAAGAATTAATGAATGATTTCGCGAAGTCTGATAAGCCCCGCCCTGCCACGCCCACATTTTTCACCCAATCAAAAATTCATGAACATGTGTTGAATACAGTCACTCAAGGGACATTCCTGCCAAGATTGCTTCAAATTGGCCAGATAATTGATTTTTAAAGATTTTTCAAATTATTTCTCTAAGTCCGATAAGCCCCGCCCTGCCACGCCCACAATTTTTGACGAATCAAAAATTCACGAACAAGTTTTGAAAACGGTCACCCAAGAAAGATCCCTGCCAAGTATGGTAAGAATCGGCTGGGTGGTTGAGGAGAAGAAGATTTTTGAAGAATTTTCGAATGATTTCGCGAAGTCTGATAAGCCCCGCCCTGCCACGCCCACATTTTTCACCCAATCAAAAATTCATGAACAGGTGTTGAATACAGTCACTCAAGGGACATTCCTGCCAAGTTTGCTTCAAATTGGCCAGATAATTGATTTTTAAAGATTTTTCAAATTATTTCTCTAAGTCCGATAAGCCCGGCCCTGCCACGCCCACAATTTTTGACGAATCAAAAATTCACGAACAAGTTTTGAAAACGGTCACCCAAGGAACATTCCTGCCAAGTTTGGTAAGAATCGGCTGAGTGGTTGAGGAGGAGAAGATTTTTGAAGAATTATTGAATGATTTCGCGAAGTCTGATAAGCATCGCCCTGCCACGCCCACATTTTTCACCCAATCAAAAATTCATGAACATGTGTTGAATACAGTCACTCAAGGGACATTCCTGCCAAGTTTGCTTCAAATTGGCCAGATAATTGATTTTTAAAGATTTTTCATATGATTTCTCTAAGTCCGATAAGCCCCGCCCTGCCACGCCCACAATTTTTGACGAATCAAAAATTCACGAACAAGTTTTGAAAAGGGGCACCCAAGGAACATTCCTGCCAAGTTTGGTAAGAATCGGCTGAGTGGTTGAGGAGGAGAAGATTTTTAAAGAAAAAACCAACAGACGGACCAACAGACAGACAGACAGACAGACCAACAGACCAACAGACCGACAACCTGACTCCTACAGGGTGTTTCATAATATCTGTTACCATTACGAATAAGCATAAATCATTGGTGTAACATACAATATAGCCATCGTATACATGTTTTTAAAGCTTACATAATGAAGTTTTGTGTCACACAAAAATTAAGGGAAAATATTGGTGTCATGGCGTCTTTTTCGACATCATTAAATTTGGTCTGTTTTTCAAACTGTTGCCGCCAATTGATGCACGCACAGAAGTTGTCAAAATGCTTAATCAAATATTTATCGATATCTGTTATCATATCTATGGATAAACAATATCCTGAGCATGAAATCTCAATGCAGATGCTTAGAAAAATCATAATTTGTTTTAATACATCATTTCATTCTCACAATTTAACAGTATGGACGGCCTTAAATTCATCAGTAATAACTTTACCTTTCTTTTCCAAGGTCAAAAATGTGACGTCGAGACAATCAATAGAGTACGCTATCTGCATATATTAAAGAAGAAATGTTTCAGCATTGAAGAGGAGATGTGCAGACTTTAATTTTCTTTGATTCAAGCAGGATAGAATTGCGCCCCGCACTTCCGAGGAAGTAATTGTTTGGCTTGAAAAACATTTGGGAAACAATGGATTTCATACAGGTCAGATAATGTGTGGCTTTTGTACTCTTCGGATCTCAGTCTGCTTGAACTTTTTCTTTGATATTTCTGAAAGAGCATGTGTGTATAACCATATCGCTATGTCCATAGATGACTTTAAATGGCAATCCATTTGGGAAATCAGAATAATGCTTTGAACACATGAAATTCTGTCATCAGAAAATCTAAGAAATGTGTTGACGTCGTTTTGCAACATGGATGACGTCATCTAGTGCTTTGTCATAAAACTGTACTATGTGTGTGAGATTGAATTAGTGTCAATCTTGAATGCAAATAAACTAATGTTATATGTCAAATAAAACTTTATCATGTCTATTTTCACATTGTACATTTCATTTAAATGTGCATTTCTTAATTTCAACACACTTATGATTCGAAATGGTAACACATATTATGAAACACCCTGTATATACCCCCCAAATTGAATTTGGGGGGTATAACTAATAAATTTTGAGCAAAAAGCCCCATCTTTGGGCAAAAAAAGCCAATCACACAGCACAGATGTCTCCAAATAAAATAGCCATTAATTATTGCATATATTTAAGGCATATCAAACAAAAATGTACATTCTCAAACCATTTGGTCTTCACTGCATAGAGACATATCTGGAGATATGCTTTTTTCCCAGTCAGCCTGTCTTCACCAGCAACAAAGAGTACCAATGAAGGGGATCTGGGTCCTGAGTTTAATCAATGCTTTAAGAATGTCTTTTTATCCTAAATATTGCTGCTTTTCAACAAAAACCTTGTAACATCAGCTTAAAACAAGCTGCAGTTATGAAGTTTTAGTTGAAAAGTGATGTTATTAATGTCCTATGATAATGTTTAGGACATTAGAATCGGGTATCACTAAACTCTAAAGATCTAGAAAATGAGATTCTAATTATGTCATAAACATTTGTCTTACAAGGGCCAGTTTCATCAAATCATTTAGGAAATATTTTCTAATATTTTCAATAATTTCTGTGTATTTTGTACACAAATCCTGTATTTATCAATACCTATAATTTAGCATCAGCAGCAGATAAATCAAATAAATCTGTATATGTAATGATCCCACTCTGGCATTCATCTAACAGAAGTAAACGACAAAAAAAAGTTGTCTCGAGTTAATATTGGTGCACTATACAAGAATCATCAAGGTACCATTTTTGGTATGCCAATTCCCAGGTATATAAACTTATCAATGTGTTTAATGACCACAGCTTGCAATTGTGTTTTTGTGATTGCATTAATTATCATCGTATCTTACATCTGTTTCATTAATTTTCCAAACAGTTTACCCAAATGTAACTGTCAACATATCAAAATGCACATAACTTTGCAGATTAATTTGAGACCCATAACAAAGCTGCTTTAAATATGGCGAAAAAAGAATGTCAAGGTCACCAGGTCAAAGGCTACCATGGTCCGAAACAAAAGGTCTTGCATGGCAGGAGGTATCCATGCGCAAAATATTAAGGCTGTATTTGTAACAGTGAATGAGATTTCCGCCAGCTTTAAGTTTTTTGAAAAGAAGATCAAACTCCAAGGTCAAGGTCACAAGGTTATGATCCCAAATGAAAGGTCTTAGCATCCTAGATCTTGGCAAGAAGTATCCATATGATATGTAGTATGATATAAGGCTCTATTTGTAATTGTGCACTAATCAGATTAAAGCTTTTGTCTATGCACAAGACGCTGAAGCCATTGATGTGACGAAAGTAGAGCTGGTACATTACCTCCCCAGACTAGAAGTCCCAGCTCATGAGCTCGCTAAAAAGAGTTAAATCATGATACATTATGATGATCAGTTGTTTCCATGAAATTATGCAGTTGCAATAAACAGCTGTTCGTATAAATGAAAACACCAGTAATAATATTGAATAACAATTATTAACAAAGACAATGTATTTTGCTTGAAACAGCTTCCATTTAATGATCTTAGCAAGGGACTTTACATTGAAAATATATTTTATGATTCAAGTTACATTTTTGCTCATTTTGGCATGATTTACATGTATTTTCTAATTAGAAACCAATTGATTGTTAACATTTGTTGCTCAAATTTTGGTGAAAATTATATAAGGATATAAGGATAAGGATAGGAATAAGTACAATACAAGCGCATAAATCATTAAGGCAAAGAAGACAATAATACTGATTATCAGCATTGTATTCTTTTGTTGCAATGTTTTCTAAAGTATTTCTTTGACAGAATAATGTCAAAATCAGGGCTCATTTGGGAAAAAGTCGAATTAGAATCAACAATATAGGTTTTGATTATCTGTTCATGAAATTTTGCATTTAGAAAATTTCTTCACCCCATTCTTTTCTGTTGAGCTTTTAAAATCTTGATCATGATGAAATCAAAATATAGTTAGCCATTTAACCCTTTCCCAAATTGGAACTGCTCTAATATGAAAGCTGCTATACAGCTGACAAAAAAAAAAAATATGTTTATGACTATAGAATTTGTGTACAAAATGGCTAAGAAAATATTGTGGCAAAAGCAGAAAATGCTGATTATCAGCATTTTCTTCTTTTGAGTCAATGTTTTCCAAAGCTTTTTCTATTCGGGACGTCAAATGCTTGCTTGGGAACAGGTTACAGTGAAGTATTTAGGGCCAGGTATCTTCGAGCACAATAAACAAAGAGGTTCAATTCACCATGTACAATTTAATATAAACCCTCTCTAAAGTTTACTTAAGGCTTTTTGCTAAAATGTCGAGCACCCCAAATTAGGCGTTTACTTGATTATATGACATATTTACATTTAATTGATTATTCGCAAATACAAACATGACCGTACACGAGTTTGTTTTCAACATTCCTATTGATAAGCGAATACTGGGATAATTAGCCCTAAACCATCCAACTAAGACATCTTTGTATCTTTCGAAATATAAAATCGGAAATAATTAGACAGTGCTGTAATAGATTGCTTTGTTATCACATATTAAAATTTTGGACTGTTTGTATATAATTATAACCTAGCTGAAAATATGACCCATACTCTCATATCAATAATTTTTCCCTTTCTTGCAATAATATCCTTGCATTATGGAATTTTTTGTATGTATTTCTATTAATTGCGATCAAAAAAGAATTTGTTTCTTATTGCTAAATAAAACAGGTAGTTTAGTTTACAACTCTTCATTTTACATAGAATAGGAAACAAGTTCTGACAACTTAGACTAATCCCTCTCCATTCTGCTCACTGGAAACTTAACCAGTACTTGTGGTTAATGTGTGGGCCGATGGAAAGTCCAAAAACTTCCTCTACGTAAAATAGAGATCAAATTCTGAACTTATTTATAATGCGCTATAACTTTCATGTATGAACTATGTATATCTAAACTAGAATTCATATTTATGTTGGAATAGGATAAATCGGTAAGGGATGAGCCTTCTAAATGAACAAAAGTTAGCTTATTTCCCCGCTTCATAGAGCAGAGGTCGCAATTAAAAACCTATGAATCAACTCAATTAAATCTTACAAATATTAACACTCACTGTTTGATAGCTTTGCCCAAAAATATTGTATGTCCATCTTTATTTGTATGTGTGTACGACTGTTTCTCACTTAACACCCATTTTGCCATATAAATTGCCCCTATTTGGCCTTTTACTAAATTGAATTTTCTTTTTTTCATTTCGATGTAATAACCGGTTTTAAAAATGATAGTTTTCTTCCTTTTTTGTATAATGACATCTTTATATCTAATAAAAGTCCACTTTTTTTGTTCTTTAAGATACATAATGTGCAATGTTATTTTTTAGAGATTTTTTTGAAGAAGTTCAGTTTCTAGGAATCTAGTCTAAGGCGGTCAACTTTCAGGGGATTGCCTTTGACCTAAGAATATTGAGGAGCAGGACAAAACTAATGTAACACTTTCCAAAGTAACAAACAAGAGACCGACCCAATGAACTGTTTGTGAAAATGTTTAACAAGAACCCAAATTTTGAAATCAATGCATTGCCCTATATGACGATGACCGTAAATAAGGTAATGTATTAATTGAAGTTTTTATCTATATCCAAGCCAATAAATACACAAGTTCTCTGTCTTTCTTTATTGGAACATCAAAGTCAGATAAGTTGGCCCAAATTAAATTTAATTTGCCCCTTTGTCCACACTTAAAGATCAACAATATTTTCCCCCTCATAAAACAATGGAGAAATCGACAGGTACTGATGATTAAAAGAAAATGAAAATATGACAAAAGTTTAGCTTTCTCAGTCTTCACGTATGGCAGTCATGGTACATGTATATATATATACAGTTGAAACTCGTTATGTCGACTTTTGTGGGCCACTGAAAATATCTCGACTTATTCGGAGTTCGACACAAACACCAGCCATCAAAACCTGAAATTTTCACGGAAGTCTTCGGCAGAATTCGGGGTATGGCTAATATGACGATCTGAATAACTCTTGGGAGGAGGGGTCATATATACACATGTACATGTAATTATAGCCTGGGTTCAGTCGTCAATATACAATTTGGTCAATAAGATAGCGCATAAAAAATCAATACCCGTTAGATATCGCGGCATCCGTTTTTGATCGTGTTGATATTGACGCCTGGGGACAAGCACGGTATTTTCCAATGATAAGCCGATAAACCGATTGATCTATTTTTAGACGTATAACCTATTTAAAGCCTGTCGTTTTAAAACGAGGCTCGATACTATAATGGAATGAATTACGTTTGAAATATTGAGAAGAGAGAGATAATTAAATTTCTGCTAATTCTAGCATTTTCTCATTATTTTCCAAGAATGTTTCCAATGTGCTTCTTTAGTTTTGGTTGTCAAAATCACATATTCATTGTCAGGTAAAATTTGGTTTTGCACGGATGAATAGATTTTTAAGAATGCAATTGGGGGACAATGGTTTTTATGTGAGCCATGGCAAATCCAATGCGGATAGATTAACCATTCCCAAACTGCATATATTTTTTTCTGTAACAATTACAAAAAAAGTTTTTAAGGAACAAGCACGACTTTTGTTTGGTTTATATCGACACAAAAAGCTCAACAGTGAACTACCCTAAAGCTTGGATGGAACCCTTGCAAACGATTTTTATTCTGTCTTCTTCTTTTCCTTTTTATTTATTTTCTTTTATTCGAACATAAATTCGTTTAACTATTAAATTCCTTCAAACTTACAACAGTAGGAGAAATTAATGTTGTTTGAAATTTTATTATACATGAAAAACAATGAAAAATGTTATGTTCCATTTCTTACTATTGTCTGATACAAAATGTAAAAAAAATGGTCGAGAGAAAAATGAAAAATTATTATGACGCAATTTGACAAATAGTTAATAAATATTTCGAGAAATGGGTGTTTTTTATGTAAAAACTAACTCATCAATGGGCCATTTAAACTATTTAATCATTTCCCGAACATGACCTTTCCAATAGAAAAGGCTGGGAAGATATTTCGATATCTTCCCAGCCTTTCTCCTTTTCTCCTTTTGTTTGAGTATTTTCTTGCATTATTTTAAACAAATCCTACCTTTATCATCACAAATTTTGTCGCCTGCAAGCATCTTCTAAAATGGGAGTCTAAATTGTGGTCGTTTGTTAAGGTGTAAATTGGTGGATAAGATAACAGACTGATAAGAAGAGGTGTTATTGTCTACTGTAAGTGTGTCACACTAGAGTCCCGTCACACTAACCCATTCCCACATATTGACGCCTTTGACACCCGACATGATAAAGCTTTTTGAAAACATTGTGGACAATGAAGAAATTGCTTGTGGCACATAACTTCTTAATTTCTCGCAATTTTTTCTCCAAAAAGAAAAAAAAGTTACATATCATTAAATGATTTACTTGAAAATGTCGTCTGCAACATCTAGAATTTAGACAAGATTGAAACTTTGTTTTCTGGTTATTAGTCAGCCCTTCGACTGCTCCAATTCGAAAACGCAGCAAAACCAGAAACTGTTGTTGATAAAGATGGCATTTGTACACAGAAAGAAAATATTGAGATGAAAGGAGAAAACTGATGGTAATATTAAGTTTCTGCTTTTTTCTTCTTTTTTTAGATTACCCGTTTCCATTATGGTCTTTTTCGGGAAAGGGCAAACCCTTTCTCAAACAAGACCTGGTTTCAACGTGTTTAATTGAAAAGGCTTGTGGAAACATTAAAGCGAAAGAAGAAATATTGATAAACAGCAATTTCCCCTTTTGCCTCAGTTTTTTCTCAGCTTCTTGGTTCACAAATCCTTTTCTGTTCAACATCCCTTTCGGCAGCATTCAAAATAAAGCGGTCAAAATGTTTGCCGTTTTTAAAAGGGTTAAGCGACCGACACCGTAGGATTTATAGCCAACCGTTTAACCCTTAGCAATAACAGTTTACCAAAAAGATATAAAATCCAATAATTGCTGAATTGTGCAATATTTGTTAGCCTAATTAGAATTATCTTGAAAAAGACGGGTACCCGATTTCCATGAAGAAATACGGGTACCAGTCTAGTCCATGGGGATTTCTGTTACTAAATATAGCACTAGATAATTATCTGGACGAGTTACCGTTCGTGAAATTACCCCCAAAAATTGTGAAAAAAGCAGATGGCGCTTTTGCTTGACCCCAGACTGATCTTTGGACCGGAGAAAGTAAAGGAGGGAAAAATGATCAGTCTGGAACCCAGTCTAATGTAATTATTATACGATGATGAAGTATTTCAAATAAAATAAAAACGGAAGCTTATAAATAACTATTACTGCCGCTGACAAAATTAAGAGTAGCAAGTGTCGTCTGCACAAAGCCTTTCTTTCGCGTGTATTTTTCACGGGTTATGTAATCTTACGATGAACCGACAGTTGAATGCTATCATCCGGTTTTCACACCTTTCGATCAAGATTTTAATCCCTATTGTTGGAAATCGTGTTAATGAGGGTTTGACAGCCTAGACAAAGTGACTATGCTAATCAATAAATGACCTGAACAGGTAATTTTAAGGTGAAATTTATCTACCGACCGGCAAAAAAAATTCGACTCATCCGAAGTTGACAGTTTTCCCAACTCGACAAAAACATCGAAATTTATATGAAACAAATAAGGGACAAAGTCGGGACTTTGAAAACACTTCGATTTATCCGGAAAGTCGACTCATCCGATGTCGACAAAACGAGTTTCGACTGTATAGCGCATTAGGCTCTTAACCCTTTCCCAAACAAGACCTGGTTTTGACGTCCCTATTAGAATAGGCTCGGGAAAACATTGAGACAATAGAAGAAACTGCTGATAATCAGCAGTTTCTCCTTTTGTCTCAATATTTTCTGTGCTATATTGCGCACAAAGTCTATCAAACAAGGTTCATTTGTCGTCTGCAGCAGCTTTTGAAAAGAAAATATCGAAAATTTGTCGTTTGGGAAAGGGTTAATCATTCAGGTAACAGGTTTGATCTATGGTTGCTGCATAATATTGGCATTTATTCATGAAAAAAAACCAAAAGGAAGTTTAGGAAATAGTACTTCAAAGCTCCAGTGACTGGGATTATTTGAGAATGGAACACTGTTATAATTTCTGTAAAGCACCTTTAACCCTTTCCCAAACAAGACCTGCTTTTGACGTCCCTAATAGAAAGGGCTTGGGAAAACATTGAAACAAAAGAAGAAAGTGCTGATAATCAGCACTTTCTCCTTTTGCCTCAATATTTTCTGGGCTATAACATACATATTTTTTCCATTTGATATGATGTATTTTGACGTCTGAAACTCCTTTCGAAATTGGACCGGCCTAGAATTTTGTTGTTTGGGAAAGGGTTAATAGCAATTCACAGGTCTGTGTAGGATTCAAAGTGGTTCATCTTTTTATTCATAATCATTTTAAATTATACAAAACAGCACTATTTTATTGGCAAGCATAGATAGCGACTTGGATTTTCTTTTATCACCTTCTGATAGGTATTGCAGGGCATCATGACATACATTATATAGTAAAGGCCCGGTCCCACTGGACGATTGACAAAAACATATGCAAAAAGGACTCAGCGGACGAGCAAAATTTCGATAGTGGTACCATCCGTTTTCATCCGCTTTAGAAAATGGCGAAAATACAACGGAAAAGAGAGCACGTCAGTAGTATATAGTGGGGATGTTAAACAGATATTCCTGGGAAGCCTAGCGGATGGGAGCGGATGTCAGCTAAATATACGGAATACATCCCAGATAAAAACTCTTTTTTCCTTTTGTATACTTCATATATGCGATGCATATGGTTACATCCTTTCTATTTCCGTGCTGCTAATGATGTATAGACGTTCCATGTACCTTATCGTTCCCCTATCAATCCCTTTTCAGTTTCGGTTGATTTGAGTTTCAAGGATGCCTATAGGATGAAGAAAGGATACAACGGACTGATAATGGACATAGAACGTCTGTTGCTCGTATATATTGTGGATTTATATCGTACACAACGGAAGGTTCATCCGTTCTAAAAGTATTGGGCAGCTCAAAACTTCTTGCGCGGATTAAATTACGATTGACGGATGTCCGTTGGATAAAACGTATGTAATAAGTACACATCGGACTTCCAACAGATGGCAAGAGACGTCTAACGGAAAGCAAGATTTTTTGTACGTTTTATATCCTCTTTGCATCCGAAAGTGCAGCGGGCCTTAACATCATAATCATCATACTATTCTATTCAAAGATATTTCACAAATTCTTAGAAAAAGATTAAAAATTCCCTGAATAAATGAAGGTATTTCGCTAGATTTATCTACAATACTTTCCTCTTTAATACAGACACAAAACAATAAATAACATCAGGAAGAAAAAGATATGCCATATTTTTACAGACAAAAGTTAATTTTCTATCTGAATTTCCTATTGATTTCTATTCATAAAAGTGACAAAAACAGGGTACGAAATATGATTTTCGAAAGACATCCAGCCAATTATATTCACCTAGATATACCATGTGATCAATTCTGGATCCATACATGGACGATAACTGAAAAATATGGTGATTTACATTGTGTTTTACATTGAAAAAAAAAATATATTGAAGAAAACAATATTATAGTCAGATACAGAGTAGAAGTCCTTGCTATTATCATACTTAATCAAATTGACACTCAATAGCGAGCAGCTTGAACAACATAATAATGCTGTCACTGAGAGAGCACAGGAAATCTTGTGGGAAAAGAAGAAATTGCTTATCACGACCAAAATGCTTTATAAAGGTTTCATTCTACTTTGTGCGGAAGACTGTTATTGCAAAAAAGGCTTAGGAAAACATTGATAGAAAATAAGAACATGCTTTTGATCAGCATTTTCTCCTTTTTACCTCAATATTTTCTTCAACATATCTTACAAACTGTCTGCTTCATTATTATATACTAGAGGAAAGAAGAAACGCAACAACCATTTTTTGTTATTTCTCTTAATTCTTTTATGTTATTGAGTCAAAAATGTAATTGATAATTTCAGGGTACTGTATCTTGATATTAATCTTTGTATTTACGTTAGAACCTGTCTTACCTGTGAGATAACGTCAAAATAGACGTTTACATGTTTCTCACGTGCAAAACTTTAAATATCAAAACTTTACATAGAACTCTTTTAATTTGTGTAGATGCACGTCGACTCGACAAAATGCAATAATTTTTGTTTGGATTAAATCCCTAATGTCGTTTTGCAACCTATTCAAAGACGTCATCCGGTAGCAATTGTGATGTTTACGAATGGAACATCCCAACCCGCAGTTGCTGCTGACTTTGGTGTACATCGGTTTACAAAATATTGCTTGATATAACGTCTCAGAACTAACGAAACAACTGGTGGTTGCCCGAAAAGCGGTCGTCAACGTCTAACGTCATGACGTCAGGACCATAACATGCGTTTATTTTACCTACGTAAACAAATTATGTTATCGAGAAAAAGTGTTGATGCTATTCATAAACAATACAGCAATCAAATTTCAGCCAGGTATCGTTATAGTCCGTTTGGATTGCGTGCAAAAACGCATTTAACTTTGACGCCAAACCGCTGTCGTTTAAACGCATATTGATGGCACATACAACCTGTGACATTGATGAAATTTTGACACAAGAAAGTCAAATGATTAAGTTTTACTATGCATTGAAAAAAGTATGCGAATTATGGTGATTTTGAGAGAAACAAAAACAAAACGCATGACCAAATTAATTTTTTGTTGCGTTTCTTTTTTCCTTTAGTATAATTCAACTTTCCAATACAAAAACTCATTTTGACATCAACAGAAAAGGCTTGGAAAAATATTGATGACAAAACCTTTCTCCTTTTGCCTTAAATTTTTTTTGGTATTGTACACAAATCTTGACTAAATCAACATTCATTTTGTTGTATATGTCAGTGTCTTAATTGTATCAGCTGTCATTTGTGACCCGTCACGCTAAAAGGGACCTTATCGGGTGTGTGATAAATATCGACCCTAGTCAGTCTGCGCAGTCCGTGCAGCCAGACTAGGGCCGACACTTTTCACTTTTATGTAAATTTCTAAATCCGGAATTGTTTCTATATCTTACTATATGTACATTTGTCGTATACTGGATCTGGTTGACCTGTGCTGGGTCTGACAAGTTTGTCAAAATTTGGATTTTTGGAGTTCGGATAAGGTTCTTTTTAGCGTGACGTGTCACATTTGTATAGCTCATGACATTTGAACTGCCTGAGCATCTCTAGTAATAAGCTAAGGTACCCATAAGAGAGGAAATGCTCTGCCAGGTCAGTTATAGTGAGCTATACAAAAATAATTTACCCTTTCCCAAAAGGCAAAAATTTAGGGTCATCCACTTTAAAAATCGCTACTAAGGACAAAATAGATGTTATCAAAGATAGGATTCGAGTAAAATTTGACATAGAAAATATTGAGACAAAAGGAGAAACTGCTGGTTATCAGCAGTTTCTTCTTTTGTCTCAATGTTTTCCCAAGTCATTTCAATTAGAGACGTCAAAACCAGGTCTTGTTTGGGAAAGGGTTAATTAAAGCAAAAGAAAAAGACATACCTGTATATAAATTCTGTCCCCAATTACAGGTATGCAAAAAGTCTTTGTCTCAAAGCCACCATAGTTATCTCTGCAAAATATTACAAATTAACACTTCAAGTGTTTCTCCAGGTAAAAACTGATAAAAACCATTCAATTTGGGGTTTTAATCCTTCCCAAAACAAGATCTGGGTTGACATCCCTATAGGCAAAGCATGGTAAAACATTGAGATAAAAGAAGGAAATGTTGATAACCAGCATAATCTTGTTTTGCCTCAATATTCTCCATACTATAAATTGTACCTAAATCCTACCTTTATCATCATCCAATTTGTCTTTTGAAACAGCTTCCTAATTGTAATTGTCTATTTTTTTTTTTGCGTTTTGGGAAATGGTTAATCCGCCACGTTCCTTCCACACTAAGATAGGGCTGATTAAGGCTACTGTCTTGATTAAGCCCCGGTCATAGATAAAAACTCTAATCAACAATTTTCCACTAAAATTCCATTAAAACCCTTTCTGGGAATGGCGCTGGTTTTAATATTCTTAATCAAACGGCTTTGACAATGTCCATTTCCTGCAAGGTTTCTAAATTCATATTCAAAAGGCCATCAAAAGGAGTCATCTTTTGGGAAAGGGCTAACGGCAATTCCCACACATTAAGCTCTGATTTATAATTATATCCCTAGCAGAAAGACATAGAAATCTTTAAGGCAAAAGACGGAAATATGGATAATCAGCATTTTCTCCAATTATTCACTTTATTCAACCCTTTCCCAAACAAAACCTGGTTTTGACTTCCCAAGGAAAAAGGCTTGGGAAAACATTGAGGCAAAAGGAGAAAGTGCTGATTACCAGCAGTTTCTCCTTTTGTCTCAATATTTTCTATGCCCTATTTTATGAAAATCCTATCTTTAATAACATCCATTTTGTCATTTGTGGCAGTTTTTGAAGTGGATCACCCTAAATTTTGTTGTTTGGGAAAGGGTTAAATAATCATTTTTTGTGCTTATTAGCATACCCATACAGCATATTTTTTTCATCAACATCTATTTTCTTGTCTGAAGCAGCTGACACTATCACGGTGGATAATCATGTGAAACAATATTTTCAGAAAAATCTTCAATAATTTTGTACCGATTTGAATTCGATTTGAAGCAGAGAATGTGGACAGACCTTACACATTAGATGGACCTGGTTGATTTTTCAAAAATCAACTGATAAAAAAGTTATTGAAGATAAACCAAAATTTTGGTTTATCTTCAATTACTTTTTTATCAGTTGATTTTTCAAATATCCAACATGTCAAGCTTATTCCTTGCATTTTCCCATCTTCTCTGCTTCAAACCGAATTCAAATTGGTCAAATATTCAAAAAGATATTGAAGATTATCAGAAATTCTGAGTCACGTGATTATACACTGTGACTATTGCCAATAGCATTTGACTACCATGGTAATTTTTGGAATCACAAATTGTTCAGATTCAACTTACGAAGGACAACCACCAAAATGATCCTTCAACTGTGACCTTGACCTTTGACCAACAGGAGTTATTATACTGCAAATGCTAAAAACTTGTTTTGCTTCCCATTCAGGGGAATCAATACGGGAGCTCAAGATGAGGGTCTTTGATATTTTCTGTTGGGCACAATGTTTGCTCTAATTGGTTCTTTCTTTGTAAGAAACAAAACAGTTACCATTATGTAGGTAAGTTAAAAAGGTAATAGCATTTGCAAGCTAGAAATTTCTTCTCTAGTATGGAAAAGGAATGATGATAAGCTTTTAAATATTTGTAATCAGGCAGGCAATTAAAACCAAGATCTGGAATGTTTTAAGTCAGGTAAAATGTTCAGTGTATAGAACTGATAACAGCAAATTAGATTGATTACAATCCATAACAGGAAGAGGCCAAGATAAGGGCTCTCAATATCTTCCACTTCAACCCTTTATACTAGGTTCCCACTGCCGATCAAATTAACTCGATCAAACCCGACCAAGCGATCGAGTACCGGTCGAGGTCGGTCGGCAAGGGTGATCGGGATAAGTCGAGATGGTCGAGTTTGGTCTGCATCGATCGGTAATCCTGCCAACATGTCAAAAAAATCCGTGTAGCGGTCGAGTAGAAAACACATCCGGAAGATGCTCGAGTATCGATCGTATAGAAGATCGAGCTGATCGACAAACACTCGGGTAGAGATTGTGTGTGCTCGAGTCGATATCTTTTACCGGGATTTGATTGGATGAACAGTTGGAGCAAAAGTCGAGTTGATCAGGAATGCGGTCGGGAATAACTCGTACAAGTCGAGGTGATCGAGTGCTTCCAGCTGCTCTATGGCAGCAGATCAACTCGATCTTCTCGACCGCTTTAATGCACTCGATCAATCCCGAGCATATGACGTCTTCTCGATCTCTAGTCGATCAAACCCGACCTCTTCATCCGATTTGATTGAGTGATCGAACAGATGAATCAGAGGTCGAGTTGATCGGATTGTGGTCGGAAATTACTCGAGTACAACTCGAGGTAATCGAGTGCACGCTCAGTGCAGGTCGGAATACAAATTATCTACCCGATCACTCTCGACCTCCAGACCCGACTGATTCACGACAAGGTCGATCTTCTACCCGATCAAAACACAATTGCTTCTCGATCATTTTTATACTCGATCGCACTCGACTGTTTTTGCATGTCAAAAACACTCGAGTAGGAAACCCGAGCGATGCAGATCAATTTCGATCATCTCGACCGCTCCCGATCACTCTTGCAAACCTACCTCGACCTGCACTCGACCGCTTGATCGAGTTGATCTGGTCGGCAGTGGGAACACTAGGTCGTGTGGTAATAAATGTGTACAAACAGCACGAGATCCCGCGCAAAGTATATTAACAGAAATATTGAAAATTATCGGAAATAGCGTTTCACGTGATTCCCCGCTCTGAGACATAATACGTACTATTGATATAATGGTATTAAACGCCTTAAAGAATGCATTAATCTTTATATTTAATCAGATTAAGGATGAGTCAATAGCTAAAAGTATATTTACGTCACATTTAAAATATGTACATATTTAAACAGACAATATTATGAAGTTATTATGAATATGTGATAATCACAGACACTGCAAAAAGATTACCCTTCAGAACACCTAGAATAGAATCAGCTCGATCTAGTCGTGTACAGATCGAGATGGTCGGGTCTTGATCGTGTAGGGCTCGAATTAGGGACGGGGTGATCGGGTAGACATCGGAAGGATGGTCGGGTTTCAATCGGGAAATGATCGGGAATGCTCGGGCAGGGGTCTAGTTTGATCGACTAGAGATCGAGAAGAAGTCGTGTATTTACATTTGGTCGGGCTTGATCGGGAAAATAAGAAGGTCGTGTTGATCGAGTTGATCAGATCGGCAGTGGGAACCTAGCATTATGAATTAATTGAGTAGAACTTTAAATATTTAAAAGAACAAGGCCATCGATAGCGGTGTGGAAAGTTCAGGCTTGATTGTGCAAGAAAATACATAAAATCACATCTGCATCAACATAAATTCTCTCAAATAGCCACAGTTACCAATCCCTTTAAGGGGGAATGCTCCAGTTTCCTAAAATTTTTCCCAATAATAGAATTTATTTATATTTTGTATGTTGAAATTACATGTTATTACCAATTGAAAAATAAAATAAAAATGGATGGTCAGCGATCTTGTTTGAATTTAATGGGCATTCGTATCACATACCCCTACAGCGAAACAATGCACAATTTCTTGCACCTGTCCAAGGTCACTAAAATGCTTATAAAATGCTGTATATTCATTGTTTAGTCCCGAAAACGGATTTAAAGTAACGTCTTACATTTAATAAGAACAGAAAACCCAAAATATGTGTTATTATAAACGCGTAAATGTATAAAACAGCATGCTAGCACGTTCGGTTAGATCAACGAAGCTGGAGTATTTCATGTCAAAATTTGCTTATTTTTGGAAATATTAATAAATTTTTCAAGTTCTACATAATAGAATTTGATAAAACTCCCTCATTGTATTGAGCAACATGTCCTGGTAATAATTCAAAAAGAAAATGTATAGGTCAGCGCACTTATTAATGAATTACAGCAATTTTTATCAGCTACACATTAATAAAATGACGCAAAACAGTGGTAACTGCATACACACTTACGACTGTCTTGCTCTAAATAATCAATTTTCATCTCGAGGAAATCAGTTTCGAATAACAAATACACTTTTACCGTCGAAGATGGTATATTGTAATGATGTGTTATATTATTGAAAATATGGTAGCGAAACATATTGGTACGAAACATTTAATTTACTACAGTAATGACCGAGTGTTCCGAAAAACTGGAGCATTCCCACTTAAAAAGTGAAAAGAAGGTAGTTGTAGGCTTTTAACCCTTTTCCTATCAAAACCTGCATATATATAATCAGACGATGAATTAAACTTGCAAACAATTATTAATGTGATACGGTACACTGAAAGTCAAAATATTGAGAATCTAATTTATCATTTGGCAAAATTATTATAGAATGCTGAATAGCCCAAAGAGTTAATCATAAAAGAACAGGTCATGCAACCAAGC
The DNA here is from genome assembly GCA_963680895.1 of Fragum sueziense. NCBI lineage: Eukaryota > Metazoa > Mollusca > Bivalvia > Cardiida > Cardiidae > Fragum > Fragum sueziense. The sequence continues at coordinate 39,986,871 of OY804599.1, forward strand.
CCATTGTGTTCGCAATTAATTGCCTGATATATTTTTTCCTTGCATGATTATGAATTAATTAACAGGTCTTGTCTTAATTTTTCCCCCATATATTACCTTATCAAATAGAAAATTAACCAAGCTTATGTGTGTCCGCATGCAACTGCATTATCTAATTAAAGGCAGTGGCCATGTCATCTACAAATGAAAATATCAACTTTCTACAACACTATAGTCTGGTCAAGATAATTATTATGGCATGTGTTTACAAAATTTACCTGAATGTTCTAAACAATGCCTTTCTGACAAAATTGTCACCCACCAATGGGTTTGAAATCGTTAACCTAAGTGGGCGAGCAGCTGGAGGCTCGGTAAGGGTGTTGTGGTAGTACTGGTTTGAGAAACAACAGGAATCCATGGGTAGGTGCTCCAGCCGCCGCCATATGACCCTGGTAGTTGAAAACGGCGTAAAACCCCAATAAACTCAAACTCTAAACAATGCAATATTGAAGTCCAAACTACTTAAATTTTTCATGCAATGGTTTGAATCTTGCAGGTGTCTAACATGCAAAATTCTATTAGAATTAAATGAAGAAAATTTTCATATTGTTTCCTATATGCCCATCTACACGTCACAATGAATACTTGTGCCAAGTACAAATTGAATCGGTCAATAAGTGTAGGAGAAGTTGTCCGGACAAAGTTTTTGAGACAGACCAACCATCCAACCAACCAACCAGTGGACCGACAGGCTGATTCAAGTATACCCCCTCCAAACTTTGTTTGCGGGGGTATAATGATTATTTGGTGACAATTGCAGATTGGGAGACAGACATTGCCCTACCGGACAATTGCCTTCCTGGACAATTACCTTTCAATTCAAACTATCATAAGCTTTTATTGTCTGGGAAATTGTTAATCATTTGATAGGTAAATCAATATTTTGATTAACAGCTATACAATTTATCAATTACTTACCTTGACCTTGCAGCTCATGATGACATTATGTATACCAGAAATACTTGACAGGCCTTGACATCCACATTCTGAAATAAAACCATGCTATATTGTTCTAACCTAACTGCAGCTTGTTTTAACCCTTTCAAACAAGACCTGGTTTCGTCCCTAATCAAAAAGGCTTGGGAAAACATTGAAACAAAAGGAGAAACTGCTGATAACCAGCAGTTTCTCCTTTTGTCTCAATATTTTCTGTACCATATTTTACACAAATCCTATCTTTAATAACATCCATTTTGTCATTTTTGAAGTGGATCACCCTAACATTTTGACGTTTGGGAAAGGGCTAAGCTGCAGTTACGAGGTTTTCATTGAAAAGCAGGGATACATACACTTCATGGTAGGGGTAAAAAGTCACTGAATCTCAGAGAAGTTTTGGAGCTGGATATAAACCAACAGGCAGCTTTAAAGAGTAAAAATACAAAATTCATAACATTTGTTTCAGACTACATTGTTTAAGTTTTTAGATCAACCTGTGCCCTAGTGCAGTCAGATCAGTATCCACACTGTTCCCTTGCATTTGCTAACATCATGTAGAAGCCCTTGAAGACCTAGATCTAGTTGCAATTGACCAAACGCCAATCGACAGATCGCTCCGCCCAACATAGAATTTAAGGCAAACAATGTGCATGTGGTCAGTAATAGGGAACGATTTTATCCAGTTAATCGTGACTTAAATTCGGACAAACAAAGTAGTATTTCGTAGTTGTTGTTATAAAATCTCGTAACTACGGCTTTATTTAAGCCGTAGTTACGAGATTTTATAACAACACCGACGCGGTTTATCAAAACATAACTGTGAACCTAGTCTATTGTTAGCACAAAATTCTTTGCCATTGGTATGTCGATTGTTTTGATTGTCAGTCGATAAATCGATACAAAACCACGTGCAACGATGAACAATTGGGGCATAACATTTTTGTGACTGTCCATAGGCTAATCGATGTTTTTGATTGACAGTCGGCGTTTGGTCAATTCCAACAAATACCCCCACTAGAGTCATCGTCACAGAAAAAGTCCTATAGGTCAAATGCCTCTTGGTTTAAGCACTGAAACAGACTTTAATCAAACTTCAGTTATGACCTTGACCTTTGTGACCCCAAAACAATGGGACACATTCTTCGGTCAAGGACAACAACTGTATTAAGTTTTGTGGTCTAAAGTCAAACTGTTCTTGAGGTAGAACACAGAAACAAACAAAAGCTTCGCAAAGCGGCGCATAAACGCCTGAGAGGGCCTTGTCAGTAAAATTGGCCATTTTTTTTCAATTCAAGGGCAGATAATTCAAACATGAAATGTTATCAAAATTTTGTTTGCACAACAAGACACCATAAACATTCATTGTGGCCAGTTTGATTAAATTCTGGTTGAAACTGTAGGAGTTGCGCACACTAGAAAATGGGCATTTTTTAGAAAATGTGTATTTTTCCTTAAATTCAAGGGCAGACAAGCAAATTCGTTGAATTGATATCCCCCGCCGAACATATTTTCATTGTCAATAAAGTAGCGCGGAAATGAATATAACTTTGTATGTATATGGCTTCAACAGAACGAATATCACTCTGTATGTATATGGCTTCAACAGAACGAATATCACTCTGTATGTATATGGCTAAAACAGTCAGGGGCAGTAACTCTAAATTCGGCGGTCGAACCGGGTAACCCCGACGATATGCGCATGTCCTCCTTGTAGTAAAGATGTGTGCCAAGTTTCATTGAAATCTGGTCTATAGTTTTCAAGATATAGCGCGGAAACGAATATCACTCTGTATGTATATGGCTAAAACAGTCAGGTGCAGTAACTCTGAATTTGACGGTCGAACCGGGTAACCCCGACGATATGCGCATGTCCACTTTGTAGTGAAGCTGTGAGCCAAGTTTCATTGAAATCCGATCTATAGTTTTCAAGAAATAGCGCGGAAACGAATATCACTCTGTATGTATATGGCTTAAACAGTCAGGGGCAGTAACTCTAAATTTGGCGGTCAAACCGGGTAACCCCCAGGATATGCGCATGTCCACTTTGTAGTGAAGCTGTGTGCCAATTTTCATCGAAATCCGGTCTACAGTTTTCAAGAAATAGCGCGGAAACGAATATCACTCTGTATGTATATGGCTTAAACAGTCAGGGGCAGTAACTCTGAATTCGACGGTTGAACCCAGTAACCCCGACGATATGTGCATGTCCTCATTGCAGTGAAGCTGTGAGCCAAGTTTCATTGAAATCCAGTCTATAGCTTTCAAGAAATAGCGCGGAAACGAATATCACTCTGTATGTATATGGCTAAAACAGTCAGGGGCAGTAACTCTAAATTCGGCGGTGGAACCGAGTAACCTCGACGATATGCGCATGTCCACTTTGTAGTGAAGCTGTGTGCCAATTTTCATCGAAATCCGGTCTACAGTTTTCAAGAAATAGCGCGGAAACGAATATCACTCTGTAAGTATATGGCTTAAACAGTCAGGGGCAGTAACTCTGAATTCGACGGTTGAACCCAGTAACCCCGACGATATGCGCATGTCCTCATTGTAGTAAAGCTGTGTGCCAAGTTTAATTGAAATCCGGTTTATAGTTTTCAAGAAATAGCGCGGAAACGAATATCACTCTGTATGTATATGGCTAAAACAGTCAGGGGCAGTAACTCTAAATTCGGCAGTGGAACCGGGTAACCCCGACGATATGCGCATGTCCACTTTGTAGTGAAGCTGTGTGCCAAGTTTCATCGAAATCCGGTCTACAGTTTTCAAGATATAGCGCGGAAACGAATATCACTCTGTATGTATATGGCTTAAACAGTCAGGGGCAGTAACTCTGAATTCGGCGGTCGAACCGGGTAACCCTGACGATATGCGCATGTCCTCATTGTAGTAAAGCTGTGTGCCAAGTTTCATCGAAATCCGGTCTATAGTTTTCAAGAAATAGCGCGGAAACAAATATCACTCTGTATGTATATGGCTTAAACAGTCAGGGGCAGTAACTCTGAATTCGGCGGTCGAACCGGGTAACCCCGACGATATGTGCATGTCCTCATTGTAGCGAAGCTGTTTGCCAAGTTTCATCGAAATCCGGTCTATAGTTTCCAAGAAATAGCGCGGAAACGAATATCACTGTATGTATATGGCTAAAACAGTCAGGGGCAGTAACTCTAAATTCGGCGGTCGAACCGGGTAACCCCGACGATATGCGCATGTCCACTTTGTAGTGAAGCTGTGTGCCAAGTTTCATCGAAATCCGATCTATAGTTTTCAAGAAATAGCGCGGAAACGAATATCACTCTGTATGTATATGGCTTAAACAGTCAGGGGCAGTAACTCTGAATTCAATGGTCGAACCGGGGGTAACATCCCAATTGGTCTACTCCCATTTCGTCTACTGTTATTTAAGTGCATTGAGTCCCAAATTCGTCTGCTGTCCCAACTCGTCTACTTTCATGTCAAATCATCAATAAACAACATTATTTTTGTTTTAAGATAAGAAATTAAGTTAATATATTCACAAATACAATAAAAATGCAAACAGTTTAATATAAAATAATAAAATATCACATTGATATACAAAGTATAGAAAAGTAGACGAAATGGGACTTTTGTCAAAAATAGTAGAAGAATTGGGAGTAGACGAATTGGGAGTAGACCAAATGGGATTAAACCGAACCGGGTAACCCCGACGATATGCGCATGTCCTCTTTGTAGTGAAGCTGTGTGCCAAGTTTCATCGAAATCCGGTCAATAGTTTCCAAGAAATAGCGCGGAAACGAATGTCGGACGGACGGACGGACGGACGGAAGGACGGACGGACATGGCAAAAACAATATCCCCCCCCCCCGAAAAATTTTTTCGGCGGGGGATAATAATTCAAGAACGAAAACAGTTATCTGAATTCGGTAAACAATGTGCACAACTAGACACCATAGAGATTCATTGTGGCAAGTTTGATGAAATTCTGATCAAAACTGTAGGAGTTGCACACACAAGAAAATGGGCATTTTTTAAATCAAGGGCAGATAATTCAAGAACAAAAAGAGTTATCTGAATTCCGTAAGTAAGGTTTACAACAAGACACCATGGAGATCCATTGTTGCAAGTTTGATTAAATTCCTATCAAAACTGTAGGAGGACTTGTGCACACAAGAAATTGCTAATGGACGGACAGACAGACAGACAGACGGACAACCAGGGCCATAACATAATACGACCCTTCCGGCGTATAAAAAGTTTAGAGATGGAGAGACATGGTGAAACCAATATACTCCCCGTGGGGTGAGGAGGTTATAACAACATTATTTTCATCAGACTGTACAAGGACATGCAGACTGATCTGGAAATTTTTCGATCACAATCCAAAGATACAACTGATGTTCCATAAAGATAAAAAATACTAATATAGCAATTAGGTAGATAATCAGCCTTATAAAAGGGTAAAATATAGATATATAAAGTCATTTAAAATAGAGTTAAGAGATTAACCCTTTTCCAAACAAGACCTGGTTTTTGCCGTTGCTAGGAGAATCAACATTGGAAAATACTGAGGTAAAAGAAGAAAATGCTGATAATCAGCATTTTCTCCTTTTGCCTGGATATTTTTTTGGCTATTATCGCAAAGTGGAATACACGAAGTGACTCTCGTTGAGTTTGAAATGCGACTGATTTATTTACGTTATTTACAAATACAATTGACAATATGACGTAACGTCTCGTTCGTCGCCCCGTCAACGTTATGTACGTCGTCCCGCCAGCGCGCATCCACCGTCCCACCAACGTCGTCTTTACGACAGCTATATTTCACACAAAAATCATCCTTATCAGCATCCATGTTATCATCTGCATCAACTTTTGAATTGGAACATTTCAAATTTCTGCAGTTTGAGAAAAGATTAACCCTTTCCCACACAAGACTTGGTTTTGACGTCAGTAATAAAAAAGGTCTGGGAAAACATTGAAACAAAAGAAGAAACTGCTGATAACCAGCAGTTTCTCCTTTCGTCTCAATACTTTCTATGCCATATTTTACACAAATTCTATCTTTAGTAACTTCCATTTTGTCATTTGTGGCAGTTTTTGAAGTGGGTCACCCTGAAATTTTGCCGTTTGGGAAAGGGTTAAAGTTTACAGCACCTGCTCAATAGAGGAAATGTCATATATCAAGGTAATACTTGATAGGGACCCTCACTGATTAATTTCAGACAATATCTAAATAGGTTAAATACACATCGGCCAATTAACAGCACTGTTGCCATGACGCTGCCCATAAATGGTCATAGCAAGTTTGTTTTAACACTTTGAAACTTGGCAATTAACATGTGTACACAATTCGCCGATTAATAAATCTGTGACACTTTGATCTCACTAAACTTTTCAAAGTATGCTGCGCATATAATGTATCATGTCATCTAATAAAGGGCTCCGAAATGTGATGACCCATTGACAAATGATGATGCGATGTTCTTGAAATGCAATGATTTTGACAGACGAGACATTGTTCCTATCCAAGCCACACCATCAATGCCAGCAGTGTAATGAACATGCCATGGTCAGGCAGATCTGCACATGTAAATTGTCATGTCGTGTTTTAAAGAGCTCAGAGATGTCATGACCCATTGCCACATGATGACGCCTTTTGATTGGTAATAAGGCCCCAAGATTAGACAAGATTCACTATTGTAATAACAGGGCTTGATCATTTCTTAGTAAAGCTTATTACATGATGAGCGGTGGAGACAGATCTCAGTTGGGAGGTCCAAATTTAAAGACGTTTCGGGCCAAATTTTTAAATGATGCCATAAAAAGCATTTATTGTCCAGCAACATTAACCCGGGATATCTGCATATGTAATGACCTCACTTCGACATTGTTTTGTTTAGACGCTCAACTAACGAACTTTGCACACGAAAATTAAGTTGTCCCGGGTTAATCTTGCTGGACAATATCAATGTCATGGTGTATAATCACGTGACTTAGAATTTCTGATAAATTTCAATAACTTTGTCAATACTTGACCAATTTGAATTCAGTTTGAAGCAGAGAAGGCGATAAAATGTCAGAAATAACCTGGATGTTTTAGATTCATGAACAATCAACTGATAAAAAAGTTATTGAAGATAAACCAAAATTTTGGTTTATCTTCAATAACTTTTTTATTAGTTAATTTTTCAAAAATCCAACAATTTTATCTAATGCGTGACGTTTGTCCACATTCTCTGCTTCAAACCAAATTCAAATCGGTCAAGTATTAACAAAATAATTGAAGATTTTCTGAAATTGTTGCATCACATGATTATCCACCGTGAATGTCATAGCATGGAAATCATGAATGGAAAATAATACATTGTTTGGTCATTGAAAATTTCTTCTTTTCTCAGATTTTTTTTCCAGATCTTTCTTTGATAGCATATCTGACTGTCACTCCTCAGGTTTGGGGTTCGATAATCAGCCCCGACAAGCATTCTTTTATACAGAATTGTCTCGCATCAATGGTAAAATTGATAATTGTTTACCTACGTGGACGAGCAGCTAAAGACTCGATAAGGATGTTGTGGTAGTACTGGTATGAGAATAAACAGGAATCCAATGGCAGGTGCTCCAGTTGAAAGAGGCATTAAACACAAATCAATCAATCAATCAATCAATTAATCAATCAATTCTTTGATAAAGACATAACAAGAGGCCCAGGAGGGCCTGAATCGCTCCACTGGTTAAAGTGGAAGAATTATCCCACGATTTCTTGTAAGCCTTACACAGGGGCAGCCAAATCTTGATATTTGTGAATAAATTTTGAAAAGAGACTCAAAGAACATTCTTGCAAAGTCTGGTTACAATTGGCCTTATGGTTGATTTTTAAAGAATTTTCTTATGATTTCTGTAAGTCTGATAAGCCCCTTTCTCCCTGCCACAGCCACATTTTTTTGACAAATATAAAAATTTGTGAACAAATTTTAAAAAGAACGACTAAAGGCTCATTCCTGCAAAGTTTGGTTCAATTGGGCACACTGGTTGATTTTTTAAGAATTTTCTTATGATTTCTTTAAGTCTGATAAGCCCCTTCCTCCCTGCCATGGCCACATTTTTTGACAAATGTAAACAAGCTGAAAATTACACCAAGGCAAGATCTTATAGTCACCAACATTTTGTGAAAGTTTTGTTTAGATTTGTCAATATTTGTAGTTGCTAGAGTGAAATCAAAGTCAAAATAGAGTTGAAAATGGCAATTTTGTCAAATTCAAGGGCACATAACTCATGATATATAATTCCGATCAAGCTAAAAATTATACCCAGGCAGGATATTATGCTTATATATATTCTGTCCAAGTTTTGTCTTGATTAGTTGATATTTGTAGATTTTAGAGTAAAAATAAAGTCAAAACCAGCTATTTTTGACATTCAAGGGCAGATAACTCAGGTTATTCTGGTTCGATCAAAATTCTTTGAAGGAATCTGAGAAAGGGTCACCCAAGGATCATTCCTGTGAAGTTTGGTTGAAATACATCCAGTAGTTTCTGAGGAGAAGATTTTTAAAGAAAAAGTTAACGGACGGACAGACGGACGCACGGACGGACGGACGCACGCACGCACGACGGACACAACGCCATGACAATAGCTCGCTGGCCTTCGGCCAGTGGAGCTAAAAACCAGGTATATTTGGAAATATGTTAACTGAGTTTCAATGTGCCCCTTTTTGTGTGACATAAAACCATCTAGTGACAATGAAAAGTGACCTTTGTTTGCATTGCTGCTGTTAAATAATGGGAAATTAAACAAAGTCGGCTAAATTAACATGATCTTTTATAGCTTTTGATCCAATTTGATTAAAGGTATTTCAGCCAATTTTGTGACCCTTCATCCTGAGTTTCCTAAATCTGTCTTATATAATATGAAACTTTATAGTGAACTGTCCAATCAGAAAAGCGCTCTCTAGGACATTGTTCTATCAATGACAAAACAAACGCTATGACCATTTTCATTGGTTGAATCTTCCTACATGAAATGATGACAGAACCAATGGAGCACTTATCATGGATTCCTGTGATTTCTCTCACTAGTGCTACCACAACCTCGTTTCCAAGCCTCCAACCGCTCACCCACATGATTATCCAACCATTGGTGGGAGACATTACAACCTTTTTGTCAGAGGCATTTGTGGTTTCTTGCATGACATAAATGAGTTAAATTGATTAACCCTCTCCCAAACAAGACCTGGTTTTGACGTCCATAGTAGAAAAGGGTTGGGAAAACATTGAGGCAAAAGAAGAAACTGCTGATAACCAGCAGTTTCTCCTTTTGTCTCAATATTTTCTATGCCATATCTTACACAAATTCTATCTGTAATAACTTCCATTTTGTCATTTGCGGCAGTTATTTTAAGTGGATCACCCTACATTTTGCCGTTTGGGAAAGGGTTAATTGATTGACTCAATAATTGATTGGTGACACCTCTGTTTCACTGTTTCCCAAACCAGACATAATAGAAAATGAATGGGAAACATGGAGGCAAAAACAAGAAAATGCTGATAACCATCCTTTTCCTTTCTCCTCAATATTGACTCTGCTATACTGTTCAGGTAATCTTATTTTCAAATCAACATTGAGATTATCATCTAAAGCAGCTTTCAATTCATGAGACTTAATAATCTATTTCTGCCATTTGGGAAAGCGTACATGGAAAGCTAAAACTTACTTAAGAAAGTAATTTACCTGCTACATTTGTATGAAGATCAGATCAACAAGATTACAGTGCAAATAATTATAAACTTAAATTGCGAAAAAGATGACAAGATTTTTAAAAGCCTATCAGCTCACAAAACTATTACTTCATTTAAAAATTTCCCTTTGAACATTGATGGAGAATATGTATAATTAGGAAATTTGCATAATTTTCTTATTTGTAAAACACTTGACGAAATTGTGTTTTGGGTACAATAATTCACTCAATTAGTATCGCTAGGCTTAATTAACGATAATAGTTGACGCTGGTAAAAAACTTAAGCTTAGTTCAAACCTATTTGTCTTGCATCGATAGGAAAATGAATGTCTTGCGCTAATCAACTACTATCTATACAAGCCTGCAAAAGTCTGATTCCTAAGAAATCTTACCCTAAATACAATACTACAAATACTAAGTGCAAGATTAACCTTAAGGTAGTCCACCCCTAATGAGAATTATGTGACGTCGGAATTATGCGAGCGACGTCATACACCGTAGGCAGTTCATCACCAAATGTTTGTTACACCGCCCAAATAACTTTGGATATGTAACAAATTCACGGTGTATAATCACGTGATACAATATTTACTGAATATCTTCAATAACTTTGTTAATACAGGACCGATTTGAATTCGGTTTGAAGCAGAGAATGTGGACAGTCGTCAAGCATTAGATGGACAAAGTTGATTTACAAAAAATCAACTGATAAAAAAGTTATTGAAGATAAACCAAAATTTTGGTTTATCTTCAATAACTTTTTTATTAGTTGATTTTTTTCTTCTAAATCCTCTGCTTCAAATCGAATTCAAATTGGTCAAGTATTGACAAAGTTATTGAAGATTATCGGAAATTCTAAGTCACATGATTGTACACCGTGAAATTGTCACACGAAAAACTCTGACATCACGGCAATCTCATTAGGGGTGGACTACCTTGATGTCTTTTAACCCTTTCTCTAATAAGACCAGGCCCCGGTTTCTCGAAAAAAATTAAGTACGTTCTCATGCTCAAGTCTTAGCACCGTGCTCAAATCGCATGAAATGCACGTGAACTTCAATCGAATACCCTTCAACATTGGAGAGTATTCCTTTGAAGTTGAGCATGTTCTCATGAGAATATACTTAAGTTTTTTCGAGAAACCGGGTCCTGGATTTGATGTGCCAAGTAGGAAATGCTAGGGAAAACATTGAGACAAAAGAAGAAAATGCTGATAAAAGTAATTTTCTCATTTTGCCTAAATATTTTCCGCACTGTTACATACATAATTAACAAATCCCATCTTGATTGACAACCATTTGTGTTTTGGAGCAGCTTTCAAATTGAATGTCTATTAATTTTACCATTTAGGATACTCTCTTATGAACAGAGCACATTATCTCTACATTCCATTTCGATAGAATGAGCTCTATTCTCGCGGGGTCATTTCACGTCTAATCTCGGGGCCTTGGCGGGATTTCAGTATCCAATCGTTGGCGATACACAACAAAACAATTTAAAAAGCTGATACAAACTTCCATTGGCTGACGCTTCAAAATACCGGCTTCAGCCAAAAATAGAAGCGACGTAATGTATACGTAATCAAACAAGATCAAACTGAATGATTTTGATTCGATAATTCAAATGTTACCAGCTTCAGCCAAAAATAGAAGCGACGTAATATGTACGTAATGATCATGCAAGATAAAACTGAATGATTTTGATTTGATAATTCAAATGATGTGCTATGATTAGATTATGACGACCAAATAGGCTGTTTGCGTACCGAAAACTGCAGAGGGCATATTTGATGGTTTAATCAATAGACCTCGGCAATGGAGAGTACATTTAGGATAGCATTAATGCTTATTGTTTGTCTGTTTTGTTTTGTAAATGTTAATGAAGCAACATATGGCATTATATGACTGCTTTTGCAGTCTTTATACAAAGAACAAGGTTTTGGGCTTGTCAAGGCTGAAAAGTCTTGATAAATGACCTGGCAGAGCATCTCTGGCTTATAATTGGCTAGAGATACTTTGCCAGGTAATTTATAGAGACATTATACAGATGACAACAATTGATTGATTGATTTTCTGATTGATTGATTGATTGATCGATAATGGTATTAGCCACTCTTCAAACTGCTACAGTCATATCGCTGCTAGAACATCTAACCATGGATTCCTATCATTTCCATACCAGTCCAGTACACGAAAGACATCCTTACCAAGCCTTTAGCTGCTTGCAAAGATAGGTTAACGATTATCAAACCATATCAAACCATTGGCGGGTGACAATTTGAAAGAAAGGATATTGGCCTCAGCCGGGTATCAAACTGTGAACCTCATGAGTGAGAGTCCAATGTGCTACCAACTGCACTATAGTTGCGGCCCTACAGATGATATAACAAAGTCCTACTTTGATGTACCACAGAAAATATTTAGGAAAAAGGAGAAAATGCTGACTTTCTGCTTTAATTTGCCTCAAAAATTTCACAAGCTTTATCTTATCAGATGCATCAAAAGGTGTCATTATTTTGGAAAGAGCTAACAATGGTGATTCACCAGTAATTATTGGACAGAATAAAAGAATTTTACATACAAACCAAATATGATGTAGAATCTTGAACATATTTCATGTACATATTTTTGGATTGTAGTGAATGCAGCATAATTGATGTGCATTGCATTATAACATTTACTTTGAAGTAAAGTCGTCAATTGTTCATGGCCCTCTATAAGGTAATAAACTTGCAAAAGTAAAGCACCTGTACATTTAAATCCCAGTCTATTTAATTAAATGTCATAGATTATGTTTATGGGTAAAAAACATAAATAAAATAGCTGTGAAAAGTTGTATATGACATAATTAAAATATGTTGTAAAATATTGCTTGCATGTAACATCATTAAGACTCAAAAATGTCGCAATTGTATGCAGTTTTGATATGAGTTACAACGATTTAGTAACTAAACAAAGATAGTATCATCGATATCAATGTTTCAAAGTTAAATCAGCTTGGTTTAATTGGTTCGAACAAAACTGCAATAACTGCAATAACTGCATATACTACACATACAGCAGTTTTGCACTCACTTATTGATATGCAAACTTTTAAAATATTCCCACAAAATAATTCAATACATTTAATTGGACAATATTTATAATATAACCTGTCAAGTCATTTTGATAATTAACACGAAATACAGGTTTATAAATTACGAGACGATTGCTATCAATCGTTGAACAGAGCAATTTTCGATCATAAATGTTGTTATAATTACACATAACTTTGTAATGTGTGAATCCAATTTTTCGAGTTAGGTAATAAAAATCTTATTTTTGGACCTTTAAATAATTTTTGTTAATTTTTTGTAAGAAAAAGATCACGCTCCTATTTTTCTATTTCAAATTGAAAATGAAAAGAAAAGGTAAATGCTATATTTCATTCTAAAAGGAATACAACAGGATTTTGCAAACAAAATGAATTTCATTTAATGTAAAGTTAACTAAACTGTTTCCTAAACAACAAAATTCAACTGTTTATTTCAATTTGATGGCTGTTGCATGAGACCAAATAAATACTTATTTACAACTTACACTTTATAGCATACAAAAGTAGGACAAAACCCCCTCGGTCATTTTATGCATAGGCAGATAATTTGATTTATTGGGGATTAATTAACGCCGTTTTCAACTGTTATGGTCATATCGCGCGGCTGGAGCACCTAACCATGGATTCCTGGTATTTCTCCCACTGGTACCACCACAATATCTGAACTGAGCCTCCAGCTGCTCTCTCACATCCATTGGTGGAAGACAAATGACTTTTGTCAAATGTCAGAATGGATACTGGCCAAGCCGGGGTTCAAACTTGAGACCCCGACAGACTCCGATGTTACGGACTGAGCTATCAGAGCTCGGCACATAGGCAGACAAAATCCCTTCAATGAAATTTAGTAGCCAAAAGCAATACCACATTTAAAGCATGGGTCTAAAAGGCCACATTATTACCTCGTCAAACCATGTCCAACAGATTTCCACATCTTTTGGATTTCATGTGGATGCAGATATTTTTGTGACTGTCGCTTTAAGGTAGAATTACCCGTAATGTGGCCATTTTGAGATTAATGAAACATCAGCTTTTTTCGAGTGGTGTCATTACGTATCTGAACCTATCCAGGTGGGGTCGTAAATATTCGGCGTTGGAGACTTCCACAGCTGAATGTTTTCGACATCGTCTGAATGATTCTGATGTCTCGCGAATCTCATTAGGGGTAGACTACCTTAAAGATCATTATGAAACAGGTAGGCATATAGTAATATTCACATAATTCATGAAATCATAACTTAACCAACATCTCTAGCCGGATTAAGCTAAAATAGCATGATATATTAGATAGACATGAAACAAAATGACTGTTTCAAATCTTTGAAGTGAAATAAAATCTATATTTGTTTCCTGTAATTATTGCATATTTATTTTCTTGTTTTTCATGCATCAGTAAAATGTCTCTGAACCTTTTCCCAAATCAAGACTTGATTTTGTAGAAAAAAATCTTTGGAAAATATTGATGAAGAAGAAGAAAATGCTGATGACCAGCATATTCTCCATTTGCCTAAATATTTTCCATTTGATACCCGTCACAAATCTAACCTTTATCAAAACATATTTTTTTGTCTGTTGCATCTTTCAAATGGGAACATTTATAATTTTTGTGGTTTGAAAAAGGGTTAACAAAGTCTGTTTTAATGCATTTGCAAAACATGGCAAAGATGATAAGTCATATATCTTAACAGTCAGGATTATGACTAAAACAAGACTCCCAAGTGCCAACATCAAGTCAAATGCAATTTAACCTATTCACACAAATGCACACTATGACACCTTTTGACGCTCTAGAAGAAAATTGCTTTGGAAAACATTGTGGAAAATGAAGAAATTGCTTGTTACAAAATGCCAGCATCTTAACCCTTTCCCAAACAAGACCTGGTTTTGACGTCCCCTAGGACATACGCTTGGGAAAATATTGAGGCAAAAGAAGAAAATGCTGATAACCAGCATGGGAAAATATTGAGGCAAAAGAAGAAAATGCTGATCACTCACACACACTCACTATCGGTCTTTTGATTATCGTGCAGGGTGTGGGATTGTTCCTACGTCAGTGGGATCCCGTCCAGATGCCTGGCTAGCTGCATGCATGGCAGATTTCACATCCCCTCTCCATTTCTTCCTGTCATGGATGTTGGTGATTGACAGACCCCATTCTCTCGCATCTCTTTCTGTTAGATCTTTCCAGGATGCCTTCGGTCTTCCAGCAGCTCGCTTTCCCGTGACTTCTAATTGGTATGCCATTTGGATTGCTCCGTTGGATCTGTTGACATGTCCATACCAACGTAGTCTCCTCTCTCGTAAAAGGATCGACAGGTCCTCAAGGCCGAGACGCACCAGTAACTCATTTGACCTGACAGTGGCTATGTCTTGGGGTTTTATATTACACATCTGTCGGATCATAGCTCTGTCATTTCGTTGTAGGCGCTGGAGGTTTTGCTTTGTCAAAGCCCAGGTTTCACTGGCGTGGAGCATTGCGCTTCTTACACATGTGTTGTACACACGGCCTCTGGTCTTGTGTGACAGGTGACGTGATGTAAGTACTGGTGTAAGGTCCCTAAATTTCTTCCACGCAGTCTTGACCCGTGTGATTGTGGCTAGATCACAACCCCCAGCTGCAGACAGAGTGTCTCCCAGGTAGCAGAATGAGGGTACGACTTCCAGGTTGTCAGCTCTGACTTTGACCTTGCTCTGTGGTCTACCATCAATTGGAAGAGCAGTTCCCTGACATCTTGCACATCTGAAGTTTTGATTCGCTGTCAGTCTCTTGAGCCCACTGCATTTCTTGTGCACCCACATATTGCATTCTACACAGTGTATGCTGTTGCTTCCGACACCTGTTCGACACACTGCACATGGGAAACTACCAGACTCCTGTAACTGGTTGAGGCCTGTGCCACATATCATGATCTTGGTTTTCCTTGCGTTCACTCTCAGTCTCTTTTCTTCCATGCTATCTTTCCAAACCAGCAATCTCTCAACACAGCTTTCCAGAATTTCAGCAATTATAACCAGGTCATCTGCATACAGATCTTCCCATGGAACCCCAGCTCGGAATCCCTGTGACATGGCCTCCAGGACAATGATGAAGAGTAGAGGGCTTAGCACTGATCCCTGGTGTACTCCCACTTTCACTTCGAACTCCTCGCTGTACCTGTTGCCGACTCGCACCCTGCTGCGGGCATTTGAGTACATACCCTGCACTAGACGCACAATCCACTCATCCACATGCAGCTTACATAGTGCCCACCAGATCACTTTACGAGGAACACGGTCGAAGGCTTTTTCTAGGTCAACGAAGGCCATATAGAGCCGCTTATTTACTGCCAGGTACTTTTCTTGCAGTTGCAACCAGCATTTTCTCCTTTTGCCTCAATATTTTCTTTACTACATTCTATAGAAATCTTATCTTTTTAACATCTCGAGACGCTTTTGAATTGGACCATCCTAAAATTTTGCCGTTTGGGAAAGGGTTAAACCTATAGAATTGTTTTTCCATTAGTCTTTTCTTTCCGGGATGTCAATGCCAGGTCTTGTGTTGGAAAAAGTTAACAGAAGATTGTGCACAAAAAGTAAGACCTTTTCAACATCTATCACTGTTGTCATGACTCAGCTACTGCTTTCAAAATGGACCACCCTGTTGTTTGCTGTTTGGAAAAGGGTTTACATATTTTCCAGCCAAAATCAAAGACTTGGATCTCTATTTGTCTCTATTTTGTCTTGATTGTCAGTGCTGAAGATTGCATTTACATGATTTGTCTAAATATTTCCTGTGCTAAATTGTAATTATGTAAAGTCTACCTCAATAACATCTTGTTTTCTACCTACAGTAGCATTCAAAATGGAAGAATCTAAATCCTTGTTTTGGGGAAATGGTTCATTATATCAGGTTTCACACTGAGGAACATTGAATTATTAAAAAATAATCTTTAGATATATATTGCATTGTGCACTTACATTTTATATAAAATTAACATCGCCTAAATGCACTTCGAAGATACGCATTAGTTAACAGCCAATTATGAAATGCAATACTAGCTTTTAAATGATCAGAAAAAGATACCGTGTTTGCCAAATTTTTTATGTTGTCTCTGCAAACCTTTCTTATTCAATGAAGGTTATCAACAAATTTAACCTTTTCCCAAATGACAAAATTTTAAGCTCATGTTGAAAGCTTCTGCCAAAGACAAAATGAATGTTGCTTATGGAAAGAAAATTGTGTACAAAATAGCTCAGATAATATTGACACAAAAGGAGAAAGTGCTGATTATCAGCACTTTCTTCTTTTGCCTCAATATTTTCCCAAGCCTTTTCTTATATTAGGGACATCAAAACCTGAGGTCTTGTTTGGGAAAGGGTTAAGAATCAAGCTTTGGAAAAAATGCAGAAATAAAGAAGATGTTTATAATTTCATAATGATTCATCATTAAAATTGTCATGTTTCTGTAAAATATTCAAAACTGCTGAATTATATAACAATTATGTAAAGCCTCTCTAACAATCTGTTGTGCGTCTTTATAAATTGTGAGTCTTCGGAGATTCTTAAAACATACGATTTATAAAGACCCACAACAGGTTGTAAGAGAGGCTAAAGAATTGTCCGGTCAATTCTTTGCTGCGTGCAGTCTGCGCCGTGGTTGCGTCCACCAAACTCATATGTTGCATGTGTGTGCATCGCAAGACTATGCCTATGTTTTAAATGCAAACCGCACAAAGGATTATAAAATTATGACTGATTGTTAGAGAGGCTTATGTAGCTTCATTCACTTTAGAATATCATGATATTGTCTACACAACAATGTGCGATTTTTTATTTCTGTAGCATACAACAAATCTTGTTTCTGATGATCGTCTGTTTAACCTTCTTCAAATAGCACAAAATGGGAATCATGTGCCAATATGAATGATGCGGCACATGACAAAATGGAATCCTACGCAGATGCCCCTGCAAAAAGTTCATTTAAGTTCAAGAACAGTTCTAGAATATTCTACTAATCAATGTGAAATGGCACTTCTGGAATTGTTCTAGAACAGTTCTAGAAGTGCCATTTAAACTTCTAGAACAATCTTGAACAGTTCTAGAACTAGAAATGCATTCTTGAACTTGTTTCGCAGGAGTAGTTACAATTCTAAATATGTATTAGCTAGTCTATAATTTTGTTATTTTGGTAATGCTTTATTTGATATTAATACAATTATCTAATGGGGTTGATTCAGTACTTGTCTATGTAAATTGTAGACCATAAACACTCATTTTGGAAAGATAATAACATTGTAAAATTACAACATCTTAATGATATGGGGTAGATAGGGACAGTTTTAATTACCCTCTCTTATGTTTGTGCAGACAAAATTCACACCATCTTGTTACCTGCAATTAAACATTTCCATGACAACAACCGTTTTTGACAGCCAAATTTACATGTTACGACGTGTACCAGATTCGGACATACAAATATAAGGGGGGGTTTGTTTACCTAGTATGTCACAGTTTTGAATGAATTTCTGCATGAAAATGAAACAATCAGGCTACATAGAGGGGTTTGTTTGAAACCCCCATTTATATTTACCCCGATCCCCCTCTGGATCTGCCAATATATAATTTTAGTCGCATCTGCAATGCAGCAGGTTGAAACTCTGCTTAAAAATTATAAAGTAAAGTAATTGCACAATTGTAATGAATCTCAGTTAGTAAGTCATGCTTAAACATTGCTAGACAAAAGATGCAAAGCAAAATGGCTGAAGGAAATGTATACCTATTACATTTACAACAGCTTTGCATAATAACCAAAAGGAATCATGTAATTTTTATATTTTCTATATTTTCAGCAAAGAATTTGATTTAAATCTAGTAGTGAACAAACAAGCAAGGTATCAAAAATTTAGCCTGAAAATTTCAAATCACTGCAGAAAAAATGTTTATTTTGGCGAAAGTTTTGTCTCTTATTAAGACTATCCAGTGAACATAGTGTATTCTATGACCAAACTTAATTCAAAAGCACTTCGTCGGTGGGTAGTCAAAACCTCGTAACTCCAGCTTATTCAAGCTGTAGTTACGAGGTTTTGACTCCCCACAAACGACTTGGCAGCAACTTCAAGGGTTATAGAAGGATCAAGTAATAAATTTCTCATTAACCAATTAAGTTTTAATAAAATATTTGGTGCATTTTCATTAATACAGCATTTATAAGGTGGTTTGGTCATCCCTTTCTTTTGATGCACAGCATATTCAACCCATGACCAACTCTGCACAAAATTTTAGACTGAACCAAAATCAAAGCAGATGTAAGACGAGAATGCCAAAGTCACAACATATATGTATTTTATATACCACTTCTTTTCTTCAAGTCCCCCTTTTCCGTGAATAAGTAGTTAATACGGCAAACTCTGACACTATAATGCCTATGGGCCAGCAATTTTTCCAATTCCCCTGCGAAAAGTTCATTAAAATTCAAGAACTGTTCTAGAATATTCTAGAATGTTAAATGGCACTTCTAGAACTATTCTTAGAAGTTCTAGAAGTGCAATTTAATATTCTACAATTTTCTAGAAAAGCTATAGAACTAGAAATGCTTTCATGAACTTTTTTTGCTAAGGGTAGTTTTGGGAACAGGTCCAAAATTGGACAAAATGGGAAAAATATGTTTTATTTTTCAAAATTGATGATTGTCTGTATGTCCACATCATTCTAATGTCAGAGGCATTTTTTTTATCAAAATATTTTTCTATCCAGAAGGTAGTAAGAGTAAACAATTTCATCAAAATATTTATAAATGTTGTCTGCAACAACTTTAAATTTCCAGAAGTCATAAAATTGCAGCTAATGGGCTAATTAATAATTTTGTTGTTTGGGCAAAGGTTGATGTATGGGAAAAGACATGACAGCTTCAGATTTTCAAGATATTGCAATAATATTTCTGATTCAATATTTCGAATTTTAAAACATCTACTATTTAATTGTGTGAAACATTTATTAGAGTATTAAATTCAATTTTATATTTATACGGGTTTATCTGCTTTCAAAATTAGCATATTCCGTTGGAAAAAGGACTGTTTTATTCAAATTAATATAAAACCATCAAACCATCAAATATACCACTATCATTCATTTTCAAATGAAAACATTTCATTTTTTATGAAATTTCATCTTACCTGACAGAAAACAAATTTTATTTCACCCCACCTGTGTTTATTTTAATTAAAAGATGCCCGCTAAAGAATCCTTTTGATATTCAAGGCCCAGCGTCATTCTTTTCATAGGGTTGACACTGTAGGAATTAATCGCAATTAATGCAAGATAAATTTTGTAGTCAAAAGTTTGATGAAAACTGAAATGGAGTATTCAAGCGTTACAATTAGACCAACACCGAATTGTCACCAAAAAAAACACCCTTGAATGTATTCGAACATATTCAGGCAACATCCTAAATATTTGTTGTTGGAAGGTTCCATTACCAAATGTTTAAGACATGGCCCAAATGATTTCGATGTCGCAGGAAACTCATAAGGGGTGAACTACCTTAAAGGCACTGATAGAGTCATACAACTAGAACAATTAGTTTGCCACATTAGCCATGCAGACTTTTCAAAAAGTATCATAACTGACTGTTTTTATTATGTGCATTTTTATGCATCAATTACAACAAATGAAACAAACAGACTGAATTCTGTTAAGGTAAGTATATACGAGGGTTGATTGATAAGTAGTGAGCCTCACATAGAAAGGTTTGAATTGTAACTGTCAAACAATTTCATTTTTCAACAAAATCCCCTTTTTTGTCTATACACTTTTGCCAGCGATGTTTTAAGGCCTCAATGCCACTTTTGCAGAGCTCCTTCTCCTAATCGTTCAGAAAGGCCTCCACTGCATGCATGTATGACATCATTTGACTGAAAGTGGGTACCAGCAATAACTCTTTTCAACTGTGGAAACAGGTGAAAGTCTGACGGAGCAAGATCAGGTGAATAAGGCAGGTGTTCTACTAGTTCAAACCCACAGTCATTGATGGCAGCCATGGCAATGGCAGATTTGTGAACAGGGGCATTGTCCTGGTGGAACAGTACACCTTTGCTGAGTTTTCCACGGTGTTTGAGCTTGATGGTTTCTCTCAGTTTTAATGGCTATATATCTCTCTGTAACCCGCCTGTCAGTAATAACAATATCATGGACTTTATTGACCATTTCTGGTGTTGCATCGGTGACAGGCCTTCCAGGACGGACATCGTCAAGCCTCTGCCTACCACGCTTGAACTCCCCTACCCATCTTTTTACTGTAGCATACGAAGGGGCATCATCCCCTAGTGTTGAAACCATATCTGCATGGATGGCCTTCGAAGTCAGACCCTTTTTATACAGATATTGAATCACTGCTCTTTCAGCAACCTTGTCCATTTTGTGAAAGCCACTTGCCCGGTTTACTTTAGAGTGCTACCTCCACATAAATTGACCGAATGTCACCAGTTTTCCGCTGTTAACCTTTATATAGCCAGAGAATACAGGGGCTGAAAATAGACATCCTTGCTTGACCCCTTCTATGAGAGGCTCACTATTTACCTATCAACCATTGTAGGTCCTGACAAATGACCTGTCAGAGCTTATCTATCTAATAGCTAGAGATGCTAGACAAGTCATTTATCAAGACCTATATATTTTGAAATGTTTGCATGTCAGCCCACATATTTTAATGATATTTCAGATAGATTGATTGATTAATTGATTGATTAATTGATTTTGTCAAATGTCAGATTGAATATTGGCTAAGCCGGGGTTTGAACTCACCACCCTGGATTATGGGGCTCGGCATTAGACATGTCTTAGGCAAAAGTATTTGCAGTTGCTTATATGACTTTACAAAGCAAGGATATGTCAATTATCATGAGGGTTGACCTTTCTTTAGATGCCATATTGTTCAACAAGTGGAAAAGTTAGAGAAAAAAGGTAATGCCATTTAATTGCTGTATAATAAAATGATAGAAATCAAAGAGCAGTTCAAACAGAATTTTTTGCCCCATTGTAATGAGCAACCCAGACATTATCTGCTCTAACTTTGAACCCTTGTAAGCACTTTTAGAACTTTCTATAACCCATTCCAAATATTGAGGCTTTTTAACGCCCAACAAGATACTTAGGACTTTGGAAAACATTGTGGGAAGATACCAGAGAATAGAGACTGGCAACAGTTGCTAACATCTATAACAAGAAGAAATGGCGAGGGGAAGTGAAGTCTTCCAATTTTTGTGTGCAGCCAGACAAATGGATAGGATCCCACTAAAGCTTTCATTTCTAGCTATGTCAAACCCATGTTTTCTTTGGGTAATATCTAAGCCCTTACATTTGACTAGCTGATTTTTTCTGTAACATGCTAGTGGCATGTAAACACATACATATTTTTCGAATTTTACTTTGACAGCTCAAATCATGTTTGAAAGCAATTTCTATTATAAAATAATTATGTAAATTACCATTTAATGGGCTCAATTAAAAAGAATCAAAGCACATTTTGCTGCTCTTTTTTCCATTAACCTTTCTATCCCAGGAGTCTCCAAATTCTCATCAGCTACCAACAAAATCTGAATTTTGAATTATCGGTTACCAGTCAGTTCAAAAGGGTCTTTTTCTAAAATGAGCCTTTCTAAAAATCATCAATCTGCTGATGCCCAAATGAAGACGCCTTTTGATGCCCAAAAAGATAAAGGCTTTGGTAAACATTGTGGAAAATGAAGAAATTGCTTGTGACAAGCAATAATTTCTTCATTTCCCAAAATGTTTTCTACCCAAAGAGACAAAAAACAAAAAGTGTTTGTGAAACATGATTGCCTCCAAAATGGCCGATGTTAAAGTGACATTTCAGAATTTTTTGTCATAAATTTTACTTTTATTTTTATCTGAAAGAGCATATTTCCTTATGAAAATTCTGAAAATTTCAAGCCAAAATATTGCGCCGTTTACGAGAAATTTATACTTTTGTGTTTAAATTGAACAAATTGTTGTGGACAACAGTTCGGATTTATATGCAGTTTATCGATTATGTCTCAACTTTAAATGTGTGTTTCTCGCTTATTGGCAACAGCTTAAAAAAACTTATAGTATTTATACTCATTAGAATAACCAATCTTGGCATCAAGACATACTTTAAACTAGAAAGACCTGAAGGTCTTGAGTCGCTCCACAGGCCTGAATTTCTTGTGGTTTACTATAAAAAATTTATCTAAATGCTTAAACTGATATATTTTTAAATTCTTGTGATTCTTAGAGCAGAAACAAAGTAAAGAGAAGCAATTATGTGGTCAAAGCAAAAAGAAGGTAAATGATTGACTAATATTTTGGGGATTTTTAGAGTGATGATAAAGTTGAAAACTGTCATTATGCCAAATTCAAGGGCACATAATTCAATATGTGAGTTAATAATTGTGGTAAACTAAGGGAAGTAACTTTTGATATGAGCAATTTAAAGTTCAGTAAGAGTTGTTTTTCTTTATGATAATTAGTTCAAGAAGTTGCGATTGTGCATGTAACTTAGTGGTCATGAAAATAAAGACATTCTGGTCTAAAAATATGATTTTGACTTGATAATTTATGTCTTGAACACCACAATAATCAAGCTGAATATTAAACTCGAGCAAGATCTTATGGTCTGTCCAAATTTTGTCAGTATTAATCTATATATGTGGCCACAAAAGTGAAAAAAGTGTCGAAAACTGAAATTTTGTCAATTTCTAGGGTACATAACTCAGATTGCAGCAATGCAATCATCCTGAAAATTACACAAAAGCAAGATTTTGTTGTCAACAAGATTCTGTCCAAATATCATCTTGATTGGTTAACAATTATGGCTGTTAGAGTGAAAACAAAGTCGAAAATGGAAATTTTGTCAAATTCAAGGGCACATAACTCATGATGTAAAAATCTGATCAAGCTGAAAATTGAGCCAAGGCAGGATATCATGCTTATATATATTCCGTCCAAGTTTTGTCTTGATTGGTTGATATTTGTAGATTTTAGAGTAAAAATAAAGTCAAAACCAGCTTTTTTTGACGTTCAAGGGCAGATAACTCAAGTCATTCTGGTTCAATCCAAACTCTTTGTAGGAATCTGAGGGAGGGTCACCCAAGGATCATTCCTGTGAAGTTTAGTTGAAATCCATCCAGTAGTTTCTGAGGAGAAGATTTCTAAAGAAAAAGTTTACGGACGAACGGACGCACGGACGGACGCACGACGGACACACCGCTATGACAATAGCCCGCTGGCCTGAAAGGCCAGTGGAGCTAAAAATTGAAATTGGAATGAAATGTCCCTTTAAGTTTTCGGACAGACAGACCAACAGACACATGGACACACAGACACAATGTATTTTTATATATATATATATATAATGCACATGTCTTTTATTCTCTTAGGTACATATATTAATTTCCATGTGCATTGTATGTGTAATTTCGACATATACTAAATGAATGTGGAAATATGATGAATGTTTGCGTGTACCGTATTTCACCTTATAGACGCGCCCTCCCTAATAGACGCGCCCCCACTATATTTACAATCTCGGAAGCCATGGGACACCCCTCCCACCTTCACCCGACCTTACCTTGACTGTAGAGTAGACCGTAGAGTAGACGGTAATGACAAATTCCAAACTCAAACTCCACCAAACTTCATCTTTGTTATGATCATACTTGTGGAAAAACGCTTTATCTCAACAAGCAAAGCGTCTTATAACAGGGTATACGGCTCGGGTAATTGATTGAATAATTCAATTATGGTTATCCCTCTCTAGGTAGAATTGAAATTCATCCGGCCCCGGTACGAGCATTGATAAACCTTCCTTTATCATTCCCCTTGCAGAGTGACCGTTTATGCAGTTTATTTCAAAGCCCCGTAAGAGGTCGCGTTTGATTTGTAAATTAAGAAGTGGAAAGCGAATTGATAGTACGCACACAAACGAAAAATAAATCATTTTTGCCGAAAATGAATTAATGAATGTGGACAGATACCACGGGAAGTATGTTTTATTATTTTGTAAAGTGAAGAAGAAGAAGAAATCAAAACATTCCGATAACGAAAGTAGAACACGCCCGCCTTTTCGAGACAAAGGACCATAATGCAATGCAGGGTAGAGAAGATTAGTGTTGATCTGAAAGTGCTTTGAGAATCTTAAAATACATATCGTAACACACACCGGGTACATGTATAAATCAGCGGAGACGAAGCGATATAGACTATAGACTGGCAGATAACTGTAGACTGGATGACCTTACGCGACGGGATATCGCTTCGTCTCCGCTGATTTATACGTGTACCCGGTGTGTGTTACGATATGTATTTTAAGATACTCAAAGCACTTTCAGATCAACACTAATCTTCTCTACCCTGTATTGCATTATGGGATTGTATTGTTGATTTACCCTTTCTTATTTACATTCAGCGAAGCACTTCAAAATTCAGGAAAAGTGGTACAAAATAAGCGCGCCCCCTTGGTGTTTTGCATCGCGCCGGGGCGCGTCTATTAGGTGAAATACGGTATGTATGTTCGTATGTTTGTGTATGTTTGTGTGTGTGCTTGTATGTGTATGTGATTGTACAGATATGCATGGTGTCTATAATTACGTTTTAGTCTCTTATAATTCTTACTGAGAATGGTCATATACTATGTTTATATGTTTTAACTGTTTGTATTGTAAATATGCTTTGTATATGAATGAGACTTTAATAAACTATAAACTATCAAACAAGTAAAACAGTATGCTGCTGATCTTTTAATACAGGGGCCAAAAAATCTAAATTTCATATTTGAATTTTTTTTCATCTACAACATCATCATTCTTTGAATAACGACCAGTCTTAAAAATTTTCAGTTTCGGAATGGCTTAAGGTGAATTTAACCCATTCCCACATTATGATGTTTTCTGAAGCCATTACTAACTTTGAGAAACAATGAAGATAATGAAGAAATGGATTTTGGGAAAAAGGAGAAAATGTTTGAAATCAGTATTTTCTTTATTTGGCTCAATAATTTCCCATGCTGTCAAAATCAGATCTTGTATGGGTATTGATTAATAAAGTACTACCACACTCTAGCATACCTTTTAGTACCAAAAAGAAAACCGTAAAGAAACAAAATGAAAATGCATTGGAATCAATAAATGCAAAACTGTTGTAACTGGATTTACCATATATTTGCATTTACAATAGCTTTGCACAAACCCTCTAATTTGTCTATATAATTGACTAATAAAAAGATAAAATATTTGCTATCAAACTTAATTTATGAGAATGATTAATGTATTTTGAAAACTTATATGCAAAGATATCAATCTTTAAGACTTTCTCTAACTAATGTTTTTGACTATAAAGTTATATTTAAGTCAAAGTTCACTTCTTTTGCTGGTATTCTTACTTTTCTACACCGTTTTCATAAATGAGTTGCAGACGACAACTTAAATCGACTAGAATTTAACACATCTTGGTCTTCATTCTTAGAAAACATTGTGGGAAATGAAGAAATTGGTTGTCACAAGCAATTTCTTTATTTTCAATGATGTTTTGAACTAAAAGCCTTTATCTTGTGGAGTGTCAAAAGGCATCTCTGTGTGGTAATGGGTTAAATGTATATAACAATTCAAAAGAAAGCATATTGTAAATTCTCACCGAAATTATTAATAACAATGATAGAAACATTGATAGTGAAATTAAACTTTTCAATTTAACCCATTACCAGACAGCAAAATTGAGTTAAGACTTGTCAAAATTCAAAGATGTACGTTGCAGACGGCAATTTCATGTGAATGAAATTTTGCAATTTTTAATCTTTTTGTACAAGAAAACTTTGTGGGAAATAAAGAAATTGCTTGTCACAAGCAATTTCTTTATTTTCCACAATGTTTTCCCAATTATTTTCTTGTGAGGAAGTCAAAAGGCATCAATATGTGCAGTAATGGGTTAAATGCAGGCTGATCTGGATCCATTTTAGATTTGAATCCACTACAACCCATTTTCAAGATGATCCCATCACAAATTCTTTGGGCTGTAACTAATGACTTTAATCTGTAATATCAAATCATCAAAATACTTAATAATTATAGTGTATTACAAATTATGATGAAAAAATGATCTTATATCTTGCATCCCATAGATCAATAAACTTATAAAACTGCATTAAAGTGCAATTATTTATGGTGCAATTAAATTACTTAAAAGAGTGGTAAATATAGTGCCTCATACAAGTTCTATATAATGACTTATACAAATTAAGTTCTAAAGGGTTATCTTTTTCTATGTTTTATGTTTTATATTACCATGTAACATCTTCAAATCTAAAACGAAAGTAGTCTGGTTCCCTGTCGTACTATGTGTTTTAGTACGTCAGGCACACAGTAATCATGGCGCCGTCCACTGGACTGATATTTTAACAAAGGTAAAGAACAAAGTTCTTTAATTTTGTGAGCAGGGAAGGGTCATTAGAAGAGTAGATAGGTTTCGGTATATTTTTAATACTAGCAATAAAAGATTTACATGACCACAACGCTAACCCGAAATAAAACGGTTTTAAAAGATGTACATAAAAACTATATGAAGGCAATTTGGATGCCTACCTAACAGAAGTCCGGTTAGCTCAGTGGTTAGAGCGTCTGACTTTGACTCCAAAGGTCCAGGGATCGAATCCCACGTTGGGCAAATGTTTGTCGTCTTCTTTTTGTTTTAATACATTTTCTCAAACCAAACTATTCTAGAAATCACTAAGATGCAATTAAAACAAAATTGGTAATTGTGTTTTTATTACGTCTTTTTAATCTCTAGAACCATTTGGTATGAAAAATGTATTAAAACAAAAAGAAGACGACAAACATTTGCCCAATGTGGGATTCGATCCCTGGACCTCTGGAGTCAAAGTCAGACGCTCTAACCACTGAGCTAACCGGACTTCTGTTAGGTAAGCATCCAAATTGCCTTCATATAGTTTTTATGTACATCTTTTAAAACCGTTTTATTTCGGGTTAGCGTTGTGGTCATGTAAATCTTTTATTGCTAGTATTAAAAATATACCGAAACCTATCTACTCTTCTAATGACCCTTCCCTGCTCACAAAATTAAAGAACTTTGTTCTTTACCTTTGTTAAAATATCAGTCCAGTGGACGGCGCCATGATTACTGTGTGCCTGACCCAATAACGCAGTATTAGGGGCAGGTAAGCCAGACTAAAACGAAAGTTCCATGTGACAACATATTTAGAAAAGCCCAAATTCAAATGGGCTGAAGATAGCAAAAGATGTTTCTAAGGTTTTAATTTCCTACTGATAACCAGACTGCTCTCAACTTTTGCCTCAATATTTTCTTTACTATATTGTACACAATTCTTGTCTTTATTAATAATCATTTTGTCGTCTGTAGCTGCAGCTTTCATATTACCCTGAAAGTACCCTGAAATTTTATTGTTTGGAAAAGGGTAAAAAATTTAATGAGTTATTTTTTTCAGTTTGGATGTGTCAATCTGAAAATAATGTAATATCAATAATAATGTGATTACCTGCTTTTCCTCCTTTTGTTCCAATACTTTCAACCTAATAAAGTTTCAACAGGCACTTTATCTTTTTGTCTCAATGTAAGACAAGTTAAATATGTATTCAACAGTCACATCACTGAAATATCCAAAAAACGATCGAAAAAAGAATTTGAAAAAATAATTTCAACAATTTATGATTTTAAAAGTATTATCATGAAATATTCACATCAACTTTTCTAAAATGCATAACAAGACGATATTTTGTATTGGATGTTTTTCTCTTATATGTCTAGAATAGGTATTATTGAGCATTTCACTCTTGAAATTCAATTGTTACATTTAACTTTTCTTGTGCTTGTAGAAATTTCATATACTTGTATAAATGAGCCAAAAATGCGCCCTTTTGGTATTCGTAAACAACATGGATAGGGATCAGTTTGTTTTATTGGGGTTTTACGCCGTTTTCAACTGCTATGGTCATATCGCGGAGGCTGGAGCACCTAACCATGGATTCCTGTCGTTTCTCATACCAGTACTACCACAACACCCTAACCGAGCCTCCAGCTGCTCCCCAACATAGGTTCATGATATCAAACCATTGAATAACAAAAACATATATCCTACTTTTGACATCAGTTATATTAATTTTGTTGTCTGCAACTCCTTTCAAGCTGCAAATGTCTAAAAATTTGTCATTAAGGAAAGGGTCGAAGAATTCAAAGAAAATCCTATTTAGCCTGTCATGCTTTAAAACAAAAAAAATCTGGGATCCCATATTCATATCGAGGCTTTTCGACAAATTCCTTGTAATTAACTGCAGCTTGTTTTACACTGCAGTTACGAGGTTTTTGTTGAGAGGAATGATATGTGACCCGTCCCGCTAAAAGGGACCTTATCGGATGTGTGAAAAATATCGACCCTATCAGTCTGCGCAGTCCGCGCAGCCAGACTACGGCCGACACTTTTCACTTTTATGTAATTTTCTAAGTCCGGAATGATTTCCCTATCTTACTGTACCGTATTTCACCTTATAGACGCGCCCTCCCTAATAGACGCGCCCCCACTATATTTACAATCTCGGAAGCCATGGGACACCCCTCCCACCTTCACCCGACCTTACCTTGACTGTAGAGTAGACCGTAGAGTAGACGGTAATGACAAATTCCAAACTCAAACTCCACCAAACTTCATCTTTGTTATGATCATACTTGTGGAAAAACGCTTTATCTCAACAAGCAAAGCGTCTTATAACAGGGTATACGGCTCGGGTAATTGATTGAATAATTCAATTATGGTTATCCCTCTCTAGGTAGAATTGAAATTCATCCGGCCCCGGTACGAGCATTGATAAACCTTCCTTTATCATTCCCCTTGCAGAGTGACCGTTTATGCAGTTTATTTCAAAGCCCCGTAAGAGGTCGCGTTTGATTTGTAAATTAAGAAGTGGAAAGCGAATTGATAGTACGCACACAAACGAAAAATAAATCATTTTTGCCGAAAATGAATTAATGAATGTGGACAGATACCACGGGAAGTATGTTTTATTATTTTGTAAAGTGAAGAAGAAGAAGAAATCAAAACATTCCGATAACGAAAGTAGAACACGCCCGCCTTTTCGAGACAAAGGACCATAATGCAATGCAGGGTAGAGAAGATTAGTGTTGATCTGAAAGTGCTTTGAGAATCTTAAAATACATATCGTAACACACACCGGGTACATGTATAAATCAGCGGAGACGAAGCGATATAGACTATAGACTGGCAGATAACTGTAGACTGGATGACCTTACGCGACGGGATATCGCTTCGTCTCCGCTGATTTATACGTGTACCCGGTGTGTGTTACGATATGTATTTTAAGATACTCAAAGCACTTTCAGATCAACACTTAAATCTTCTCTACCCTGCATTGCATTATGGGATTGTATTGTTGATTTACCCTTTCTTATTTACATTCAGCGAAGCACTTCAAAATTCAGGAAAAGTGGTACAAAATAAGCGCGCCCCCTTGGTGTTTTGCATCGCGCCGGGGCGCGTCTATTAGGTGAAATACGGTATGTTCATTTCTCGCATATGGGATCTGGTTGACAATTGTGCTGTGTCTGACAAGTTTGTCCAAATTTGGATTTTTGAATTTGGATAAGGTCCCTTTTAGTGCGATGGGTCACATATAAAGAATAAGGTAGGATAAACAAAGCCACAAATCAAGTTTTGTCAACAGAAAACAAAGGTCCATGATGGCAACATATGGCAAAGCAGTTTTAATTATGATAAGTAAATGTCTTCAGTAATTACTCTATGGTCCCTTACCTATTTGTATCCAACATTAAATACCAAACACTTTGTGCAACTTCAGGGTAATCCTCAGGTAAATCGTCATTATCCTTGTCAATTTCCAGGCATCACCCGTGTCATTTGCAACAGAAAATGATGAGGAATACCTTCGTGGAGAATTGTTGCCGATGATGAAACCAGAAGTTGCATAAAGTGTTCGGTTATTGAAAATGGATGGAATACCTGAAGCATTTCCTAAACAACATTTTTTTCAATTTTTCATCAAGGTCCAATTCAAAAGCTACTGCAGACAACAAAATAGAGGTTGATGAAGATACTATTAGGATGTGTAAACAATAAGGTACAGAAGATATTGAGGCAAAACATACTAAGAAATTATACAGAAAACAGACTAATCTAATCAAGATATCGTCGGTGGGGAGTCAAAACCTCGTAACTACAGCTTGAATAAGCTGGAGTTACGAGGTTTTGACTCCCCATTGACGATATATGAAGTAAATGATTATATTGTTTCACAGCTGTATCTTTGACAATGAGAAAATATTAATCAATTAACCATTTGGGCGTCACCAAGAAATGATGCAACATCTTCTCCCTTTCAAAAAAAAAAAAAGACCTGGCTTTGATGTGTCCCTAGTAGTGATATAACATACACATAATCTATCCTTAACAACATCCCTCTTGTAGTCTACAGCAGCTTTTGAATTAAACCACTCTAAAATGTTGTTGTTTTGGAAAGAGTTCAACCTTTCCCAGATTTTAAGCCCTGTTCCCGCACTGTCACGGTGTTGGTCCCGGACACCCAACGTACCTCCTGGTGGGGAAAGAGCCAGTATTCCGGGATGATCCGGGATCTTTTCTCTAAAAAATGATTCATATTCCCATATTCCCGACATTGGTGTACCCCCGGTTTATTACTAGCAGGATCTTCCCGTTCTACCCCGGACTATCCCGATTTGTTCCCGGTTTGCCACGGTGTATTTACGGTGCAGGGGCTGGCGTGATCCCGGTTGATTCCGGTACGACCCGGTGTAACCCCGGTCGTCGCCGGTAGCACACTGGTAGCCGCCGGTATTGCCCTTTCATATCACGGTTGTGCGCCGGTGACAAGCCGATGTTTCCCGCTGGTCACTCGTGGATCAGCATCAGTTCTCTTTCGTCTCTTGAAGTTCTGGTTTATGAGATAGTTCATCTTGTTTGCTTGTGCTTGCATCAGAAAATGAAACTACATTGATTAAGCTGAAAATGTCCACGGATCATCAGGGACTATCACGGTTGAGCCAGGGTAGAGAACCGGACTTGCCCCGGAATATGCCGGTGTTTCCTCAGATAAAGCCGATTCTTGACATCCTCCCAGTGAGTCCCGGTGACTGCCGGTTGTATTAAACATTTTAAAACATCCGGGGTCGGTTGCCGGATCAACAAGGTTCATCCCGGATGGTCCAGGATGTTCACGGTGCCGCCACGGTTGTACTCCCGGTTTGTCACGGTTTTCCCCGTACCACTCATCCGGCACTAACCGGGGGGTCCAAACCGTGACAGTGGGAACGGGGATTTAGACTATTCTAATTCAAAAGTTGCTGCAGACAACAAAATTGCATGCTATATATAAATGTAAATGAAATTGGTGCATGTTAAATAACAGCACAGAAAACATTGATACGATAAGAGAAAATAGCAAAATCTTTCGCCAAGCAAAGTTACTTGATTCTAGGTTGATTAAAGTACAGAATTTAAGCAGATCTATTATTAAAGATACTTCAAGTGTCTCCACATACATACTAGGACATATCATCCTTAATTTCTGAAAAAAAGATGTAGGGTATTTAACATTCTTTTTACTTATTTATTTCAGTATATATATGAGTTATTTGCAGGTGTGTTTTATTTTGATAATTTCTTATTGTAAACTTTAAAGTGTCGTTAACTTGCAATGAATTTGATACAAACAGCCTAAAATTAAGTTCACTGTCTTTGTGTGATGCATTAACCCTTTCCGTAACAACAAAATTTTAGGTTGATCCCAATTGAAATGAGACCAAAACTTATCTTAATGCTAATTTATGTAGAAAATCTTTTGGAAAATAATACCTTGAAGATAAAGGAAAAAATGCTGGTTATCAGCAATTTGTCCTTTTCATGCTTTTTTCCCAATTCATAATTATCAAGTATGAATGTCAAAGGGATTCAAAGATATTCTTTGCTATGACATGAAGAATTCTTTACCAGTCAAAATTAATTTTGTCATCAGCACCCAGTCTACTTTGATAGACATTTTGCCATTTGGGAAAGGGTTAATATAGACAGGTGCTGCAATTTGGAACTGTTAAACCTCTGATAATAGAAATAATATTAGTTGTAAAACAATTAGGATTATATATGAATCTGACAGCAAAGGTGGGATAATCCAGTCTTCCTGGGGGCCGTAAAGAATGATCAACTATGTGATGGCTTATACGCCAACAAAGACACTCTTGTTCTCATAGAAATAACTTCAATAGAGGGTTTCAGTTTAATTAATTCAGTTAAAATCACCTTAGTTGAAGTGTAAAGCGATAAATGATCATTAATATTTCCAAAAGTCTTATCAGTTTGAATAGGATTAACACCAAATCTGCAAGAAGAGCTCCTAACAATGGGCAATAACTCTGAAGGTTTATTGAAGTTATGAATACAGCCTAGCTCGTGATAAAAAGAAGTAATTTTCACATAAATCCTTTATTTCTGATCAAAACCCTATTTTGTAGGTACTTATTTGAATCGTCTTGATAAGACGATTCAAATGACACCAACCAAATAGGGTTTGGGCTACGAAATTTTATATTTAACAATTATGAAATCATCATGGTGGCCATGACTCCATCTTGGCTGGTATATCATGGTTTTAGCATACTTACAGAAGACTTGGGGAGTATTAAGAGCAGCTGATAATTGTTGATAAATTGTTAAATCAGGCAAAACCCGACCTCAAAAGATCTAAATTGTTTAATTTTAACCAGATAAGTCTGAAATGAAGATAAATTTTGAGCGATAAACTACTAATGGGGGATTCATGTAAACATTTAGTGATGGATGTTTTTAATTTCAAACTGTTTGTCTACAATCTTATAATCACATGGAATTAAATGCTTTAATTTACAAATTTTGTGAGAATTAAATTGATCAAGGCTGTATTATCTATCTCTTCTTGTCCTGTTGTAGGGAGCTTTAATTTATTAGCTATTCTTGGCCACTTTCAACAAAATTAATATTAACTAAACCCTTTCAGATGGTTGTTCCAATATTCAGTTGGTTAATGTAGGCTGATTGATTGGGGTTTAACAATGATCATTATCACAGCAGCTGGAGCACCTAGCCATAAGTTCCTGTCGTTCCTCATACAAGTACAACCACAACATCATTTGCAAGTCTTCAGCTGTTTGCCCACATAGGTTAACAATTATCAAACCATTTGTGGGAGACAATTTTGTCAGAAAGGTTGTTTGCTGCAGCAAGGGATCCAACCCAGGACGTCATGACAATGTAAAACAATGTATGTTTTAGAGTGTTTCAGACATAAAACTGCTGCACAGGCATGGTCATCTCAAATGCTTTAGCTAGCTGACCCATAATGAGAGTTTATGTGACGTCTGATTTTTTAGGCATCATCTACACTTGGTAGTGGAAAATGATAATTTCTTTGCTAACTGGGAACATAATGTCCATGTAATGTAGATCCAATACAAATGTTTATGATGTCGCATGAAAAATTCCTTTGTCGCATGAATTTCATTAGGGATGGACTACCTTACAATATATATATATTCATGTAAAAAGCGTGGTTGAATTTAAAAAAAAAAAACAAGCTCAATAAGCTGGGCATGTAAGACAAATTGTCTTAATTTCATCAGCAGACTCCTTGTTTTCAAAAGCAGAAGGTTTCGCCTTATGCTCTTTCACACCAATTTGTTCCCAGAACGAGCATTTAATTTTATCAACGCCAGACAAATAGGTAACGGAGACCTAGCAAAGTGGAAAGCATGATTACTTTATTCTTTGTCAGTGTTATTGCAAAACTTTGTAACTCCAGCTTTAATCAAGCTGGAGTTACAAGGATTTGTGATAATACAGACCTCATGTCTTCGTCAAAAAGTTTTTCATTGTCACTATTTCATTCAATATTTTTTATTCTTTTAATTGAACCTTTCCCAAACAAGCCCTAGTTATTGTAATTTCACTAAAAGGAAAAGCTTTGGGAATCATTGTAGAAAAATGAGTAACAACTTTTAATTTGGACCTGTTTGAAATTATTAACAAGAAAATAAAATTACAGAATTGATGAATAGATAAATACAAAAAAAAAGAAATTTATCATCATGACATGTTCCCACATTGTATATTTGTAAATATGCACATAAAACTTAAATACTTAAACACAGTCAATTAAGATAATTTCTTTAATTCAAAAGCACATAAATTATGTAAATAAGTCACTTAAGCTTATTTATCTTAACTGATTTAAATTTAAAATCAAAAAACAAGTTTGTCTAATTTCCCTTTGATTTGTTTGTTCTCACTAAATGGGGGCATATGGTTTAATGACAACATTTTGAATAGAAATGAGATGTAGATTATTCTGATTGGGATAAAGTCAGAAAAAGGACCCTAAAGAAAAGAATTAAAAGATGAGATTGAAAAAATCAGTTCATGATCAGATAAAACTTATAAAATTGTCACTTGTCATACCGAGGGCTCAGTGCAAAACTATTGTAACTACATATTTTTCAGAAATTCACTTTTTTGCATTTTCTGAATCTTCAGGAAGGAATACGTCATGTGTTCTAATATTAGGTTTCAATTCTGTATACTTAAACAGATATTAAGAATTTCAAAACTATTTTTCCTCATTGACTTTGAGAAAGTCAATAAGTTTTTTCCATCTCCTGTAAAATTTTACAAAATGTAGTTACAATAGTTTTGCACCAAGCCTATTATTACCTCCAACTACAAAGTAAAGGAGATTTCCTGCTAATCTGCCTGTCTGTCCCATGCATCCAGGTCTTGATAGAATTGGGTTTAACCCTTTCCCAAACAAGACCTGGTTTTGACGTCCCTAATTGGTAAAGACTTGAGAAGACATTGAGACAAAAGAAGAAACTGCTGATAACCAGCAGTTTCTCCTTTTGCCTCAATATTTTCTGTGCAATATTTTACGCCAATCTTATCTTTACCAACATATATATTTTGTTGTTTAAAGCGGCTTTGAAATTGGACCACCCTAAAATTTGACGCTTGGGAAGGGGTTAAAGCCTCTTTCAACTGCTATGGTCATATTGAAGTGGCTGGATCACATGGATTCCAGTTGTTTTTGTCACCAGTACTCACTGGTGGTGAATTCGGCCAAAGAGATGGACATTTTTCTCTACAACAAGGTACAGATATTTTGCGTTTAAATGTGTGTTCAAAGATCTGATTGGATAGTTTTTCTAATAACAATGAATTTGTTCTAAAAATAGACAGGATTTACCGACATGTATTGAAAAACTGTCTGTGTTGTTATAAAATATCGTAACTACGGCTTCGACTGTGTTGTTATAAAATCTCGTAACTACGGCTTTATCGAAGCCGTAGCTACGATATTTTATAACAACACCGACGTAATACTTATAATGATCGCGAAAAAACGTCCCACGTTTGGCCGAGTTCACAACCAGTGGTACTAGCAACTACTATACCCTATCCGGGTCTCCAGCTGCTTGACAAATAGGTGTACGGTTATCAAACATATTTTCTTTGCTATAATTTTACACAACCCAACCTATATCAAATTCTATTTTGTTGTCTAAATAAGCACCTTTCAAACTGGACTGTGCCATATTTAAAACAAAAACTTTGCGGAGCACCACATATGCGCTCGAGACGCCAGCTTGTCCATTAAATTAGCCGTTTTTCAATTCAAAGGCAGATAACTCTAGAATGCCGAAAGTTATTCTAATTTAGATATGGGCATGCACAACTAGACACCATGAGAGATTCAAGGTGGCAACATTGATGATCAAATTCCTGTTGAAACTGTAGGAGTTGCACTCACAAGAAATAAATGGCAATTTTTTCTTCAATTCAATTTAAGGCAGATAATTCGAGAACAATAAGACATCTGAACTTCCTGAAGTGTACACAACTAGACTACATGGAGATTCATTTTTGCAAGTTTGATCGAATTCAGTTTGAAACTGTAGGAGAAGTTGCGCACACAAGAAATGGCTAATGATTGGACAGTCTGGCGGACAACCAGGGACATAAAACAATACAAGCCATTTGGGCGTATAAAAAAATCAAAATAGTAGCACATGAGATGCTGAACCTTCTCCATTTATTTCTTGCTGTATTGGATAACAATGATATGGGTCAATAGACTTTAATGAGAAAAATAATAAAATTAAAATGATAACATCTTGGGTAATTTTTTAAGCAACATTTATAGTCAGTCCCAGATGTGAATGGGTTTTTAATTGCCTTGTAGTCGGATATGGTAACTTGGTGCAACTCTGTTTTGGTCCAACGGATGATCCAGCAATTAGATATTTAGGAAACATTTCCTCAATGTTTTAAAAAATCTTACAGTTAATTTCTTTTGCATATAGCCAAAAGCAGATTTTGTTTTTGAAAGGATTAACCCTTTCCCAAACGGTAACATTTTTGGGTGATCCACTCGAAAAACTGCCACAAATGACAAAATGTGAGTTATTAAAGATATAATTTGTGTAAAATATTTAAATGAATCCACATCCTCTTTCTCTAATATCCATTATGCTTTATTATGCCTTTCAAGGCTCTTCTTGGAATAAAAACTTACTGGTACATTTGAAAAAAAACTTGTTTTTTGAGCAACCTTTCGGAGCATATACATTCGGTTTCCTGCACTTTCTTCTTTTCTGAATAATTATACAGTCGACACTCGTTATGTCGACATCGGATAAGTCGAATTTTCGCTTAAGTCGAAGTTCAAATCTGGCCCCGTCCTCATCTACTGACATATTTTTTTCAAAACAAAATACCATCGAACTGAATATAGACATTGAAATATAGTAGGAAAAGGATAGAAATTGCTCGACACGAGCAATTTCTTTCCTTTTCCTACTATATTTCAATAATATTCGTACTTGATAAGTTTCAAAAACGGTCAAATATCAAATATCTCGAAGTCCAACAAAATCGGATGAGTCGAACTCCGGATATGTCGAGGTATTTTGACGGCCCCTCCGACTTCGACACAACGAGTGTCGACTGTAGTTGTGTTTTTTTTAGTTTGTACTTTTCTCATTTCTTTTCATTTTTTTCTCTCTCTCTTCTTTTTTTAACCCTTTCCCAAACGACAAAATTTGGACGTTTCCTATTTGAAAGCTGCTGGAAATGACAAAATAGATGTTGCTAAAGATAAGATTTGCGTATAATATAGCACAGAAGAGATTGAGGCAAAAGGAGAAACTGCTGGTTATCAGCAGTTTCTTCTTTTGTCTCAATGTTTTCTCAAGCCATTTCTATAAGGGACGTCAAAATCCGGTCTTCTTTGGGAGAGGGTTAATATAATCGAAAAGAAAAAATAACATGTCAAGTTTAGTTTTGATATCATCTGTTAACTTTTTTTATCAAAATTAAAATCAGTTCACAATTTTTAGTACTTAACAAAAACTCTAAGTGATCACCAGTGTATAATTTGCAAAATGAGGATAAAGTACTTTTCATTTTCTATAATCCAAAGTACATACATAGTGATACCCATTCTGAAATCTTTATAGAAAATGATAAAATAAGTCTAAAATTGTTTGACTCTTACTGAAATGACTAAATGTACACTAGTCACCACAGTAATTCATTAACCCTTTCCCAAACAAGACTGTTTTTTACTTCCCTAAGAGAATAGGCTTTGGAAAGCATTGAAACAAAAGAAGAAACTGCTGATAACCAGCAGTTTATCCTTTTGTCTCAATATTTTCTGTGCCATATTTTGCACAAAATTAATCATGTCTTTATAGACACTAGTTTTGACATCTTCTGCAGCTGTAAATTTGAACAACCCTACAATTTTGTTGTTTGGGAAAGGGTTAACTGTAATGAGTAGCCAATACATGGGTTGATAATTTTTGTAAGTTGAACAGCACAGAATTCCATGTTACCATTGTTTTACTTTTGAGCCAAGTGGACAAGTTTTTTATGAATTAAATAGAGAAGAGAACACAGAAATCTTAAAACTTTTAGGAGTCTAGCAGAAAAAACTTGATTACTGTAAGGAGTTGATTAAACAACAACTTGATTACGGTTAGGAGATAAGTACACAAAAACTTGGTAACTGTTAGGAGTTGAGGAGACAAGAACTTGATTACTGTTAGGCGTTGAGTAGTTAAGAACTTGATTACTGTTAGGAGTTGAGTAGACAAGAACTTGCTTACTGTTACGAGTTCATGAGACATTAAATTGATTACTATTAGGAGTTGAGTACACAATAACTTGATTACTGTTAGGAGTTGACTAAACAAGAACTTGGTTACTGTTAGGAGATAAGTACACAATAACTTGATTACTGTTAGGAGTTGAGCAGACATGAACTTGTTAACTATTAGGAGTTGAGTACACAATATCTTGATTACTGTAAGGAGTTGAGTAAACAAGAACTTGGTTACTGTTAGGAGATAAGTACACAATTGATTACTGTAATGAGTTGAGCAGACAAGAACTTGTTAACTATTTGGAGTTTAGTACACAAGAACTTGATTACTGTTAGGAGTTAAGTAAATAAGAACTTGATTATTGTTAGGAGTTGAGTACACAAGAACTTGGTTACTGTTAGGAGATAAGTACTCAAGAACTTGATTACTGTTAGGAGTTGAGTAAACACGAACTTGGTTACTGTTAGGAGTTGAGTACACAAGAACTTGGTTACTGTTAGGAGATAAGTACACAAGAACTTGATTACTGTTAGCAGTTGAGCAGACAAGAACTTGATTACTGTTAGGAGTTGAGTACACAATAACTTGATTACTGTTAGGAGATAAATACACAAGAACTTGATTACTGTTAGGAGTTGAGTACACATGAATTTGGTTCCTGTTAGGAGTTGAGTAAACAAGAACTTGGTTACTGTTAGCAGATAAGTACACAATAACTTAATTACTGTTAGGAGTTAAGAAAAAAGAACTTGGTTACTCTTAGGAGTTGAGTTCACAAGAACTTGATTACTGTTAGGATTAGAGTAAACAAGAACTTGGTTACTGTTAGGCGATAAGTACACAAGAACTTGATAAATGTTAGGAGTTTAGTAAGCAAGACCTGATTACAGTTAGGAGATAAGAACACAAGAACTTGAATATCGCTGAGTTGAGACAACAAGAACTTGAATATTGCTATTATTAGAGACAACAAGAACTTAATTACTGTTAGGAGTTTGGTAAACAAGAACTTGGTTATTGTTAGGAGTTGACTAAACAAGAACTTGGTTACTGTTAGAGGATAAGTGCACAATAACTTGATTACTGTTAGGAGTTGAGCAGACAAGAACTTGTTAACTATTTGGAGATGAGTACACAAAAAGTTGATTACTGTTAGGAGTTGAGTGGACAAGAACTTGATTACTGTTAGGAGTTGAGTAAACAGGTACTTGATTACTGTTAGGAGTTGAGTAAACAAGAACTTGATTACTGTAAGGAGTTGAGTAGACAAGTTCTTGGTTACTGTTAGGAGTTGAGTAAACAAGTACTTGGTTACTGTTAGGAGATAAGTTCACAAGAACTTGGTTACTGTTAGGAGTTCAGTAAACAAGAACTTGGTTACTGTTAGGAGCTGAGTAAACAGGTACTTGGTTACTGTTAGGAGATAAGTACACAATAACTTGATTACTGTTAGGAGTTGAGTAGTTATGAACTTTATTATTGTTAGGAGTTGAGTAAACAAGAACTTGATTACTGTTAGGAGTTGAGTAGACAACAACTTGATTACTGTTAGGAGTTGAGCAGATAAGAACTTGATTACTGTTAGGAATTATGCAGACAAGAACTGGCTCTCTGTTAGGAGTTGAGATTAAGAATATCTTTACTCACAGCAGCAACTGCTCAGTGCTTGAATTGTAAGTCAGATTTGATAGACAGGTAGACAAATTCATCAAATCCACTCCAAAAATTTCACAGAAGTAGGTAAAATATCACACATTTATCTTCAATATAAAAAGATAATTGCCAACACTTTTTTCTGATCATAACCTGCTGTAATTATGCTATTCCGGGTAATGCATAACACTTTCCTTAAAAATTATAATTTTTATATAACTCAAATTCAAAGTTGCTGCAGATGACAAAATGAATTTACCTTAAACCTGACCTTTAGAAATCATCTGGAATTTGAAGATTTTTTGAGAATCAGCTGATTAAAAAACAAGAGCAACGCTAGGCGTGGCATTATACGACCGAAGCTCAGAAATAAATGGGTGTGTTATATTTGTTGATGTCCTGTTCTTTTCTAAAAGTCTCTTGCAAGTATCCGATAAAACAAAATTCACCGAGTACTAAAATATTCACGAAGTGTTGCAAGTACCCGAGTACTACTAAAATATTCACAAATTTAATCATATTGAACACATGTGAAGTTTCAACATCGTAGGCCTTGCATTTTGAAAGTTATGGACCGGACACAAATTTGCAAACTGAATCAAACAAAGGGCAATACGTCAAAAATTATAAAAGGTAGAGTTAGGGTAATTGCACTCTGCATGCCCTAGCTATGAGATCTATACACCTGTGAAGTTTCAAGACCATAGACCTTATAGTTTTAAAGTTATGGACCGGACACCAATTTGCTAACTGAATCAAACAAAATCAAACAAAGGGCAATAACTCAAAAATTACAAATGGTAGAGTTGTGGTTCTTGTGCTCTGCACACCCTAGCTATGAGATCTATACACCTGTGAAGTTTCAATACCATAGGCCTTATAGTTTCAAAGTTATGGACCGGACACAAATTTGCTAACTGAATCAAACAAAATCAAACAAAGGGCAATAACTAAAAAATTACAAAT
The DNA here is from genome assembly GCA_963680895.1 of Fragum sueziense. NCBI lineage: Eukaryota > Metazoa > Mollusca > Bivalvia > Cardiida > Cardiidae > Fragum > Fragum sueziense. The sequence goes on from OY804599.1 coordinate 40,028,492, forward strand.
GGTAGAGTTGTGGTTCTTGCGCTCTGCACACCCTAGCTATGAGATCTATACACCTGTGAAGTTTCAAGACTATAGGCCTTATAGTTTCAAAGTTATGAACCGGACACGAATTTTCAAACAAAATCAAACAAAGGGCAATAACTCAAAAATTACAAATGGAAGAGTTGTGGTTCTTGCGCTCTGCACACCCTAGCTATGAGATCTATACACCTGTGAAGTTTCAAGACCATAGGCCTTATAGTTTCAAAGTTATGGACCGGACACGAATTTGCTAACGGACAGACAGACAGACAGACAGACGGACAGACAGACGATGCACGCGATAACATAATACGACCCTTCGGGCGTATAAAAATGTTAACAACCAATCACATATTGACAACCAATCAAAATTCAGAGATGGTTACAGAAATTAAAGAGTCTCATGCTAAGCAATCAGCAGAGATGTTTTCCAAAGCCTTAACTTGTGAGGCGTCAAAAAGAGTCTTTATGTGGTAAATTGTTAAACAATATGTCTGATCTTTCAATGAACAACATAACACAGAAAATATGGAAAAATAGAAAAATGCTGATAACCAACTTTTCTATCTTAAAATTGATTTGTTTCTTCCACCACCAAATGAAATATTTTTGCTTTAACCCTTTTCCAAGCTACAAAATTTTTGTGTGGTCCAATTTGAAAACTGCTCAAGATGACAAATTGAATGTAAAAGTTTTGAATAAAATACCCCAGAAAACGTTGAGGCAAAAGGAGAAAATGCTGATCATCAGGATTTCTTCTTTTGCCTCAAAGATTTCCTCAGCCTATTTTCATTAGGGACATCAAAACCAGGTCTTGTTTGGGAAAGGGTTAATTTGTATCCATTGACTCATCTGCACTTTCTTTTAATTTGGAGAAGTCTGAAAGTTTGTCATCTTGAGAACAGTTCAGATTATTTTTCATAGTAATAACAGTGGTTTAGATCTTTATATAGCTTTTAGCTGATCATAGTTTTCGAAAGAGTTTAATTTTTACTGCTAACATTTTATCTAGCGGAAAAGAAATATTATATCATAAACCATTTATATACGAGTTAATTGTAAAGGTTTCCCATTGAATCAAACCAGCCAGCTGCTAGTTTTAATAGCTTTTGTTAATCATACTTCATTCTTCTTCATTCTTACCAAAACTGTTATTAAAATAAAATAGGATAAAACAAAATTGTCGGCGAACACAGCTTTTTGTATAACTTTAACATCACTTTGATATATATAACCTTGACCTTGAGGCCAAAGGATGCACATGGATAAGATGTAACTTGACAGAAAGACCTCCATTGTGAAAAATTCCTTTGCTTTTTCGTTTAAGATACAAATCAAAAGCTAGAAATTAAAATATCTGAAACAAAAAGTATTTGAGAGGGAAAAAATAACCTGGGTTTCTGGTAATTTAGGCCAATAAAGTAAATGAAACAAGACTTGGTAAATGGTTAACAGGTTCATAAACAGTAGAAAGGGCACAGAAGCTACCAGATTCCCCCAGAATTAATTAACTGATTTAGATAAAGGTCTCCAATTAGTATAATTAATGGAAATTCTGCCATCCCTAGCTCAGGAAGTCCTTAATTAAGAATCGGCTTTTTCTGCTCCATAAATGTGCCAATTGATAAAAACCCTCTGTTAATTAAAATTGCCCTGTGTTATCGGTGAAGTAAATTGATTAAACCTGTTTTCTCTGTGAAAAAAATCTTGGGAAAAGAAAAATCAAAAGCAATCTTTTTAATGTAACACATTCTTTCCAATTCAGAAAACAACCAATACAAAACTTAGAATTAACAAAAGCTCAGCAATTTCTTCATATATTAAGCAGGAATCTAGAAAGAATTAAACGGTTTTAAAATCTGTAAAAAATGCATATATCTATTGACTTTAGTTAAACTTTTAACTAACCAGTTATGGCTTTTGGCAACCACAGCACACTTGCTTTTAATTCTTATGATTTCCCATTTATACACAACGGTCCAGCCAACCAACATGGGTAACCAACATTGGTAACTTTTCTTATCAGAAGAACTCCCACTTTATTGACAGGATTCGAATCTGGGACCTTTCGTTAATCTTTATTACATCCGACCACTTAGCCATGTCTAACTATGAAAAACACATGAAAAAACTTCATTTAGGTTCAAGAACTGTTCTAGAACATTAAATGGCACTTCTATTCTAGAACAGTTTTAGAAGTGCCATTTAATGTCATAGAATGTTCTAGAACTGTTCTAGAACATTAAATGGCACTTCTGTTCTAGAACAGTTCTAGAAGTGCCATTTAATCTTATAGAACAAACTAGAACAGTTCTAGAATTAGAAATGCGTTCTTTAACTTTTTTCGTAGGGGAAGTGTCCCTGTCGAATTTTGAGACAGACCGCCTTGTTTCCAGATTAAAGTGTGCGTATCAGAAGTCTAATGTTGACCCGTGCTGCTTTCTTACAGTTGCTACAGGTTTTGACGGAGATATATCAAGGTGAATAATTACACGACTCAGAATTTCAGAAAATCATCAATATTTTTGTTAATACTTGACCAATTTGAATTCAGTTTGAAGCAGAGAAGACAGAAAAATGCCAGGAATAACGTCTCAAATGTAATACAGACAGAGACTACAACATTTTGTAAGTTGAACCTTCAATTATTGTTTGACCTTTGACTGTGACCTTGATCTTTGGCCAACAGTTACTAATGGCTTTAACATAATTATTATTAGGGTCAACTGTGTTGATTTTTTTCAGAATTCATTCCTATAATTCTATGTATGTAAAACTTAAATTAAAAAATCCAGAATCCATTAATAACACTGGCGTAGGAAGAGGGGGGAGGGGTGGAGGGGTCAAGCCCCCCAATAATCTAGAAGGAGGGCAGCATATCCTCCCCCCAATAATACACCCACATTTTCTTTCAAGAAAGGTCCAGGTTTAAAAATTAATGTTGTCTGAAAGTGCCCAGATTGCAGGAAATGGCTTCTTAGAATTCAAAATTCTAAGGGGGGCATGTCCTCATACCCCTAGTAACGATATGCTCGGTCGGGTTCCATTCACTTGGAGGGGGCGATGTTTGCCCCCCCTCTCCCTCCAATATAATAAACCTCCCTGCGCCTATGAATGACCTAGCTAGCTGCAACCTAGAATTTTGCTTTTCAGATAAACCTGTTCAAGTTGCATATACCCTAATTGAAGTATGGACTCAGTTATTTCAAACCGTCAACAAATATGTACTCATAGTAGGCATCTAAACACTATAATACCATCATTTAAAGCAACTTAAAGTCACAAAATGCCAAAAACTTGTTACTTAACCATAATAAAGAAATGATGATTGCTCTAATAGAGCTAAAACCACTTGCAAAGCATGTAACATTTAAAAGTAGTTATCTATTTATCATCATAAATCAGTTGCCATTTTCTGCTTCTATATAACTCTCCCACAATTGACCAAACGCCAATCGACAGATCGCTCCGCCCAACATAGAATTTAAGACAAACAATGGGGATGTGATTTTTACAGGGAACGATTTTATCCAGTTAATCGTGACGTAAATTCGGACGAACAAAATAGTATTTCGTATGTGTTGTTATAAAATCTCGTAACTACGGCTTGATTCAAGCCGTAGTTACGAGATTTTATAACAACATCGATGGTTTATCAAAACATAACGGCAAACCTAGTCTATTGTTAGCATAAAATTCTATGCCATTGGTATGTCGATTGTTTTGATTGTCAGTCGATAAATCGATACAAGAACACGTGCAACGAAGAACAATTGGGGCATGACATTTTTCTGATCGTCCATTGGCTAATCAATGTTTTTGATTGACAGTCGGCGTTTGGACAATTAGGAGCCCTTGTAAAGACCCCTGTCATCATTTTATTAGCATTAGCTTCATTTTGTCATTATTAGAAGAAGGTATTACTAAGATGCATATTTTAAAAGGAAATAATTCTTAGAACTTCAATAGAATTTATCAAACAATGTGGAACTTGCAATCTAGAGATTCAGGTCCTTGTTGCGAGTCTACACTGTAAGCCAACAAGGAATACAATATGTACATACATCCAAAATGCTTGTGGAGATAAGGTCTCAAGCTTACCAACAACTGTTTCATCAGAGTCGGGATCTAATAAAAGCCCTCATAACACCATGAATCTAGGACAACATGTACCTAAGTGCAGACTGATCAGGATCTATGCTGAAATCTTTCATCATCATCATCTGGCGTGCTGGTTTGCACAGAATCTCGCTACTACTCCTCTCCATACTTTTCTATTGCAATCTGCTATCTTTAAGTTGCTACAATTCATGAAGATTGATTGGTTGATTGATTGGAATTTAACCCCGCTTACAACTGCTATGGTTGAAGCACCTAACCATGGATTCCTGGTATTTCTCTCACCAGTACTACCACAATATTCAAACCGAGCCTCCAGCTGCTCTCTCACATAGATGATTCACCCCCATTGGTGGGAGGCAAATGACTTTTGTCAAATGTTAGAATGGATATAATGGTTGAATCGAGGTTCAAACACTAGATCGTTTGATTGACAGACTCCGACATTACCGAAGGAGCTATCCAGGCTCAGCAAGCCATGAAGAAGATATCATAGAACAACATGGATCTTGATCAGACTGCCTGTATATGCAGGCTTATCTAGATCCATGTAGATGCTCTGCCAGGTCATTTATTGTGAACTATACCCAGTCTCACATTTACAAACATTTAACTGGTAAAAAACCCATAATAACCATATATGGTAAATTAAAGTGACAAGACAAAAGGTTAGACCTCCCATCATAGCTCATCAGCGACGGGAATTTTCCCAGACTGATTTTAATCACCGGAAGATTATTATACAAAATTATCTCTCTTGGCATTAAGAATGATGATAAATTATTCCTCGTTTAAATTCATTTGTCTAATTAAGGCTAAATGGTTAACTAGCTCATCCTGTCATCAGGGTGAATTACAGGCAGAACTAGGACATCACATCTAACTTGCAACGCTTAATATAATTATGAAATACAGTTGATACACATTTAAATCTCGACATCCGATGATTTCCATCTAATTTCTGCTTAAGTCAAAGTGAAATTCTGGTCCCGTCCTCGTCAATGGATATCAACAATTTCAAACATAACAAGAGATGTTTGTAAAACATATATGCCCCCTCAAGGGCGTACATTTGATGTAGGTCAAAGTCCAAGGTCAAGTTAACAAGATCCAAGGTCATGGTCAAATATGAAAGGTCTTGGTAGGAGGTGTCTATGTGTGAATATCAAGGCTGTATACATAAAAGTAAAATGAAATATAGGCCAGGTTAAAGTTTTTAAAAGTAGGCCAAATGCCAAGGTCAAGGTCATGGTCAAATGTGAAAGGTCTTGGTTGGAGGTGTCCATGTATGAAATATCAAGGCTGTAGGTGTAAAAGGACATGATATGATATATGCCTGGTTTAAGTTTTTTAAAAGTAGGTCAAACTCCAAGGTCAAGGTTGCAATATTCAAGGTCATGGTCAAATGTGAAAGGTCTTGGTAGGAGGTGTCTATGTGTGAAATATCAAGGCTGTAGGTGTAATAAGATATAAGATAAAGGCTAGGTTAAAGATTTCTAAAAGTATGTAAAAATCAAAGGTCAAGGTCACACAGGTCAAGGTCATGGTCAAATGTGAAAGGTCTTGGTAGTAGGTGTCCATGTGAATAAGATATCGAGACTGTATAGGTAACAGGACACGAGATATAGGCCTAGTTTAAGTTTTTTAAAAGTAGGTCAAACTCCAAGGTCAAATTTCAAGGTCATGGTCAAAATTGAAATGTCTTGATTGGAAGTGACCACGTGTGAAATATCAAGGCTGTATGTGTAAAATGACATGAAATATAGGCCAGGTTAATGTATTATAGAAGTAGGTCAAACACCAAGGTCAAGGTCACAATGTCCAAGGTCATGGTCAAATGTGAAAGGTCTTGGTCGTAGGTGTCCATGTGTCAAATATCAAGGCTGTATGTGTAAAATGACATAAATATAGGCCAGGTTAATGTATCATAGAAGTAGGTCAAAGTCCAAGGTCAGGGTCACAAGGTCCAAGGTCATAGTCATATGTGATAGGTCTTGGTCGGTGGTTTCTATGTGTCAAATATCAAGGCTGTATGTGTAAAAGGACATGATATATCGGCCAGGTTAAAGTTTTTAAAAAGTAGGTCAAACTCCACGGTCAAGGTCACAAGATCCAAGGTCATGGTCAATTGTGAAAGGTCTTGGTAGGAGGTGTCCATGTGTGAAATATCAAGGCTGTATGTGTAATAGGTCATGAGATATATGCCCGGTTTAATTTTTTTTTAAAGTAGGTCAAACTCCAAGGTCAAGGTCACAAGGCCCAAGGTCATCATCAATTGTGAAAGGTCTTGGTAGGAGGTGTCCGTGTGTAAAATATCAAGGCTTTATTTTTAATAGGTCATGAGATATATGCCCGGTTTAATTTTTTTTAAAGTAGGTCAAACTCCAAGTTCAAGGTCACAAGGTCCAAGGTCATGGTCAAATGTGAACGATGTTGATAGGAGGTATCTATGTGTGAGATACCAAGCCTGTATGTGTAAAAAGACATGAGATTTAGGCAATTTTAAGAATTAAGTGTAAATTCAACAAAGGGCAACAACTCCAAGAATTTCATCGGCAAGGTTATGGTTCCTGTGCACTGCACCTCTCCATAATGAAATCTATCCACCTGTAAAGTTTCATGATTCTACCTTACATACTTTTAGAGTTGTGCTCCAGACAAGAATCAAGTTATAAAATCAACAAAGGGCAATAACTCAAAAAATTTGATCGCCAGAGTTACGGTTCTTGTGCACTGCACCTCTCCATAATGAGATCTATTCACCTGTAAAGTTTCATGATTCTACCTTACATACTTTTTGAGTTGTGCTCCGGACAAGAATAAAATTTCAAAATCAACAAAGGGCAATAACTCCAAAAATATGATCAGCAGAGTTACGGTTCTTGTGCACTGCACCTCTCCACAATGAGATCTATCCACCTGTAAAGTTTCATGATTCTACCTTACATACTTTTTGAGTTATGCTCCGGACAAGAATCAAGTTATAAAATCAACAAAGGGCAATAATTCCAAAATTTTGATCAGCAGAGTTACGGTTCTTGTGCACTGCACCTCTCCACAATGAGATCTATCCACCTGTAAAGTTTCATGATTCTACCTTACATACTTTTTGAGTTATGCTCCGGACAAGAATCAAATTATAAAATCAACAAAGGGCAATAACTCCAAAAATTTAAAAATTAAACAAGACTTACCTTGGTTAAGTTGAAGTTTAATTGTAATTCTATGAGTTATAGAATTACGGAGGGATTAAATGAGATGTGACCGCGCATGCGTACTTCAGTCTTCAAAGGCGTTTAGGCAGTATTACTCCATATTTTAGAAAAATTTTTGTATAATATATAGTTCTGTAGGGAGGGAGGGAGGCATTTAATCCCTCCGTAATTCTATAACTCATAGAATTACAATTAAACTTCAACTTAACCAAGGTAAGTCTTGTTTAATTTTTAAATTCTATTACGTTTAATAGAATAACTACGGTATTAAATGAGACTTTAAAGCTGAATAATGACTAAACGCTTTACCTTAAAGTTTCAAGACAGTGCTGTCAAAGTCACCCTTCTTCGTGATATTCTTCTTGTAGAACTTTGTAAAGGTTGATTCAACAGACCAGCCTGCACGATCCATGATTTCCTTCAAATGTAATCCTTTGAGATCTGCTTTAGACACCACCGCTGACCTTGCACTATGGGGTCCAAAAGATTTATTTATCCCAGCACGTATCATTACGGTTTTTATCCACCGTGATATAGTATCTTTGGAAACCGGCGTATGAGGTTTGATGTAACTAATGAATAAGGAATCTTCACCTTTCCTTAAGGGTTTAGTTCTTACCAAATATTCTTTAAGAACGGTATAAACACATAACCTCCTGTCTGGAGGATAGGCTTTTAAACTTAATAACATAGGTTGAAAACTTGGCCTGCTTTGCTTAAGTAAGCCACGAAATTGTAGAATGAACTGTGAATAAGTCTTTTGTAAACCTTTAACGGATAACATATGTACACTTTGAGATCTTGCTGCATTGGTAAGCACAATTAGCATAGCTAATTTTAAGGTCAAATCCTTCAAACTCAAATGTTTAACTGGCGATAATTGACGCAAGTATTTTAGCACTTTATCCACATCCCATGTGGTAGAATATCTGGGCCTTGACGGTCTACTGTTGAAAACGCCCTTCATGAAACGTACAACTATCGGATGTGTACCGGCTGTAAATGTATCCAACATAATTCCTAGCGAAGACAGAGCAGCTCTAGATGTATTAATAGAACTGTAACTAAGTCCCTTTTCGTATTCACTGGTAAGAAATTCTATGACATTTTGGACAGAAACCGAAAATGAATCAATTTTCCTTGAATTACAGAAGTGTACCCATTTTGAAATATGAACTTGGTATTCCCGCTTTGTGGAACTTCTCCATGAAGACATGATAATGTTTGTAGCCTGTTTCGAAAAACCTCGCTTTCTGTAGGAATGCCAGACACTTTGCATGAGATCAGTACCAGTTTTTTCTCCATGGGATGAACCTGACCTGGAATTTCTGAAGTCAATGTGTGCTTCGTCTTCGGTAGGATTATTGGTGTATCTACCAGTATTTTCATGAGAGTTGAAAACCAAACTTGTGTTGGCCACAATGGGGCTATGATTAATGCTCGTGCTTTGTCCATTTGTATCTTCCGAATGCAGCGACTCAACACACTGAAAGGTGGAAACAAATATGGCATTTGAAAATTACCCCAGTTTAAAGTAAATGCATCAATATGGGAGGCATCTGGATCAGGTTTCCAAGAGCAATATCGATCAACTTTGTTATTTAAGCGTGAAGCAAAAAGATCAATATCTGGAGACTCCCAAATTTCACAAATTTGGCAAAACACTGAATCTTTTAATTTCCATTCTGTACTGTCCTTAAACTTGCGAGAAGGAGTATCTGCATCATTGCTTGTCCCTGGAATATGGGTACATGTCACCCAAATGTTTTTTGTTATACAAAATTCCCAGATGCTTTTACTAATCTGATTACATTTCTCTGATTTAATGCCTCCCATATTGTTGACATAGCACACAGCTGTGGAACTATCAGACAAAACCTTAACATGTTTATTTTCCAAATGCTCTGCTACAGCTTTCAATGCAAATAAAATTGCAGTAAGTTCTAAGCAATTGATATGCAAGTTCTTTTCATCAGAGTTCCATCTACCACCAAATGTCAATTCTCCAAAAACAACGCCCCATCCTTCTAGACTACTATCAGTCTGAATTTCAACTTGAGGGCTACCTCTATCAATATGCCGCACCTGTGATTGCACATTATCAATCCACCAACGGAGTTCTAGTTTCATGCTTTCCGAGACACTCATATTTGCATCGAAATTGCCACAATTGCGTTTGAGAGCTAAAATTTTTTGACTTTCTATCTCTCTATAATGAAGTCTGCCATATTCCACAGCAGGGAAACATGACACTAGAACTCCCACACATTTTGCAACCTCTCGAATGGTGGTAGATGTACACTTTGATAATCTTGAACAGATAAGTTTAACATTTTCAACTTTTTCAAGGGGCAATGTGACAATCATTAAAACAGAATCTACAATGTAGCCCAAATAAACAATTTTCTGAGATGGGATCATCACAGACTTGTCATAATTCATTATAAAGCCCAACTTTATCATTAAACTATCTGTCTCATGAACAGTATTCAAACAAATAGCAAAAGTTTCTCCCCCAAGAAAACTATCATCAATAAACCCTGTACAAATATGGCCTCGTGCTCTTAATGTGGCAAAAACAGGTTTTAACAATTTTGTAAATAATCGAGGTCCATCGCGGTACCCATTTGGTACACAAGTGAACTGCATCACCTTATCCCTCCATAAAAAACGTAGATACTTTTGATGTTCCTCAGATATTGGAACAGAATAATATGCATGCTTAATATCAAGAGTACACATGAACATGTTTTGCCTCACCAAAGTTAAAGCCGATTCAAAAGTATCCATTTTGAAGTGTTTATATGGAACAAATTCATTCAACTTTTTCAAATTTAGTATCATACGATATTCATTGTTCTTTTTCGGTCGCAAAAATATAGGCGACAAGAATTGGTTTTTATCCCATTCTACCTCTTTGATAACTTGTAATTCAAGCAATTTATCAACTTCTCGATCAATTATATTTGCCTCATTTTCGGTGAAATGTCTTTGTGAAAAGTGGTCTTGCTTAGGAGGGATGTTGTCAATAAAATCAACATTGCAATTCTGTACCATGTTCAAAATAACAGGGTCATTGGTAATCTTTTGCCATTCATGAGAGAAAAACTTTAATCTACCTGCTGAAAACTTGGAACTTACCAATTTATCTACATTCTCTTGTTCCCCACTCCCCTCTGGCTCTGGGAGTTTTTTGGAAACTGGTAAGAAGGGCGCCCACGAAAGCCCCTCGTCAGACCTCGGCCTCTCACCCTGGGACCTCTGGGCCGCATAGATCCATAAGATCCCCTTCCAGATCCCGATCCATATTGTAATTTGTATCCAATTTTGGAGCACTCCTCAATCTCCTTGGCCGTTTTCGAAAGGTCATCCCCAAACAATTGTCTGGTATATGGTAGCGAATGTGTACACAAATGAGAATACTCATTCCTCATCTCTGGTTTGAGAAGATCTCTCCGTAACATATTAATTTGCTTGTTCGAGTGACCCAACAAAGCTATGGCGTCATTAATTCCGTCAATATGTCCTTTTGATGCTCCATCCACATCTGCCTTGGCCAAATTGTTGACAGTTTTTGCCAAGACACAAGCCGACTTGATAATAGACGATTCAATGTTTTGTAATTTTTTGTCTCTAGACCGGGCTGTCGGAGAAACGATATCCCACACCAACTGGTTTAATTTAACTGTAGCCAGCCCCTCACAGTTGGCAGGTCTTGGGTTTATCTCATCTTTGACCATCTCAATATATTGGTCCTCATCCATTCCTTTAATGAAAAGTTCATTTACATTTTCGGCAAGCACAGGATCAATGTCATTATCACATATTTCTACAGTTTTAAATCTTTTTGCCATCCCCGAAAACAAACTGCTTTGGTGACTTGGGCCCGGAGTGGGCTGGTCATCTAACGCCTCTGCCGAGCGTTTGTGGCTGTAAGACGCAGAATCGTCGTAATATTCGTCGACCTCGCCTTCATAGTAATCATCGTAGGCATTTTCCATTTGCTCAAAACGCCTATCGTAAGCATCAAGGCGTTCGTTAGTCTTTTTCTGTTCGCTTCGCATAACTTGCAGAATTGCGAGTATTTCCTCCTCTCGAGAAGGCGTACTTGACGGCCTCGACTTAGGAGGCGGAGTCTGGACTTTAGCCTTTGGCTTGTCAGGGGTCGGGTTCGATTCTTTCGGAGCTACCGACTCGCGGTCTTTGGATTTTTTCTCTTTGTCCGCCATTATGTGTTGTCCGAAGACTAGTCACTGCCCCACTACGTGTGGCAAATCACAAATTGTCGGATTCACGACAAATAACAAAAGTTCCCACTACGTGTGAACAATCCTAACAGGCCTAAGCACAATATAGGCCGCAATTAACGAAACCACGTTCCGTTTTTAATCCAAAAACTCGAAAAATAATTTCCCAAATTGGAAATTTTACAGCGTGAAGTTTCGCGCGCTAAGGTTCACTGAAGTACGCATGCGCGGTCACATCTCATTTAATACCGTAGTTATTCTATTAAACGTAATAGAATTTGATTGGCAGAGTTACAGTTCTCGTGCACTGCACCTCTCCATAATGAGATCTATCCACCTGTAAAGTTTCATGATTCTATCTTTAATACTTTTCGAGTTATGCTCCGGACAAGATTTGGTCTACGGACAGACCGACGGACCGACCGACCTACCGACCGACCGATCGACACTTGCAAAACAATATACCCCCTTTTTCTTCGAAAGGGGGCATAATTATTTTGAAGTAAATATAGCCATTGAAATATAGTATGAAAAGAATAGAAATTACTCGTTTAGAGCTATTTCTTTCTTTTTCCAAGTAATATTTCAATTATGTACATACTTGATAAATAGAAAAATGGATAAACCATTGGTGCTCAAACTAAATGCGAAAGGTTTTCGGGAGGGAACAAAAACTTTACAATTTTTTCGAAACTGGAATTTGTACATATAATTCGCATATAATAAGTAATTAATACTGATAAATCAAAATATCCCAAATCCTGCAAAAATTGTCTGAACTGGACGTACAAGGCTTTACTTTGAAATCGCAAAAATCGACATAGATCTACAAGGTTTTGCATTTACACCGCCAAAATGTGTTTTTTAATCGAAAATGAACAAAATCATATCGTCGTTGTAAATGCAAAACCTCGTATCTCGTTTTCGGAAAATTTTAAAGGGGAGGGAAAAAATTGTGATAACTTTTTCCAAACTGAAATGTTTTACTTGAAATTTGGACATATTGTTCACAAATGATTTGCCATCAATACTGATCAGTAAAATATCTAAAAACTTGCGAGAATTATATCTGGGCACACAAGTTTGTACTGTGAAAATCGCAAGGATCGACATACGAGGTTTTGCATTTACACCGACGATATATCTTTATCAATCCTTTTTTGTAAAGAAACCTTCATAGGAGAGACTTATCAATGGGACAACCAATATGTAGTTAAGGGGAAGAAACTCTTTTTGTCAGTCAATGTCAAGAGGCTATCCAACACTGTTTCCATGTTACCTTATTTCAGCCTTGTTTAAATCTCACTTAAAAGCAAGCTTTTACCATTGCTCTCAAGAAATACCATGCCCGATGACAAACCCGTGAATCAAATGAGTACCCACAACATAGTTTTAAATTAATGTAACAAATTAAGCTAGATTCCCAACACCCTTTGTCGATTCAATCATCCTGCCCAAAGGTTGACAAGTTTATTGTGCAGAAACAATGTGTTCATGTTTACACACCCTATTGCCGCTAACACCCGATAATACCCATAATGCCTGATAACAACGGTGGCACAAGCTACCTTACAGATTTGATAACACTGATAAAATAGATAACATTGGCTGCTTTGTTTTTTATTGACTGGGTAGGAGATCTTAACTAGCTAATTGATTTTGATGGTCAATTAGACTGACAATATCTCTTTGATATCATTATACAATTAAAAAACTTTGACAGAACAGTTCGGCCTACTCTTTTTCTTTCTTCATCTTTCTTGATTCAGCTGTAGCTACAGCTTATAACTCAAAGATTCAGGTTGACATAATGTTTTCCCTTTCCCAAAATAACAAAATATCAAAGCTGTCCAATTTGAAAGCTGCTGCAGCCAACAAGACATAATGATATAAATAAGAATAGGATTTGTGCACAATATAGTTCAGTAAATATTGAGAAAAAATGAGAAAATGTTGGTTACCAACATTTTCTTCTTTTGCCTCAATGTTTCCAAAGGCTTTTAAAAAGGTGACAACAGGCATCATTGTCTTTGAAAAGGACAATTCTCAAATATATACTGTTAAAATCAGATAGCTCTCTAGGGGAACTGAGTTATCCCTTTCCCAAAATGACTCGATTTTAGAGTAATCAAATTTAAAATGATACACAGACAACAAAATATGTGATGTCAAAAGCAGAATGTGTATGCTATATACCTAGAAAATATTGAGGCAAAAGGAGAAAATGCTGGTTATCAGTATTTTCTTGATTCGCCTAAATATTTTCCCAAGCTATCAGGGACATTTAAACTTGAAGACTTGTATGAGAAAGCATTAAAAGGTAATGTGACAGTTTACTGAATAGGAATTTTGTGATTGCAATTTTCTATGGGTATTATTTCACAATAATAGAATTAACACAGAATTAATTGGATTTAGGTTTTGCAAAAGATACCAATTAAAATCGTAGGAATTCCCTTGTCATGGGTGGTTTCAATGTAAATTGTATAACCGTATTTATCCTTATAGGGGCTTTGCCCACTTATTGTAACTTTTCTTATCTCGCCGCCAGACTGTGGATCGATCAACTGATTTGAATAAACACTTCTAAAACGGTGTGATTTAGGGTGATCCAACTAGAAAGCAACTGCAGAATTAAAATGGATATCAATAAAGATACAAATTATGTTAAATATAGCATGGAAAAATGTTGTTTCTCTCACCAGTATTTCCGCTTCTTTTCCATGCCTCCAACTGTTTGTTTATGATTATCCAGCCATTGCTGAGAGATAAATATCAGAAAGGACATTAGCTGCATCCAGGGATCTAACCTGTGGCCTCATGTTTGAACGTCTGACATGGTACCTACTGCGCTATTGCCGTCACCAGTATAGGGCGGAAACCATGATCTCTTATGAGAAGAAACACGGCACATAGAGCTATTAACCCTTTCCCAAACGACAATATTTTAGGATGGTCCCATTTGAGAGCTGTTGCAGACGACAAAATGGATGTTACTAATAGCAAGTATTGTAAATAATATAGCACAGAAGACATTGAGTCATAAGGAGAAAATGCTGATTATCAGAATTTTCTTCTTTTGCCTCAATATTTACACAAACCTTTTGTAATAGGGAAGTCAAAACCAGGTATTGCTTGGGAAAGGGTTAAGCCCAGCCATTTTTCACAGAGAAGACAGCAATTAAATGAATTATCTTGATAATTATCATTAATTATTCTTATTTACTTGTATGAAATTACGTCGTACAGCAATTATTTATTGCCACGGGAGTGTTGATCAATAGATATATGAAAATTACATTGATTTTTGGTCAAATGTGAAAATTAAAGATAAAATTAATCCAAAATAATTATTATAGATATCCGTTGATCTTTTTGACAAATTTTTATCATGAAATGGAAAAATTCTGAAGTTATTTCATCTATGTCGTGTGTTGTAAAAGTCTATTAGGGGAACACATTATGACAAGGTTCAAGACAGTGAATGTCAGAAATATTGCATGAAAAGGTGACAATCTTTGGCAATCTTTCAGGAATATGCATTCCATTTTGTCATCTGTATCAACTTACAAATTTTAACAACCTTAAAGTTAGCTTCTAAAGAAACTCTGGTTTTAGCATTCCTTTAATGCAGCCTCCTGAATAAAGTACAATTAACCCTCTCCCAAACAAGGTCTGGTTTTGATGTCCATACTAGAATTGGCTAGGGAAAAGAAGAAATTGCTGATAATCATCATTTTCTCCTTTTGCCTCAATATTTTCCTAGCTATATCGGACACCAACCTAATCTTTATCAACTTCCATTTGATGGTTTGCACCAGCTTTCGAATTAGACAACCCTAAGCTCTTGCCGCGTGGAAAAGAATTAATGCAGCCTTCCAAATAAAGTACAATTAAGCAACAGTATACAGGACAATGTTTGTAGAGCTGGAAGTTCATCTACGACTATTCACTGTCAACTGACCAGCCAATTAAGCGCCACTAATAAGCATTGATCGCCAAGGAAACAAAGAAATAAGGATAATTATCGATATTTGGGTCACTCTGTATTAGTTCATTAGCCACACTTTTGTCCAACTCCACCATTGTTCTTGATTTGGCTGTCACGGACAGACTTTTTTTATTTCTCTCCAAAACTAGTGGAAATGATTTCAAGAAGAATCTTGCAATTATATTTTTCTTGTTTAACCCATTCCAACACATGGACACTTTTTAATACCTCTCGAGAAGAATTTGGTGAAAACATAGAGAAATTTTAATAAGTTGCTCGTCACAATCAATTTTCTTCATAATTCACAATATTTTTCACCCCCAAAGTCATACTATTTCAAAATTTTATTGCATTTTATGGTATGCATTGAACTTCTTTGAATTTGGACAAGCTTAGAATTTTGTCGGTTGGGAAAGGATTAAACCTGAATCCATGGACATTTGGTACCCACCCTAGCTGTGATAACCTTTCTTTTTGGTACTTGATAACTGTATTGCACAACTGCACATCACTGTGTTTCATCGAGAAACTTGTAACTACAGCTTGTTCATAACCGCAGGTTTTTGTTGAGAAGCTACAACATGCTCAAATTGTCCTGAGGCCTAAAAACATTATCTAGCATCAGTCTCCTAAAATATAAATTAATTTCCAAAGAAATTGAATTCCAAACACAAAAGCAAGCAACAATTATAAGACAAATTATTGTGTGTATGATTAAGACTAATAATTCAGTGAGATATTTGTCTAACAAGTATACTTTATCCCATGAGCTCAAAAGTCCGACACATCCTAGAGAAACGCCATTAGGAGAACTAATTATTCCTATTGATTGTTTCATATCCAAATGGGAATTCATCTTTCTCAAAGATACTTGACCCTAGATGACCTTGTCTTACACCATTTTCTCAGACAAGGTCATCTTGTGATTGGTTTATAATCTGAGTTATAATCTAGCCATCTAACAATATACTTGATGATTTGGATTTGATACCATTTTCTTGGTAGGATATATCTAAGAGCCAATGGTATACAAACAAAATCTAAGATTGGTGCAACTTTTTCAAAATCACATTGTAAGATGGGTCTTATTTGAAATTTCCTGCTGTACAGACAACAGAATTCAATTTTGATAAAGATGGCATTTTTGGAAAAATAGCACAAAAAAATTGAGACAAAGGATACAGACAATTGTGTGTGTCACTGAGTCTTATATAAAAAATAGAATTCTTTTACCCACTCTTATTTCTTGCTCTATGTATAAGTAACAGGAAAACATGCTGTTGGTAGGTATACCATGGACAGAGATATGAGAGAATGGAGACTATCATCCACCAACCAGTCCTGTGACTGGAGCAAATGGAGAGAACAAGTGAAAGCTGCCATGTGTGTAGCCAGCCAGGCTTAACCTTTTCCAAAACAGCGAAATCTGGATAGTTCCAATTTGAAAACTGCTACAAATGACAAAAATGAATGTTATTAAAGATATGATTTGTGTACAATGTAGCACAGAAAATATTGAGGCAAAAATAAAAAAAAATCATGCTTATCAGCATTTTCTTCTTTTGCCTCAATATTTTCCCATACCTTTTCTTGCAAGGGCATAAAACCGGGGTCTTTCCTGAGAAAGGGACAATCATTCAACTTGGACAAATCGATGAAATCTGACTGTCCAGTATTGACCAGCATCATCAAGAAGTTTGAACACTAATTGTTTTAGTCGGACATAATTATGCCTGTCTTGTGTTTGGTCCAACAGAGAAAAATCTCAGAAATGTTCTGTAATTAGAGTGACCATGTTATTAGCTGACAGAAAAAAGGAGTGCTCTGTTTTCTTGGTGTTAAGGTAGAACCGGATACTTTTAAAACTTTAAGCTACGGTCATAAATTTGATATCTTTGGAAACAAGAAGCTATTTCTGGTTCAAATCCGATATTCATTTCCTCGTTCATGTCGCGACGACGTTACCACGACGACGTCAACATAGGTACCTCGCACGTTTTTACGTCGAATTTCTATAGCCCGGAAATGCACAAAATGGCGTTTTGGTCAGGCAATTTCAACGTCACGACAATGAACATTACATCGATGGAAAGATCTTTTCAAATGTGATAAGATGATACAAAAATCAATTATTTCGGACTGACGACGCAGAAATAAACGACGAACTTTAATCTTTTTTCCACGTCAGATTTCGAGGAAAAACTAACTTTAGAGCGGAATTTCGTAAAATTGGCCAGAACGATTTTTGCCATTTTTCATTATTATATTGCACGCTCATATTGTAAGCATTTGGCAAGAAATCAGAAAAATTCACCGTACCGATTTTTAATAAAAAACATATTCTAATATTGTTGGTATGCATCAAAGTTATGCAGTCGGGCGTCGGCAAATTTCGACGAAAAAGCACTTTACGACGGATTTTTGTAAAATTGTCTAGAAGGACTTTATATTATTTCATTTTCAATCCATATCGTAGGTGTTATGCAAAAAATCAGAAAAGTTTGCTGTATCGTTTTTTAATAAAACGTGTTTGAATATATTAGGTATCAATCAAAATTTGCACATTCGGACGTCGACGTCGATTTTGAAACTACGTACCTTGACGAGCAACAAGGATATAGACGCGCCGGGGTTTTCAAACTGCTCAAGGAGACCACATTTGTGTACTCAATTAGTCGGACAGCGAAAGTAAATCTCTATTGTTTAAGTAAATACCTAGCAAGAAGTACAGAATCGGGATAACAGTGGACACGCTCACGAAAGCCTATTCGAGGGGACAACGAAAACGGGATTGAAATGATATTTTCGAAAAAGAATATGCTGAAAATATTGGTAACCAACAGTAAAATATGTCATAGAATAATTAAACCACTTCTGTTCACATGATGTGGCATAATAAAAAAATGTGAAAATAATAAAATGAATAAAATAAATAAAAAATAATGCGAATATACATAACATCTCAATATAAAAAAATAATGCTTTTCGCATTGCATCAATTTCGATCGGATACTTTTTGTTTCATTTCTAGTATCAAAATAGCAGTAGTAAATGCAGCTTATTTTATATCTCGTTAAAAAGTTGTCGTCGATGAAAAATAAACAAAGACTCTATCATATATATATGCTCAGTCAGAATTTATAAATGTTTTTACTTCAACCCAAATTGACCATTATCTAATTACGATGCGATTTTGACGTTCCGACCAAAATTGTTTGAGAAAACGTCTAGGGAAAAGAAGAAAATAGCGACAGTCACAATTTCTCTTTTTTATTTCAATATTTTTCATGGAATAAAATACATGAATTACATGTAAATGCATTTGCATACGTCTTTTTCTCGTGGAGCAGTTTTAAATCCTGGCGTGTGTTCATCCTTGTTGCTCATCAACGAACGTAGTTTCGACGTCGACGTCCGACTGTGTAAATTTTGATTTATACCTAAAACATTCAAACACGTTGTATTACAAAACTATACAATAAACTTTTCTCATTTTTTTGCATTTCACCTGCAATATGGATGCAAAATAGAATAACATACTAGATGCCGAAGGGCAACATGTCGAGCCCGCTCATTTTGAAGAAAGAAGACCATACCTATGTCTACAGCTGTCATTACAATGGCGTTGTAAAAGTGGGGACAAAATAAGTTGGAATGATGGGGATCATGGTGAGACAGTTTATTGTTCACAAAATATTACATGTCTATGTATTTATAACGAGATACCAGAATGGATTAATTTGAGTATACATATGTGACCCGTCACGCTAAAAGGGACCTTATGTCTTTTAATTCCCTTTAATTAGAAACATAATAAATCAAAGTACTGACAGTACTGTTTGGAAGCAAATTTTTCAAAAATGTAGGCCTGTCCAGGCCCAAGTTTCTCGAAAAAAACTTAAGTATATTCTCATGAGAACATGCTCAACATCAAAGGGATACTCTCCAACGTTGAAGGGTATTCCATTGAAGTTCACGTGGATTTCATGCGATCTGAGCACTGTGTTCAGATTTGAGCATGAGAACGTACTTAAGTTTTTTCGAGAAACCGGGGCCAGAAATAGAGTAGTTTGATTAATGATTAGGTACTTTGATTATCCATTTGAATACCTTGAATACTTTGATTCGTAGAGTATTTTGATTAAGTACTTTGATTATCCAGAATACCTTGCATACTTTGATTTCATGATGGAGTTGTATTTATTTTTAGCACAACTTCATGCATATTAATCGTTTGTGTAAGCTGAATATATTTCATAGTTCAGTAAACTCGACTGACCCATTTACAAGGAAGGCCATTGGACTGATCTTTGAACCATAATAAAGCAAATTACTACCTGGATCTTTTCATCTCTCAGAGACATGATTAATTGAATGTTTCATTTTCAGTCACACAATTCAATATCTACACATAACTTTAGACTTACATATTGAATATTCGAATGACTGTTACCTCATTAATCTTTGCTTTTGATAGAACTATTTATAGTGAGGAAGACCGGAAGATGTTGTGTGGTATGCAGAGAATGGTAAAGTGCAGAGACGCACGGCTGCTAAGAGAAGCAAATTTGGAAAATTTGCTTCCAAAAATAACACCTTATTCTATTTGGAAGTGTCCTTTTAGTGCCCATATAATCACACAACACAAGCAAAAGGTGAAAAATAAACTTACTTTACAGAATATGGTGCTTTCCAAAGCTCACTTCCATCTTCTTAAATGTGTCAAAATTTCCGCATTTGGCCTAAAAGTGGGACCCTGCCTTTTGACCTAACATGTTTCTAGCGCGCGACAGATTGTTTCATGATGGTGAAAATTTATGCTGTTTTGGGCAACCAATGTCAGAGTTATGATTCCAGCAAGCTGTTTCAGGACAAGCTGATTTATACCACTTTTTATCCACACGGTTCTTGCGCGCGACACTCCACCTCATGATGGTTAATATTCATGCCAAATTATTTTAATTCCCCCCAAGTAATGACCAAATTTTGGTCCAGACAAGCATAATCCGGACAGACGCACACACGCACATACACCAAACTGCCACTGTGACAACTTTGTCAAGCTCATCGCAAGCGGGCTCAACAAAAATCAACTCATTTTTGATATTTGACCTAAAATTCTGACCTTTACTTTTGAGCTAGCAATCTGGTTCTACAAAAATCAACTCATTTTTTACATTTGACCTCAAAGTTTGACCTTGACCTTTGAGCTTGGAATCTGGTTCTTGCACGCGACACTCCGCCTTACTGAGCTTGACATTTGTGCCAAGTTAAGGAATGGCCCGGACAAGCAAAAATCAACTCATTTTTTACATTTGACCTCAAAGTTTGACCTTGACCTTTCATCTTGGAATCTGGTTCTTGCACGCGACACTCCGCCTTACTGAGCTTGACATTTGTGCCAAGTTATTTCTGAATCCCTCCATCCATGGTGAAGTTATGGCCCGGACAAGCAAAAATCATCTCATTTTTGACATTTGACCTCCAAGTTTGACCTTGACCTTTGAGCTTGGAATCTGGTTCTTGCACGCGACACTCTGCCTTACTGAGCTTGACATTTGTGCCAAGTTATTTCTGAATCCCTCCATCCATGGTGAAGTTATGGCCCGGACAAGCAAAAATCATCTCATTTTTGACATTTGACCTCCAAGTTTGACCTTGACCTTTGAGCTTGGAATCTGGTTCTTGCACGCGACACTCTGCCTTACTGAGCTTGACATTTGTGCCAAGTTATTTCTGAATCCCTCCATCCATGGTGAAGTTATGGCCCGGACAAGCAAAAATCTTCTCATTTTTGACATTTGACCTCCAAGTTTGACCTTGACCTTTGAGCTTGGAATCTGGTTCTTGCACGCGACACTCCGCCTTACTGAGCTTGACATTTGTGCCAAGTTATTTCTGAATCCCTCCATCCATGGTGAAGTTATGGCCCGGACAAGCTCCATCCGGACGGACGCACGCACGCACTAACGCACGCACTAACGCACGCACACACTAACGCACTAACGCACATACACCGAACCGCCATTGTGACAACTATGTCGAGCTCACCGCAAGCGGGCTCGACAAAAATCACGGTGGCCAATTTCACGAAATTCCTTCATAAGGTTATTTTTAGTCGAAATTTGCCGACGCCCGGCTGCATAACTTTGACGCATACCAACAACATCAGAATATGATTTATTAAAAATCGGTACGGTGAATTTTTCTGATCTCTTGCCAAATGCTTACAATATGGTCGTGCAATAAAATAATGAAAAATGGCAAAAATCGTTCTGGCCAATTTTACGAAATTCTGTTCTAAATTTAGTTTTCCTCGAAATCTGACGTGGAAAAAAGATGCAAGTTCGTTGTTGTTTTCTGCGTCGTCGGTCCGAAATAATTGATTCTTGTATCATTTTATTAGGTTTGAAAAGATCTTTCCATCGATGTAATTTTCATTGTCGTGACGTTGAAATTGCCTGACCAAAACGCCATTTCGTGCATTTCCGGGCTATAGAAATTCGATGTAAAAAACGTGCGAGGTACCTATGTTGACGTCGTCGTGGTAACGTCGTCACGACATGAACGAGGAAATGAATATCGGATTTGAACCAGAAATAGCTTCTAGTTTCCAAAGATATCAAATTTATGACCGTAGCTTAAAGTTTTAAAAGTATCCGGTTCTACCTTAATGAAGCTACTTTACTTTTTTTAACCTTTTCCAGACCAAGTTATAGGCTGGACAAAATATGAGAGTAATTATGCCAATGCAACTGTGCTTAAGCCAAATCATGCAGCCAGATCCCCAAACCATGTTTTCCAGTTATTTGTTTCACCATCATTATACATAACCACAATATTGTTTCCTGGAGTACTCAACTGCTCTTCCCATTTGGGTTCACAATAATTAAACCTTCAGTGGGGGACAAATATTGAAAAAGATACATTAGACCTTGAGCCACCAATAACCCCTGCTCCCCCCCCCAGAGGGAATTTTGAAGGGTATGATTTTCTGAAAGCTTATAACAAATGCTACAAGATGAGCGTTGTTTGCACTTTGGCCGTTGGGGCTTTTGGCTGTAACCCTTATCTAAAACCCTTAACCCTTTCAAATTTTTCATTTAAATATACAGACAATTATTTGGTCATATCTTGATTGAATTTTAATCTACATATGTCAAAATGGTATCAAATGAAAGCTTATGACTTGCTCTTCAATTTGTAGTTATTTTATGCAAATTAGCTCATTTGCATATTCATATATATTAATGATTTGCCTTAAAATTGCTAATTTTTGATGAAAATTTGGTTAATACTTTCCAGATAAAGGCGTTTCTGTCCAGGGGGAATTTTGTAAACATGGTTATCTTAAAGTACATTTTATTAGAAACATTTTGATACTTGTTTGCACTCTGGCGATTGGGGCTTTTCGCCGTAACCCTTATCCAAACCCTTAACCCTACCAAATTGTTCATTTAAATTTTGAAAATGAATTTGGTCATATCTTGATTGAATATTGACACACAGGTGTCAGAATGGTATCAAATGAAAGCTTATGACTTGCTCTTTCATTTTCAGTTATGTTATGCAAATTAGCTCATTTGCATATTCATGAATATTAATGATTTTTCATAAAATTGCGATTTTCGACTAAAATGTGGTAAATATTTTTCAAAACAGAGCATTTTTGTGCAGGGGAATTATGTAAACATAGTAAATCTTCAAGACAATTATATAAGAAACATTTTGAGCGATGTTTACACTTTGACCATTTGGGCTTTTGGCCAAATGCCTTACCTAAACCCTTAACCCTATAAAATTGTTCATTAATTTCAAAATGTTTTTGGTCATATCTTGGTTGAATGTTGACCTACAGATGTTATAATGGTATCAAATGAAAGCTTATGACTTGCTTAATAATGTGCTCTACACTTTATGCAAATTAGCTCATTTGCATATTTATGAATATTAATGACATTACTTAAAACTGTGACCTTTTTTCCAAATATTTGGTAAACACTTTCAAAAACATTGTGTTTCTTCTCAGGGGAATCATGTAAACATGGTTTAAATTAAAGAACAGTTTATAAGAAACTTTTTGAGCAACGTTTGCACTCTGACGATGGGGGCTTTTGGCGGTGACCCTTATCTAAACCCTTAACCCCATCAAATTGTTCATTCAAATTTTCAAAACGTTTTTGGTCATATCTTGATTAAGTATTGACCTACTGATATCAGAATGGTATCAAATTAAAGCTTATGGGTGGCTATTCCATGTGCTATTATTTTTCATGCATATTAGTTCAGTTGCATTGCCATATATATTAATGATTTTCCGTGAAATTGTGATTTTTCAGCGAAAATGTGTTAAATACTATCAAAAACACGGTGTTTCTGTTCAAAGGCATTATGCAAACATAATTTATCTTAAAGAACATTACATGAATAACACTTTAAGCAATGTTCACACTGTGGCATTTGGGTCTTTTACCCAAACCCCTTATCTAAACCCTCAACCCTATCAAATTGTTTATTCAAATTTTCAAAACGTTTTTGGTCATATCTTGATTAAATATTGATCTACAAACGTCAAAATGGTATCAAACGAAAGCTAGTGAATTGCTCGTATATTTGCAATTACTTCATGTCGATTTGCTCATTTACATATTCATAAATACTATTGATTCTTAAATGTTTGGGACATAACACATTTATTGTGGAAAATCCATAAAATGTATTCCATTTGACAATGCTATATGTTAAATAGTAATCCTGTTATGTTATGTACATAGTAACCCTGTTATGTTTAGTAATTGATCTATGTCGGTTTCCATCATGATAAACTTGCCCAACTCCCACAGTTTGAGTAATTCCAAGATTGCCACCAAATGCGATGTGAATCATTTTTGGTCAAATTGTTCTAGAACAGTGCAATAAGTAAGTGTCTTAATATGGAATTTCACATGCTGATCTAAACCTGGTAGCATAGTTGTAGCATTTAAATATCAGGAAAATATTGAACTGAAGATATCTATAGCCATCGAATGCCATCCTGGAAAACATATGCCATATTGAAAGAGATTGTATGTGTATCGCAAGGGAACTATTTTCAATTTATTGTGAGATGGTACTATGCTGAAAGCACATATAAGAAATATGTGTAGATAAGGAAGAATATGAATATACATTCAGCATGGGCAGTCGGTAGTATGGATCAGTTCACATCTGTTTTGATCTGATGCAGACAAATAAATGCATCGTAATAAATTCAATAATCTTTTGATCACAACCAGTAATTGTCTGTACTCTAGCTACGTACATCGCGTACATCTCTTGATTTTATGCATCTGATACATAGGCTTTACATATGGCACCCCAAGCTTAATTTATCTGAATTGAAAATGCCTTAATATAGCATAAAGGAATGGTAACACCAGTGTCCCTGATCTGTCAGCCACATATGAAATACACTTAAGGCCAACAAATTGACTTGTCTATGAGGAAAACATAAGGAAGGGCTCTCCAGATGGAGAAAAACCATGCTGTTTTCTCCATGTGAATGGCAAAAGTAAGGCCTTGATAATTGCTTAACAATGTTATTTTGCTTTATGTATGCAATTTTTCTACATTCCAGGATCTCTGTTCAGCCATAAAACTTAAAAAAATAAATGGAATGGTTAATTTATATGTGTATTAGGATTAAGTCTCCCATTTTGTATCATTCTATGGCATATGATAAAATGTTTATGTTTAAAGTCCTATTTTGCGTCAATTTTAGATTCATGTAGCAGTTTTACAAAGGATAACACTCTGTCAACTAAACTAGATATAAGCAAGAACACCAATACAATAAAAGAAATCAATTTAAGTTATTTGCACTTGAAACAATAAAGATTAAAAAGATCAAATGGAAACTAAATACATACATTGAAAATAAGATTTATAGGAACAAAATATAATGGGCTGCACACTTTAAAATTACTGTTACTTCCAAACAAAACATCAAATAGATTTCAAACAAGGCTAAGATGTTGTTAAAAGGGTGAACATGGATATTAAATGGTTGAAAACTCACGAGAAAGAAACAATCGGACCTTTTGGTACGTATTTAAGATAAAAAACCTTGCAAAACAATCAAAATTTTAGACAAATCATTAATATGCATGCTTATGCAAATGAGCTAATTTGCATAAAATATCTGCATATTAAAGAATAAGTCATTATCTTTCATTTGATACCATTCTTACATCAGTAGGTCAATAGTCAATCAAGATATGATCAAGCATGTTTTGAAAATTTGAGTGAACAATTTTATAGAGTTAAGGGTTTGGATAAGGATTATGACCAAAGGCCCAAAGCGCTGGAGTGCAAATATCTCTCAAAATGTTTCTAATAAAATGTTCTTTAAGATAAACCATGTTTACATGATTCCCCCAGAACAGAAACACAATGTTTTTGAAACTATTTACCAAATATTAGCAAAAAGGTCACAATTTTAAGTGAAATCATTAATATTCATGAATATGCAAATGAGCTAATTTGCATAAAAATTATAGTAAATTATTGAGCGAGTCAAAACCTTTCATTTGATACCATTATAACATCTATAAGTCAATATTCAACCAAGATATGACCAAACACGTTTTTAAATGATTGAACAATTTATAGGGTTAAGGGTTTAGATAAGGATTTTGGCTAAAAGCCCCTACGGTCAAAGTGCAAACATCACTCAAAATGTCTCTTGTATAATTTTCTTTAAGATTTGCTATGTTTACATAATTCCCCTGCACAAAAACGCCTCGTTTTGGAAAGTATTTACCACATTTTTGTCGAAAACCGCAATTTTATGAAAAATCATTAATATTCATGAATATGCAAATGAGCTAATTTGCATAACATAACAGAAAATGAAAGAGCAAGTCATAAGCTTTCATTTGATACCATTCTGACACCTGTGTGTCAATATTCAATCAAGATATGACCAAATTCATTTCCAAAATTTAAATGAACAATTTGGTAGGGTTAATGGTTTGGATAAGGGTTACGGCGAAAAGCCCCAACCGCCAGAGTGCAAACAAGGCTCAAAATGTTTCTAATAAAATATACTTTAAGATAAACTATGTTTACAAAATTCCCCTTGAATTGAAATGCCTTGTTTTAGAAGTTATTTATCAATTTTTTAGGGAAATCATTAATATTCATGCATATGCAAATGAGCTAATTTGCATAAAATAACTACAAAATGAAGAGCAACTCATACTTAGCTTTCATTTGATACCACTTTGACATCTGTAGGTCAATATTTGATGAAAATATGACCAAATAAGTAATGTATTTTTTTATGAAAAAAATGATAGGGTTAAGGGTTTTAGATAAGGGTCACAGCCAAAAGCCCCAACGGCCAGAGTGCAAACAATGCCCAAAACGTTTGTAAGATAATGTACTTTAAGAAAAAACATGTCTACAAAATTCCCTCTGGGGGGGGGGGGGAGCAAACATGTTTCTAGCTCAGGGTCTACATGTATTTGCAATGGCTGGGGATTGAAGTCTGACTCACATGATCTGAGGTGATGCAAAAACTGGTAAGGCAGGGAAAACTTTCAGGAAAAATATGAAATTATGAAATCAACAACTTTGTTATCACATTAATTTGCTTGCCTGCAACTCCTTTTGATTTGGACCACTCCATTATTTTGTACAGTAGAAAGAGTAACACTTGTCAAACATTTTGTTGTTTAAAGATCTTAAAAAAGCAATTTCTTCATTTTTCACAATGTTTTCTACCCAAAATGATCAATCTTTTTCAAAATTGCATTCACTTGAAATTGTCGTCTGCAACATCTTTAAATTTGGAGCAGTCTAAAATTTGTCGTTTGGTAATGGGTTAATGGCTCTTAGATATATGTATATTACCAAGAAAATGGTATCAAATCCAAATCATCCAGTATCTTGTTAGATGGCTAGATTATAACTCAGATTATAAACCAATCACAAGATGACCTTGTCTGAGAAAATGGTGTAAGACAAGGTCATCTAGGGTCAAGTATCTTTGAGAAAGATGAATTCCCATTTGGATATGAAACAATCAATAGGAATAATTAGTTCTCCTAATGGCGTTTCTCTAGGATGTGTCGGACTTTTGAGCTCATGGGATAAAGTATACTTGTTAGACAAATATCTCACTGAATTATTAGTCTTATACTCTTATACTTCTTATATTTCTTGGCTAACTTGTGGCTTATTTAATCGTTTTCTAAATGCCAAATATCTTCACCACTAGGGCCTTGTCACTGAAAAAGTGCTATAGTTCAAAAGATTTTTGACTTGGAGCACGGAAACGGATTTTAAACAAAGTCCAATTGTGACCTTGACCTTTGACCTTGGCAGCCCCAAACAATAGGGCACCTCCTTGGGTCATAGGCAACAACTGTGTAAAGTTTCATGATCCTAGGTCAGCTGTTTCTTGTTTTAGAGCACGGAAACAGATTTTAAACAAAGTACAACTGTGACCTAGACCATTGACCTTGGCAACCCAAAAACTATAGGGCACCTAGCTCCTTGGGTCATGGGCAACAAATATGTAAAGTTTCATGATCCTAGGTCAAACGGTTCTCGAGTTAGAGCACAGAAACGCTATTTTATAAATTTTGACTACTCCAACCCCCCCCCCCCTCCCCCCCCCCCCCATTAAAAGTTGAAAGTGGCATAACTCTGAAACTTACCCTTGGGAAAATGAAACGCAGCTCTTTCAGAAAGCTGCGTAAAAGCCGGCTTTTACGCAGCTTTTCTGCGTTTTTTTGGTTTCTTACCTAAAAAGCTGCGTTTTTTAAAAAGAGCTGCGTAAAAGCTGCGTTTTTCTCCAAAAGCTGCGTATTTTACATCAAAGCTGCGTAAAAGCTGCGTATTTTGGTGTGAAGCTGCGTAAAAGCTGCGTATTTTTGTTATGAAGCTGCGTATCTAACTAAAAAGCTGCGTATTTTTATTATTTTGTCTTGGATGCAAATACGCAGCTCTAGAAGCTGCGCAGAAGCTGCGTCTTTCTTTTGCTGAATGTTTTTTCCCAAGAAGTAAAAAGACGCAGCTTTTGCGCAGCTATCCATAGCTGCGTATTTTTAAAATTATTTTTTTTTTCCTGTGATTTTTTGCCCCATTTCCCTTGATTTTGAGATTGAATGCCACCATACTGATGACTAACTTAAGCAAAAAATGATGTATCCACAAAGTTTCATTGCTGAAAGACTTTCATGAATTTGCTTCAACAAAATTCAAATCTGAAAACAATCAACAAAGGGCTATAATTCAGAAAATATGCAAACGAGAGTTATGATTCTTGTACTGCACTTTCACTCAATGGGGTATTTTATCATACTTCCAAATAAATGTATATTATGCTCTTAACAAAATGCAAGCAAGTCTTATTTAGTCAATACTTTCAGCTGTAACCATTTCCCAAACAACACCTGCATGGTTTTGATGTCCTTGATCAAGGAAAGACTTGTGAAAACATTAAGGCAAAAAAAAAAATGCTGGTAATCAACGTTTTTCCCTTTGTCTCAGTATTTTCCTAGCTTTAGTTCACACAAATAACACATATCCATTTTGTCCTAAGCAGAATTTCTTTAAACCCATTCTGGCTGCGGCCATGGCGCAGTTGGTAGCGCATCTGCCTCTCATTCGAGAGGTCCCGGGTTCGATACCTGGCCGCGGCAAATACCCTTACTGCCAAAATGTCACCCATCAATGGTTTGATATCATGAACCTATGTGGGGGAGTAACTGGAGACTCGGTAAGGGTGTTGTGGTAGTATTGGTATGAGAAACGCCAGGAATCCATGGTTAGGTGCTCCAGTTGTCGTGATATGACCTTGATAGTTAAAAACGGCGTAAAACCCCAATAAATCAATCAATTTAAACCCTTTCCCAAATGGCAAAATTTTAGTGAGGTCAAATTTGAAAGTTGCTGATAAAGACAAAATGGAAGCTGCCCATTTATGCACAATGTACCCCAAAAAACATTGAGCCAAAAGAAGAAAATGCTGGTCAACAGCATTTTCTTCATTTGGCTCAATGTTTTCTCAAGTCTCATTTACAGGGTATGATAAAACCAGGTCTTGTTTGGGCAAGTGTTAACCCTTTCCCCAAACAAGAGCTGGCTTTGACATTCCTAATATAATTGGCCTGGGAAAACATTGAGACAAAAGAAGAAACTGCTGATAAACAGCAGTTTCTTTTTTTGTCTCAATATTTTCTGAGCTATATTCTACATAAATTCTATCTTTAACAACATCAATATTATCATCAGCAGCAGCCTCTGAATAGGAACACCCAAAAAAGTTGTCATTTGGGAAAGGATTAAGTGGACCACCTTAAAATTTCATCAAATGGGAAAGGGTTAAGTCAGATTTTTAGGAAAATAGCAAGAAAGGGGAAAGGGATTCATTAAACATATTTTCTCATTTTCTGTTACCAATGCCATAATAAACATATAGACTATACTTTCTCAATGATTGTCTGAAATGAAATCTCTGAAAACCTTTCTCATTAAACAAAATTTTGATTCCATGGGAAAGGGTTAATAAGTCCAAATAAGATTAATTTGCAATTAAAAAATACTTTTTGAGTCATTATCAGCAAAGTTTTACACCCCCCCCCCCCCACCCACACACACACACACACAATGAATATTTAATGTAAACAAATTAATCTTATTCAAAGTCATTAAGTACTTAATTTGATTACATGGTATAAGCTTTTTTTTTTTTTGGCTAGATTATGTGATGTTAAAACCAAGAGCATGTTAGGGTAAGGGTTAGTTCTATATAAAGAAATCATAGCCATATCACAAACAATGACCAGTGTTTGATAAAAGCTCATAACTGCATTATTAACATATGGATACTTAGGACATTATGATACATGTGATGTGGTTTCCATAGGTTACAGTTTGCAGTCTACCATGCAATTTTAGACCCTTCACACAGGGAAATTTCATACATGTCTAATTGTAAAGGAATGAAGACAACATAATAAATGATACCAAAATTAGAACATTATGCATGATATAACAGAAAATATTGAGGAAAGAGGAGGATTATCAGTTATTTCTTCTTTTCATTTGATCATAAAAGAATATCCTTCTTGTGATAACAAAACATGGCCTTGTTTGGGCAAAGGGTTGGGTAAACATTCCAAGAAAAGGCTCCAGATATTATTCATAATTGCTGTACCAGTCTAAGACTCATTTTAGTAGGGAACATTCTATAATTTCATTTATGAATTAATATTGTCTGTGAATTTATTATAAATAAATAAAACCTATGCTTGTGTTGTCATTTAACCTTATCACAATCATCTTTCTCAAAGATGCTTTAAAAATTTAAAAATTGTCCTGAGCCATAATTTAAAATAGGTTCCTTACAGTTGCTAGACTGGTACCCCGTCTTCTCTATGTATGAAGACGGGTCGTTTACAAATTTTCCCTTGATCTGATTGGATGATTAAATTATCAGTGTATTTTTCACGATAAGTAAAATCTTACAACACCGGAAAAATCCCATCATATTCATTTCAATAAGTCAACAAATTTTTTGTCGTCTGCTGCAACTTTCAATCTTGTTGAGTCAAGTGTAAAATAATGTCACGTATGCCACAAAGACTGCGTTTTGAATGAATGTAGGACGACATTGGGCCTTACACAAATCGACTAATTGCCAATGTTTCTTTTTTTAATTCATATTTTATAGATCTAGATCTATATAGACTACATCACAGCTCATGTTTTTAATCTTTGTATGCCTAAAGAAAAATGAAAAGAAATGACGACCCTTTTCCCGGGATCTTTATTAGATCTAGAATTTTACTGTTTGGAAAAGAGTTTTAATCCATTATCACACAACAACGCATTTCGGTGCACCAAAAGATAAAGACCACGTAAAACATTTTGGAATTAATTAATTTTCTTCATTTCCGAAAATGTTTTCTACCCAGAAAGACAATTTACGCTATAGAAAAAGAACCATAGAAAAATACGCTTTTGATAGCAATGTAATTTTTCGTCTGCAACTCCAGTGTTGAGTTAGAAAGAGCCAAAGTGTGGGAATGGGTTAAGGGCAATAAAATCGATCTGATCCTTTGTCATACTATCTGTCTTTGATGTACTGTAACAGAGTGT
The DNA here is from genome assembly GCA_963680895.1 of Fragum sueziense. Lineage (NCBI taxonomy): Eukaryota > Metazoa > Mollusca > Bivalvia > Cardiida > Cardiidae > Fragum > Fragum sueziense. The sequence goes on from OY804599.1 coordinate 40,060,237, forward strand.
GTCCAATTATTAGATAAACAATTAAATTTAAAAAGTAGTTTACCATATGTTTATCCCTTAACACTGAAGTGTGAAAATATATCTCGTCCTCAATACCACTGCGAAATAATTTTGATACAAACTACCTATTATTCCCGACTCAGAATCTCGTGAAGTGATTCTTTTCTAAATTGAATCCAAACATTTTTATGAAATTATGATTAAAAATGAAAAAAAAAAATTTTTAAAATGGTTAAATAATGGGTTTTGATACACAAAAAATATATGTTTTAGAAAAGACGAAGCACTTTTAATGTAATTTGAAAACGACAATTTGATCAAGTCTTATTCTTAGTTGTGAGGTTAAGACATGTATATGAATTAAAAAATTCTTCTCATTTCCTCTCTCCTGTCAACAAGGAAATTTTAATAACAAACTGCCATTAATAAGATTTTTTTTTTTTTACTTTTAATTGCGACCACAATATCGTCGATGTAAATGCAAAACCTTGTATGTCCATTTTTGCGATTTTAAAAGTAAAATTTTATATGTCCGATTTAGACAATTCTTTCAGGTTTTAGAATATTTTGATTTATCAATATTAATGACATATTTTATGTGAACATGTGTATGTATTTCAAGTAAAACCTTTCAGTTCCGGAAAAGTTATTAAAGTTCTTTCTTCCCCCTTAAAAGTTTGCAAAAACGAGATACGAGGTTTTGCATTAACACCGACGATATGCTTTTCCTCCGCCAAACCAGAGAAAAGGGTAGACTGATCTAATTTCAAAGCTGCTGCAGAGATCTAGATAGGGAAGTCAATACCAGAACTTGTTTGGGAAAGAGTTAACTCATTAGACTACTTAATCCAGTTTTCGTCGGCTGCAAGCTTTCTTGAACAGCGTCTCCGAAACGCTTTACGAATTCCTTTTAGCGTCCGCCTAACCATGATCAAAATACGTCACTCACGCCAAAAAAATCAACCAATCAGATCATCCAAAAAAATATACAGAAAACCGTATATTTTTATTATACCGTTCCTGTCCCAATATGATCGATAGATCTAGGGACAGGGAACCAGTCTATACAGTTGCTTTCCTGATTGGCCAATTTTAATTACAATATCAAAATTTAATTTCTTTTCATCTTTTCTGTGCATGTTAATTTATTGTTTTCAAAGGAAATTTTATTCAAATGATGATATTGAAAAAAATAAATAAAAACATTTTTTCTTGTTTATATTTGTTGAAGCAGCTTAAAATAAAAAATGCTGTGTTTTGATTGGTTGTTTAGCCATTGACTGGCTTGGGTGGCATATTTGAATGAAAGCAAACTTGATGTGGTACAGCTGGATAAAATTGTAAGTATTTGTTTGTTTACTACCATAAGATAATTAAATATTAGGGGATTTATCTCCTGATTTAAGGTAGTGCCTTTATCAATGTAAAAACAAGCATTTGTCCTAAAAAATTAAGGTTTGTTTGTCACAGGGATCATGCAATTTATTTTATGGCATATTCAAAATGGCTGCCATTAAAAAAAAAAGATATCCCAAACTTGATGTCAGATCCTACTAAAAATAATCTAGTTTTGGTGGAAAGTTCTTTTAATTGAAAGAATTGATTGTTAATGAAAGCCTTCATGATTTTTTCCTAATATGGGTCCCAAATTTGATGGTTTATAACACTCCCCCAAACAAGGCCTTGACTGGACATTCTTAGTTGAAATAGTTTTGGAAAACATTAAGAGAAATGAAGAGTTAGCTGATAATCAGTTTCTCATTTTCCTTTAATATTTTCTTTGCTAAAAAAACCACACATTTTTTAACCCTTTCCCAAACAAGAACTGGTTTTGTTTACTTTAATTACCCAAATATATTTTATAGAGGAAGCTTGGGAAAACATTGAGACAAAAGAAAAAAACTGCTGATTAACAGCAGTTTCTCCTCTTACCTCAATGTTTTCTGTGCCATATTGCACACAAACCCTTTCCTTTTTAACATAAAATTTGTCCTCTGGAGCAGCTCCCCCCCCCCCCCCCCCCCAAGATTTAGTTGTTTGGGAAAGGGTTAAGTGTGAACAGCCTCTTCCAAATTGAACCTTATAATTCAAAAATTGCCATTGAAGAAAGGGTTAATTACACTTAATTATACAGAGTTCTCCCCAGAATAAAATGAAGCCGTAGTGGCAAATTATAAGTACACTGGTAAACTTTGAAATGCAATTGTGCTCATGCAAATTATTGTGGGTAAAAACATAATGGAAAAAGAAGAAATTGCTCAATTTGAGCAATTTCTTCTTTTCCCATTATGTTTTTATACATGATTATTACATTTTATATTATAAGAATACATTATTCATCACTTTTTGGCATGAAATGTCTACAAATCCCCCTATTCTATAACTTTTTGAAGGAATTAAGCTGTGGGGTACTTTTGAAGCTGTAGTGGCATTACACTGATTTACATGAAGCTGTAGTGGGGCCGATACAGCTTATTGGCCTGGGGAGAACACTGTTATAATATCTGCAGATTACAAATGTGTGACATGCCAAAATGGGATTGGAGAAAGGTGATAATTATAAACAACTACAATTACACTCTTGAATTGGAATTCTCAACATTTTTTTAAGTTTTTTTAAGTTTCTCTTGTCTCAATTCATTTCAGGTTTGAAGTACCAGATATGATAGTCATCATTCCACTGACAACAAATTCTTTTTATGGTGTTTAGTAATGAATGAAGCTGATGATGGAGTAGACCTAAGCATTGGTTGATTAAATTATAGTAAGTTTTATAGTAATTTTAGTAAATAATTACAACACAGAAGCTTCAATTACCCATGGAACGCTAGTCAGATGCTGTAACACTGAGCCAGCAGGACAACCAGTTGCATTTACAGCATATACCCAAATGTCAGTTTCCATATTAAATGTCAAAAAGACATAAGGGAGATGACTGGAGCTAGTGTTTCATAAATTCTCAGATGCGCCAATGAAGGGGTTCCAACAAAAAGGTGACAAGGGTTTTTTTGATATCAGGGAAAATATTAATTTCGTGATAACTCTGATATGCGTCATCAAATGATTGATACATGAGAATAAAGGGTTGATAAGGGTTAACAGACCTTGAGGAAGCTAAAAATTGTATGGAACAGATATATATCATTGAAAGGAAGTTACATACCAAATTTGAGCTTTGTATGTCAAATACTTTTGGAGAAAAGGCAAATGTTAAGTTTTCGGATGGACGGTCAGATAGGCAGACAGACATGAGTAAAAACAATATGCCATATCACAACATTTTTTACAGAGCCTCCAACTGCTCGCCCACATATCTAAACAATTATGAGACTACTGATGGGAGGCAATTTTGTCTTACTGGATGTTTGCAGTGACCAAACAAGTGGGATCAAACCTGCCCTGTGTTAAGTAGACAAACCGTTAGCTAAGCCTAACATTACCAACATTCGCAACTTCTTTGACCCAAATTTCACAGAATTGACCAAGTATTCCGAATGAAACGGCCAAAGTTGGCTAACGTTTTGTCTTATTGAACGCAGGGCTGAAACATCATGAGTGAAAGTCCAATGCGCTATGACTGCTGCTTTGAGTTGTTTGCCAAAATTACCTCCAAGATAAAATGAATCAGTTTATTGCTTTCATAGGGTTGAATAACCCATATCCAGAGGACAAAATTTAAGACTAAACCAATTTCAAAGATGTTAGACAAAAACTTCTACTGAATGAATTTTGTCCAGACTCTGGACTCAAGAACATATCTCTAAAGTATAATAGTTAAATGTCCTTTGTTAATTTTCATACTTAAATTTTGTCTGGAGCATATCTCTAAAAGTATATCACCTAGGACCATGAAACTTCATGGATGGATAGATCTCAACAAGGAGAAGTGCAGCGCATAAGAACCATAACTCTGTCTGGCTTATCATTTTAGTTTTTGCCCTTTGCTTTTTTTTCACACTTCCCTTTTACTAGTATTCCTCTATTATCAGGTTGATGCACTGAAGTATGTTTGGGTGGAAATTCAACGAATATTGGTGATGTGAAATTTGAATACATTGGGATGTGAACAACACAAATTATGGATTTAAGGAGGTAAGCAAAAGCTGAAGCACACAGACAGGTTAACAGAAAGTAGATTCTCTGTGCAGAGTTTATCACTTATAAATTGATTTCACTGCTTAGGTCAGGACATTGATCTTGTTATAATTTCAATGTCAAATATGACATCTTTGACTGTGTCATACAGTTATCCAATGAAAGTCCACACCGATTGGTATCATGCACTCTCACACAACCAAAGTATGATAATTATTCCCCTACTAGCGAAGCCGAAAGGGACTTTCGGTTTGAACACTGTCTGTCAGTCTGTACATCTATCCATTCGTCAGTCTGGTCAATTTGTTTTACAGACTTTTTAATGTGACTATTCATAGAATAGGGAGGCTTATTCTTGACACCTGGGCATTGACTCCATGCTTTAATTAAGTTTTTGAGTGCAACTTTCATATCTGTTTCTACTAATGCTATTTCTATGAAACTTTGCATAATGCGTTTTTGCCTAGAGGCTGAAAAAAATCAAAGAGCACAAATGTTTTTAGCTCCACTGGCCTTCAGGCCAGCGGGCTATTGTCATGGCGCTGTGTCCGTCGTGCGTGCGTCCGTCCGTGCGTCCGTCCGTCCGTCCGGTCGTCAACTTTTTCTTTAAAAATCTTCTCCTCAGAAACTACTTGATGGATTTCAATCAAACTTCACAGGAATGATCCCTAGGTGGTCCTCTATCAGATTCCTCAAATTAATTCTGATTGAACCAGAAAGTCTGGAGTTATCTGCCCTTGAATTAAAAAATTGCTGTTTTGACTTTGTTTTCACTCTAGCCACTACAAATGTTTATCAATCAAGACAAAATTTGGTCAGAATATTGGTGCTGATAAGATCTTGCCTGAGTGCAATTTTCAGCTTGATCTGAATATTATGTCTTGAGTTATGTGCCCTTGAAATTGGCAAAATTACCATTTTTTACCTTATTTTACTCAAACAACCATAAATATCCACCAATCAACACAAAACTTTCATGTAATCTTACTGGCCATAAGATCTTGCATGTGTGTAATTTTCAGCTTCTTAGGAATCTTAAATCATGATTTTTCTGCCCTTGAATTTGACAAAATTGCTGTTTTCGACTTTGATTTTACACCCTTTTCATCCACAAATATTGAACAATCCGGTCAAAACTTAAACAAGATGAAGGTGAAGTTAAGATCTTGCTTAAATGTGATTCTTAGCTAGATAGGAATATAAAATCCTAAGTTATATGCCTTTCAATTTGACAAAATTGCTAATTGTGACTTTTTTTCACTCTAACAGCCAATCTCACTCTAATAAAGACAAAGCTTGGTAACCAATTGATCCTATATGAATGTATTTTCAGCTTTCTAGTTACTTTGTAATTGCTTTAAGAGCAACAAGACTTAGTATTGAAAAATTTAGTCAAAACTTGGACTTGATATTACAAGAAATTCAGTTTTCATCAGCCAATTGCATTAATTTTGGAATATGGTATTTCCCAAATCTATTTTTAAATCAAATTCTATTTTTAGAAATATGAAATATTTTGGAGTAATCAATGGTCTGTTGATTTAGATCTGTTTGGAAGATGGAAAATTTGAATTGCTAGTATCATCCTAGCTGGAATATTCTACCATTTCCCTTTTACCCTTTCTCAAATGGCAAACATATAGTTTTACTTTCTTTGCTTCAAGAACCATACACTTTGAACAATCTAGTTTTGTAACTTTCTTTTTGCTCTATGAAACACAAGCATTGAACAATCTAATCAAAACTTGGATTAAATATTACATGAAATTCAGGCCTGTGGAGCGACTCAAGATCTTCAGGTCTTCTAGTTATGTTACCCCTTTCAGACACATGATAGAAAAGGCCTGGAAAACATTGAGGCAAAAGAAGAAAATGCTGATAAGCAGAATTTTCTCTTTTTGTCTCATATTTTCTGACCTATATTGTACACAAACCCCATCTTCAGCAGTTTCTGCAAAAGATTTCAAGTTGGACCACCCTACAATTTAGTTGTGTGGGAAAGGGTTAAAACATGTCTTAACCCTTTTCTAAACAAGACCCGGTATTGATGTTCCCAACAGAAATCTTGAGAAAACATTGAGGCAAAAAAGAAAATGCTGGTAACCAGCATTTTCTCCTTTTGTCTCAATATTTTTGAGGGCAATAATAAGCACAATTTCTTTATCTATTACCATCTATTTTGTTTCCTGCTGTAGCTTACAAATTGTGCGAGGCTATAATTATGTCGTTTGGGAAAGAGTTAACATAAAACAACAACCTATAGAATGTTGCTGAAACTGTGAATGTCTTCAACTCTTTTTGTAGCTATCCAAGCAGAGAAGGCTTACGACAAGATGACAGATGAAGCTTAAGAAGAGAAAAAATTGACCTTAAATGTTTGAAACATCTACAACTTCCATCAATCACAAACAACGGCAGATGAACATTAGATGTTAAAGAGACCAAAACAAGAAAAGTTTAGACTTCATTTATTCAATTTTCAGACAAGTTGAGACTTCATTCATTCAAGTTTCAGACAGAAGTGTTTTTTTACAAATAATCCATTACCACATGATGAAGCCTCTTGACACCCACAAAGCTTAAGGCTTTTGAAAATGTTGTGGAAAATAAAGAAATTGCATGTGGCAAGCAATTTTCCCATGTTCCACAATGTTTTATCTTGCAGAGTGGCAAAAAGGTTCACTGTGTGGTAATAAGTTTGAAAAAAGATTCCAGAAAAGAATTAAGTGCTGAATCAGCACTGCTGATGATCAGCATTTTCTCCATTCCAATATTTTCTATACCATGGCATTTAAAACCTCGACTTGATTGTTATCTGCCACATAGTTCATTTTGGACCAGTCCGAAAAGAATCATACAATTACTGGAATTTGGTAGTTTTGATTTGGAATGAATTGAATGGAATTTGAATTGAGAACTAGCAACATGGACATGAGCTTTGATAATTTAGTTTATCAGGTATTCTTGTTCTTGGATGTGAAATTCTGCAATCCTTATCCAAAAAAGACCTAATATTGACATCCCTGATAGAAAGTTGTTGGGAAAAATATTGTGGCGGCTAGAAGAAAATGTAAGAATGATAAGGATCATGATCAAACATATCACAGGTTAGAATAGTTGGAGAAAATGCCTAAAACATATTTAAATTGATGATGACCAGCTTTTAAATGAGCCGCAAGCTGGAAAAAATGTCCCGTATAGCATTTCAGACAACCATGTTTCAAGATCAGGCTGATCTGGAACCATGTTGAGCTCAAAAGCCTTAAGGGACATTTTTCCAGATCCTAGCCCAAATGTTTTCTGTACGTGTCATTTTTTGTACCATCTTTCAATTCGTCTCTAATAGAAAGGCTTGGGAAAACGATGAGGCAAAAGAAGAAAAAAGGCTGATCATCAGCATTTTCTCTTTTTGCCTCAATATTTTTTCTGTTATGATACTCACTCTTTTCTTCATGAAAACCTAGTTTGGTGATATAAGAAACATTAGCTTTGGGCCAATCTGAAATTTCACCATTTTTGAAAGGGTATTTGGATTTTGTTAGAATGTATTAAGATAATAAATTAGGTCATTTGTCACAAGCTTATGTACTTTTGAGTTTTATAAGTCTATTTATTTATTAAAAATTTGTATTTACTACATACTTCGATATTTTCTGTTATGTAACTTTAAAATGCCTTCAATAACCATTGAAGTAGAAGAAGTAATTGCTTATAACAAGCCTTTTCCTCTGTGATAAGATGAAAACAAATCTTGTATTCCATTATTGTAACTAGTAGCAGCTTTCAAATTTGATTTGTTTAAAATTTGGCTGTTGAATAAGGACTAATCTACTTTAAATTTGCTTTGACATATTGTGAATCATTCATGGCCAAATGACTTTCAGGCTATATGATTTTTTTTAATTCTGGTTTTAGCAGTTGTGCAAAGCTGCGTAAAAGCTGCGTTTACGCAGCTCTGAAAAGCTGCGTTTACGCAGCTCTGAAAAGCTGCGTTTACGCAGCTCTTAAAAGCTGCGTTTACGCAGCTCTGACTCAGAGCTGCGTAAAAGCTGCGTTTACGCAGCTCTGATTTGGAGCTGCGTAAAAGCTGCGTTTACGCAGCTCTGAAAAGCTGCGTTTACGCAGCGGTATTGGCACCTGCGTTTACGCAGCTCTGAAAAGCTGCGTTTACGCAGCTTTTACGCAGCTTTTTCAGAGCTGCGTAAAAGCTGCGTAAACGCAGCTTTTCAGAGCTGCGTTTACGCAGCTCTGACTTAGAGCTGCGCAAAAGCTGCGTTTACGCAGCTTTTCAGAGCTGCGTTTACGCAGCTCTGACCTAGAGCTGCGTAAAAGCTGCGTTTACGCAGCTTTTCAGAGCTGCGTTTACGCGGCGGTATTGGCACCTGCGTTTACGCAGCTCTGGAAAGCTGCGTTTACGCAGCTTTTACGCAGCTTTAACACAGCTTCTGTTTTAATTTCTTTAAAAGCTGCGTTTTTTCTAGCCCCAAAAATACGCAGCTTTTGCGCAGGTGCCAATACCGCTGCGTAAACGCAGCTTTTACGCAGCTTGAAAGCTTCGCAGAAGCTGCGTAAAAGCTGACGATTTTTCCCAAGGGTATGACTGGATCGAGATAAAAAATGCAGGTGAACAACTTCATATGATAGGAAACAACCTGATAAAGGATAAAATTTCAGCAAAATTGGTCAAAAACTGTGGGAGAAGGAGAGGACACAAAATTATGTCCATGGACGGATGAACTGATGGACGGGCGGATAGACAGACGGAGGACAGACGGACAACCTGATTCCACTATTCCCTTCCATAACTTCGTTGCGGGGGGTATAACAAATTCAAATTCAAGCAGAATCTGTAAAAGATGTTACATGTACAAGAAATTGCTAACTGACAGACAGACAAACGGAAGGATGACCAGAGGCATAACATAATACGACCCTTCAGGCGTATAACAAATGTTCCAAGGACATCATGACTGTCTGGTGAAATTAATAAGCCAGTACAATCATGTTGTCCAGAAAAGGGTTAACCCTTTCCTTAACAAGATCTGGTTTTGATGTCCCTAGTAGAATTGGCTGGTGAAGGCATTTAACCCTTTCCAAAACAGCAAAATTTTAGGGTGGTCCAATTTAAAAGCAGCTGCAGACGACAAAATGGATGTTAATACAGATATAATTTGTGTATGGTATACAGTGTTGCATCCAGGATGAGCCCAGAGAGGGGGAGATCCCCCATCAAATTTTCAAAAAGGGGGGAGTAGCGTAAACACCGTATGGTAGAGCTACATGCTGATGAGGGAGGTCGTACATGGGGTTCTCATAATCGATTTTTAACATAACTTACATAACATACCCTTTCAGCACATTATTATCTTTTTCCACAATTCCTTAATCTGTGATGTTTTATAAATTCTTTTTTTTTTCGTGACCGGGCGCATATTCCTGTACCGGTTCATCCCTGACTAACAAATCGTCAGTTGCAGGTCAGTACCCGACTTGGAAAAGTTCGTAATCCGTTTAGGTGGCATAGATCTAGCTTACCCGAGAAATATGGTTTCAATCTATTCTACTATTTCAAACGAACTCCTCATTCGTAATTTTCAACACGCCGTGTTTACACGCTTGAAATCCAATGAATAACGTCATTTGACTGTCACAGCAGTTCTCGGCTATTTCCGTTCTCTGTAGATCAGCCGAGGGATGGTCGTTTTCAATCGGAACTTCTCTTGGCCAATCTATGACTAGGTTGCAGTTTACGAAAATAGCCGAGTGTCTTATTACCAACAGGGTTACTTCCCCTAATTCAACTGCGTCATTATAGAATTTCCCAGGAAAACCCTTTTTCGGATCAGATTTTTTTAGCGAATTTCACCGATCTTTTTAAAAACATGTCTTGTGCAATGCAATTTTGCTGCGCACTGACTTTTGAAGAGGGGGCGATTATTCCCTATTCTGCGCGAGTTGCCACCCACAAAATTTTGAAATTGCGGGAGTAAAATTAAAATCAGCGGGAATTGCTCGATCGCGCGCCCTGGATGCAACACTGGGTATAGCACAGAAAATATTGAGGCAAAAGGAGAAATGCTGATTATCAGCCCTGCGTTCAGTAAGACAAAACGGATTTTTCTCTAAATAGTCTTACTGAACGCTCTGCTAACGTTAACTGAATAAATATGGCCGCCCCCATAGTCTGGGTTCCCTCCTTGTTTTCGCAGTATGGAAAGTAGGGAACCAAACTAGCCGCCATTTTTGTTTGCTTTGGCACACCACCTTCAAATCTGTGAGCTAAATGGTGCGAACGTTAAAAGTAAACAGGTCGTTCAGTAGAAAACTGTTACGTATCGGTAGCTCTGTGAGCTAACGTTTTGTCTTACTGAACGCAGGGCAGCATTTTCTTCTTTTGCTTCAATGTTTTCCCAAACCTCTCACAATAGGGACATCAAAACCTGGTCTTGTTTGGGAAAGGGTTAAGCAAAAGAAGAAAATGTTGTCTATGCTATAATTTCCTCAAATTAAAACTTTTAAGTAACATCCATTTGGTCATCTGCGGCAAGTTTCAAGTTTGACCATCCTAAAATTTTGCCTTTTGGTAAGTGGTTAAATGTAAACTTACTGTAACTGGACGGTGACAAAGCTAATCGAGAAAATTCCACAATTTGTCCACTACTGCTCACTCAGTCCCTGTTTTTTATTACCCATTATGTCAGATAAATTGGAAACGAAGTCCGCTTTGCTAGATAATTATCAATTATTTTCTGCCAGCCAAACAATGATTGAACTGCATTAATATTCAAAGCTATATTAATGATTGCTGTGGACTCTTCGACTTTGATTTTAGTCAGCAAGTTTTTGGCTAAATAATACTATGTATATTTTTACAGGGAGGATCGGATAATTGGTTATCAGCATTTTCTTCTTTTGCTTCAATAATTTCTCAAGCTTTTTCCTGTAAGGGACATCAAAGTCAGTTTTTTTTAAAGTCTTAAAACTTTCCACAAACAACTGGGCTTTTTGGTACCCCCTCCGCCCCAAGGATGTAAGTTTAGATACCCATAAATGAAAAGAAGAAAATGCTGATAATCAACAATTTCCACTTTTCCTTCTATAGAGGTCTCTGTACTATAACAAGGAGATTTCCTACATGCATTTAGCATTAATTCTGTTCGCTGCAATTAACTCGTTCAAATTGGGACACTGGATCACACGATTTGGATGTTTTGGGAAAGGTATGACTATGAAAATTATCATTAGCGCAACATACCTTTTTTCTCCTTCGCTCATCTTCCATGCCAAGATCCCTACAATTTGGTGACTTTAAAAAGATCATCATGGCTTTTGAAGACAAGATCCTTTGCAATCTCAGTAAAAGGCATCCAAAATGGCATGGTGTTTGGTTGTGAATGGGGTGTTACACCAATGTTAACTGCGTCTCAAGTCATTTTGCAACTGACATGGCATAAATGTTGTTGACTGGTAATATCCCTTGTAACCCCCTGTGAAATGTAATTCATAAAATAATGAACATATTATGAATCTTAAGAATGTTTCATACATTACTCATTATCACTTCTTTAACACACTTCATGAAGTTTTCTGCATGAAGTATGATGATAATTGCTTCATGAAGACATTATGAAGATATTAATGATTGACAAAATCCTTAAAACCTTCATGATGAATGCAAAGGATTTATTATGAAGTTTTCATTTAAAAAAAATCATGAATAATCCTGAAACTTGTTCATGATTTTTTTCTGAATATTTTCCACTGCAATTAAAACTGGTACTTCATAAAACATTCTTGTTTTGTTGTATTAAGAATAAATCATGAACTAATCATGAATTGATAATGGATTATGTACAGTTCGTAAAATCTTCTTAAAACGTTCATGATCTCCCAGTCTAATTTATGTTCCAGTCTATGACATGTGGTTTAGAAAATAATGGAGGGAATCTTGCTTGTCTGACTATTTGTCAAGAAATATGTTTTTGTCAAGAGCTATAATTAATATTTTTAGTTATAATCAAGTGATTAACCCTTTCACTGCCAAATATTTTTTTCGGACGTGTTTCTCACTGCTGAATTAATTCGAAGAAATTTTGATACCCTGTTCACAAAAACATGCATAACTTTTGACTCATTTGATGGATTCCTTTCAAATTTTTCAGCACATACAGACAAATGAAGCACCTATATGTGACCAAAATTTAAAGGTAATTTATGAAATGACAATATTTTTTTTCTTTTTTATGTTGTTGTTGTTGTTCTTCCCCATAAATTTGTCGACAAAAGTCGCCTATGGCAGGGACCCCCTATAGTCGACAAAAGTCGCCTATGGCAGTGAAAGGGTTAAGGAGCTCACTAAATGATAAAACCAAGGAAGGCAATGTAAGTAAGTGTTCTTTAGACTAAATTTAACAAATTTAAATGTTTATTTTTTTACCATTCCCCACCCACATAATTATTCTGTAAAATGGATATTATTATTTTGCTTCTATAAATAGGAATCATTGATTTCTAATGGCCTGTTACTTATTACAGTTCTGAAACTACCTGTTCTACAAAAAGTTTCTTAAGTTTTGTTCTGTTAGCAACATATTTGTACAAATTGTTTTTTAGTATTTTTCATGACCTTGACATGATTTTTTTTTTCATTACTGCTTGGTTTAAGGATTTATTATGCATTTCCAACTTCATAAAAAATTCATTACTCTGTGTTTAGAGAAACCTGTATGTTTTTATGAAGTTTGTAAAGAAATATTATTCATGAATTCTTCATTGAAAAGAAGTGAACAGAAAATGGCCCATACTCATTGTTAACAGAATAATCATGATTTTTTCTTAAGATCGTTTGCGTATTTTTCTTGCATGATGTCTTCATGAATTATATGATTATTTATTCATGAAGACTTCATGCCTTTTTCTCAGAATGCAAAACTGCATGGTTTAAGGATTTATTATGCATTTCCAACTACATGAAAAATTCATTACTCTGTTCTTATGAAGATTTATGCAAATGGGCCATTTTCTGTTCACTTCTTCTTCATGAAGATTTCATTTTTTCCGTTCTTGAATAGCTCATGAATATCTATTAAATACTTCATGAAGAATGACAAAGCATTTCACAGGGGACTGGCTTGTCTGCAATGAAAAGTTACAGAATATGGAAACAGTACGCATTGTAATCTTTTCCAACACTAGCTGATATCAACATCCTTGGTATTTAACAGTGCCTCGAATAATTTTTAATTCATTTTTTGCATACAGGCTCCTTTTTCTGTGATGCCACTGTATTTTCGAAAGTCCAGACAATGTGTGCAAGATATTTAAGACTGACAAGAACAATGATAAATTTATCAAAATCCCAACCCTAAATGCAGGAGCTGTGTTAACAAGATGTGAATGTACAGACAGACAGACAGACAGAAGGAGAAGATGATGCCAATATATGATCACTCAGCCGCAGATAAAAAGTTCTAAGAACAAGAGGACCATGATGGTCCTATATCGCTCACCTGAACCAAGATGATATGAGCCACAGTTATGTTTGAATCAATTAATATTTGTGACATTAAGACTGAACAAACTTATGGTCATCAACATTATGTCCCTGTTTCCTCTTTATAGGTCAATATACATGTAGCTGGTTGTAAAGAGTGAAAACAAAGTCAAAAACGAGAATTTTGTCCATTTCAAGGGCAGATAACTCAGAAACTGCTCGTCTAATTGTGCTGAAGTTCAAATTCATCCATGATCTTATGGTGATTATAACCATTATATCCAAGATCAAAGTTTTGTCTTGATTGGTCACCATTAATTTTGTGGTTGTTAGAGTAAAAACAAAGTCGTGAAAGCAATTTTGTCAAATTCAAGGGCAGATAAGTCAGGACATTCTGGTCCGATCAAACCAAAACAAAAACTAATCCGAAACCTTACATAATGTCACCAACATTGCGTCCATTTTTTGCACATATTGGTCAATATTTGTAGATCTATGCTAGAGTGTAAACAATGTCAAAAGTAGCTTTTTTTTCTTTCAAGGGCAGATAACTCCTGACTTTCTGGTCCGATCTGACTCATAATCAAACTCATCCAAGATCTTATGGTCACTAATATTGTGTTAAAGTTTCGTCTTGATTGGTCGATAATTGTAGATGCTATAGTGTAAACAAAGTCGAAAACGGTCCAAAACAACAATTTTGTCAAATTCAAGGGCAGATAACTCAGGACTTTCTAGTCCGATCAAGCCAAAAATCAAACTCATCCGAGATCTTATGGTCACCAACATTGTGTCTAACTTTTGTATTGATTGGTCAATATTTGTAGATGCTAGAGTGTAAACAATGTCAAAAGTAGCTATTTTTTACATTCAAGGGCAGATAACTCCTGACTTTCTGGTCCGATCTCACCCAAAATCGAACTCATCCAAGTTCTTACGGTCACTAATATTGTCTTAAAGTTTTGTCTCGATTGGTCAATAATTGTAGATGCTAAAGTGTAAACAAAGTCGAAAACGGTAAAAAACGACAATTTTGTCAAATTTGAGGGCAGATAACTCCTGACTTTCTGGTCCAATCTGACCCAAAATTGATCTCATCCGAGATCTTATGGTCACCAACATTGTGTCCAACTTTTGTACTGATTGGTCAATATTTGTAGATGCTAGAGTGTAAACAATGTCAAAAGTAGCTATTTTTTACATTCAAGGGCAGATAACTCCGGACTTTCCGGTCTGATCTGACCCAAATTCGAACTCATCCGAGAGCTCATGGTCATACATGTTTAAACCAAGTTTGGTTAAGATTGGCCCATATTTGTAGATGCTAGAGTGTAAACACCAAATTGTTGACAGACGGACGGACGGACGGACGGACGGACGGACGGACGGACATACAGACGGACAGACGGACGACGGACAAAAAGCGATCACAATAGCTCACTTTGAGCACTTCGTGCTCAGGTGAGCTAAAAAGGCATTATGTATGTAGTAAAATCATTATTTCCAAACATCAGGAGTGCGGGACATATGTCTTACTTACGTCCCAGACGTGGGTGATTCCCCTAAGTAACAATTTGTAATTTTTAAGTGTTTTCTAGCTTAAGGTTTTATAGCAAATGTCAAAATTTTGGAGTAATTGCCATACATTATGATTTATCCATTTGTTTTAATGATTATGTTCAAAGGAAAATAAAGAAAGTATATTTCTCGTGTTTTACCATATTTGTCATGCAAATTACCTTCCCCTGGAAAAATAACGCAGTAAAATCTTCGTCTGAAATGGGTGTATGAATTCTAGACTAGATAGTTATAATCGTGGATAAGTATGGAATTATATATTTATTTCAACTTATTTTAGGGGAGAAATGTGTTCAAATTGGAACTATTTCAATTTATTTGCAATTATATGAAAATACCCAACTTTTCTGGATAGTTTGCTCATTAATCTACTGCGAAATGAATTTGAACTTTCATAAAGGCTAAACAGTTTTATAACAGACTTGACAGCCAGTACATGTGCCCTCCTTGAAGAAAAAAATCATGACTTTTCAAATCATTTTCAATCTTTCTTCTGACAACACAATGAGAACATCTTTAGAAAAAATTTTTTAACCCTTTCCCAGACAGCAAAATTTTAGGGTAGTTCAATTTGAAAGTCGCTGCAGACATCAAAACGGATGTTGATTAAGACAGGATTTGTGTAGAAAAAGTGCACAAAATATTGAGGCAAAAGGAGAAACTGCTGGTTATTAGCAGTTCCTTCTTTTGTTTCAATGTTTCCCCATGACCTGTCTATTAGACATCAAAACCAGGTCTTGTTTGTAGGGAAACACTTAAAAATACATCATTTGTATTCTATCGTAGGTCACATCCATAGATGCCTAAATTGACATTTTTGAACATCAGCTAGATACTACTGGTGGTCCATGGACAAACTTTAATTTGGTTGCTGTTTGCTGTATTACAATTTTACTACGGCTTAATTAAAACTTTCCTCTCCTGATATAAATCATTTATCATTTTACTTATTAGTGAAATTTATTCTTTTTTTCTTTGAAAGAAATAATTGGTAGAAGACCTGCCTTTTCTTTTAATGAGACCCCTGAAAATCTCAAAACAAATAGCAGGGTTCTGCCATCTGGAAAAGGGGTTGTCATGAAAAATTTGGCCCACCATGTTTCCACAGAAACCTAAGCACAATCTGATCAGGATCAATGCTGCTCCCTTACAAGTTTCTACAAGTCATGAAAAATCTAGTAGAACATAACAGGAATCTAGACTGTGTATAAGTAGACTGATCTTGAACCATGTTAGTCTCAAATGCCAGGAAGGTCCTTTATCCAGATACCAGCTCAAAGATCATTTTCCCTTGGATCGCAATTAAAATTCTTTCATACCATTATTAGAAATATTCGTCAAAATATTTTGTACTTTCTTGTGACATGTATATGTTGGGATTTTTTACGAGAAAATAAATTCAAGATCATTATAGTTATAAAGCTTGTCTGAAAACCTTGCAATTTATGGGGTCGTAAAGTTTTATAAATTACCATGCAATACTAATGAAATTGATACAAATGTCTTGTTCTTCCTTACTCTCCTTTCCAAAAGAAGAACTGGTTCGACGCCCCTAATAGAAAGGTATAGGAAATATTACATCGAGGAAAAAGAAAAAAATGTTGATACTAGCATTTTCTTTGTTTGCTTTAAAATTTTCTGTGCCCTATAGTACACAATTCATATGTTTATCAGTATACAATTTGCTGTCTGCAAATTCTTCCAATTTGGACAGCCCCAAAATTCTGTAGTCTTGGAAAGGAGTAATTTCTTTTCAGAGCTAGACTTACAGAACAGACTAGAACTATCTCAAAGCGGACAAATACTCCAACCAGTGACTTGTCATTAAAGAAGTGTTATCCGAGAATAGAACTTAAAGACCAGTGTTGAACAAAGGTTGTTTACAGACAACATAGCTCTCCTATACAGGGGCTTGTCACAAACAAGAGGGCCATTGGCCCTGAAGCGCTCACCTGATATAATATAACTTTTTGTATACCAATTTTCAGGTTGATTGGACAAAAATGTGACCTCTAGGGTGCACACAAGGTTTAACTAAGATTTGACCTCGTGACCTAGAATTGATCAAGACAATCATTCTGATCAATTTTCAGGTTGATTGCCGAATGATTGGGCAAAAATGTGGCCTCTAGAGTGCACACAAGGTTTTACAAAGATTTTACCTCATGACCTAGTTTATGACCCCAGATGACCCAATTTCGATCTTGTCCGAGATTTCAACAAAACAATCATTCTGAGCAAATTCCAGGTTGATTGGGCAAAAAATGTGGCCTCTAGAGTGCACACAAGGTTTTTCTAAGATTTGACCCCGTAACCTAGTTTTTGACCCCAGATAACCCAATTTCGAACTTGTCCGAGATTTTATCAAGACCATTATTCTGATCAATTTTCAGGTTGATTGGGCAAAAAATGTGGCCTCTAGAGTGCACATAAGGTTTTTCTAAGATTTGACCCCGTGACCTAGTTTTTGACCCCAGATGACCCAATTTCAAACTTGTTCGAAATTTTATCAAGACAATCATTCTGAGCAAATTTCAGGTTGATTGGTCAAAAAATGTGGCCTCTAGAGTGCACACAAGGTTTTTCTAAGATTTGACCCCGTGACCTAGTTTTTGACCCCAGATGACCCAATTTCAAATTTGTCCAAGATTTTATCAAGACAATCATTCTGAGCAAATTTCAGGTTGATTGGGCAAAAAATGTGGCCTCTAGAGTGCACACAAGGTTTTCCTAAGATTTGACCCCATGACCTAGTTTTTGACCCCAGATGACCCAATTTCAAAGTTGTCTGAGATTTTATCAGGACAATCATTCTGAGCAAATTTCAGATTGATTGGGCAAAAAATGTGGCCTCTAGAGTGCACACAAGGTTTTTCTAAGATTTGACCCCGTGACCTAGTTTTTGATCCCAGATGACCCAATTTCAAACTTGTCCGAGATTTTATCAAGACAATCATTCTGAGCAAATTTCAGGTTGATTGGGCAAAAAATGTGGCATCTAGAGTGCACACAAGCCAAAGGTTGACGCACGACGGACGACGGACGACGGACGACGCACGACGGACGCTGGACGACGGACACAGCGGCATCACAACACCTCACCATGAGCACTATCGTGCTCAGGTGAGCTAAAAATGTGGCCTCTAGAATGCACACAAGTTTTTTTCAAAGATTTTACCCTGTGACCTAGTTTATGACACGAGATGACCCAATTTCGAACTAGCCCGAGATTTTATCAAGACAATCACTCTAAGCCAATTTCAGGTTTATAGGGCAAAAGATTTGGCCTCTAGAATGCACACAAGGTTTTTTCTAAGATTTTACCCAGTGACCTAGTTTATGACCCGAGATGACCCAATTTCAAACTGACCCGAGATGACCCAATTTCAAACTAGTCCGAGATTTTATTAACATAATCATTCTGAGCCAATTTCAGGTTTATAGGGCAAAATATGTGGCCTCTAGAGTGCACACAAGGTTTTTCTAAGATTTGAATCCGTGACCTAGTTTTTGACCCCAGATGACCCAATTTCGAACTTGTCCTAGATTTCATCAAGACAATAATTCTGAGCCAATTTCAGCTTTATTGGGCAAAAAATGTGGCCTCTAGAGAGCACACAAGGTTTTTCTAAGATTTGACCCCGTGACCTAGTTTATAACCCCAGATGACCTAATTTTGAACTTGTCCTAGATTTCATCAAAACAATAATAATGAGCCAATTTCAGGTTTACAAGGTAGTAAATGAGGCCTCTAGAGAGCACACAATGTTTTTCTAATATTTGACCTAGTGACCTAGTTTTTGACCTCAGATAACCCAATTTTAAACTTGTCCGAGATTTCATCAAGACAATTATTCTGGGTAAATTTCAGGTTGATTGGGCAAAAAATGTGGCCTCTAGAGTGCACACAATGTTTTTTTAAGATTTGACCCCGTGACCTAGTTTTTGACCCTAGATGACCCAATTTCGAACTTGTCCGATATTTTATCGAGACAATCATTCTGAGCAAATTTCAGGTTGATTGAGCAAAAAATGTGGCCTCTAGAGTGCACACAAGGTTTTTCTAAGATTTGACCCCGTGACCTAGTTTTTGACCCAAGATGACCCAATTTCGAACTTTCGTGACTTGTCATTAAAGAAGTGTTATCCGAGAATAGAACTTAAAGACCAGTGTTGAACAAAGGTTGTTTACAGACAACATAGCTCTCCTATACAGGGGCTTGTCACAAACAAGAGGGCCATTGGCCCTGAAGCGCTCACCTGATATAATATAACTTTTTGTATACCAATTTTCAGGTTGATTGGACAAAAATGTGACCTCTAGGGTGCACACAAGGTTTAACTAAGATTTGACCTCGTGACCTAGAATTGATCAAGACAATCATTCTGATCAATTTTCAGGTTGATTGCCGAATGATTGGGCAAAAATGTGGCCTCTAGAGTGCACACAAGGTTTTACAAAGATTTTACCTCATGACCTAGTTTATGACCCCAGATGACCCAATTTCGATCTTGTCCGAGATTTCAACAAAACAATCATTCTGAGCAAATTCCAGGTTGATTGGGCAAAAAATGTGGCCTCTAGAGTGCACACAAGGTTTTTCTAAGATTTGACCCCGTAACCTAGTTTTTGACCCCAGATAACCCAATTTCGAACTTGTCCGAGATTTTATCAAGACCATTATTCTGATCAATTTTCAGGTTGATTGGGCAAAAAATGTGGCCTCTAGAGTGCACATAAGGTTTTTCTAAGATTTGACCCCGTGACCTAGTTTTTGACCCCAGATGACCCAATTTCAAACTTGTTCGAGATTTTATCAAGACAATCATTCTGAGCAAATTTCAGGTTGATTGGTCAAAAAATGTGGCCTCTAGAGTGCACACAAGGTTTTTCTATGATTTGACCCCGTGACCTAGTTTTTGACCCCAGATGACCCAATTTCCAACTTGTCCAAGATTTTATCAAGACAATTATTCTGAGCAAATTTCAGGTTGATTGGGCAAAAAATGTGGCCTCTAGAGTGCACACAAGGTTTTCCTAAGATTTGACCCCATGACCTAGTTTTTGACCTCAGATGACCCAATTTCAAACTTGTCTGAGATTTTATCAGGACAATCATTCTGAGCAAATTTCAGATTGATTGGGCAAAAAATGTGGCCTCTAGAGTGCACACAAGGTTTTTCTAAGATTTGACCCTGTGACCTAGTTTTTGATCCCAGATGACCCAATTTCAAACTTGTCCGAGATTTTATCAAGACAATCATTCTGAGCAAATTTCAGGTTGATTGGGCAAAAAATGTGGCATCTAGAGTGCACACAAGCCAAAGGTTGACGCACGACGGACGACGGATGATGGACGACGCACGACGGACGCTGGACGACGGACACAGCGGCATCACAATACCTCACCATGAGCACTATCGTGCTCAGGTAAGCTAAAAATGTGGCCTCTAGAATGCACACAAGTTTTTTTCAAAGATTTTACCCTGTGACCTAGTTTATGACACGAGATGACCCAATTTCGAACTAGCCCGAGATTTTATCAAGACAATCACTCTAAGCCAATTTCAGGTTTATAGGGCAAAAGATTTGGTCTCTAGAATGCACACAAGGTTTTTTCTAAGATTTTACCCAGTGACCTAGTTTATGACCCGAGATGACCCAATTTCAAACTGACCCGAGATGACCCAATTTCAAACTAGTCCGAGATTTTATTAACATAATCATTCTGAGCCAATTTCAGGTTTATAGGGCAAAATATGTGGCCTCTAGAGTGCACACAAGGTTTTTCTAAGATTTGAATCCGTGACCTAGTTTTTGACCCCAGATGACCCAATTTCGAACTTGTCCTAGATTTCATCAAGACAATAATTCTGAGCCAATTTCAGCTTTATTGGGCAAAAAATGTGGCCTCTAGAGAGCACACAAGGTTTTTCTAAGATTTGACCCCATGACCTAGTTTATAACCCCAGATGACCTAATTTTGAACTTGTCCTAGATTTCATCAAAACAATAATAATGAGCCAATTTCAGGTTTACAAGGTAGTAAATGAGGCCTCTAGAGAGCACACAATGTTTTTCTAATATTTGACCTAGTGACCTAGTTTTTGACCTCAGATAACCCAATTTTAAACTTGTCCGAGATTTCATCAAGACAATTATTCTGGGTAAATTTCAGGTTGATTGGGCAAAAAATGTGGCCTCTAGAGTGCACACAATGTTTTTTTAAGATTTGACCCCGTGACCTAGTTTTTGACCCCAGATGACCCAATTTCGAACTTGTCCGAGATTTTATCGAGACAATCATTCTGAGCAAATTTCAGGTTGATTGGGCAAAAAATGTGGCCTCTAGAGTGCACACAAGTTTTTCTAAGATTTGACCCCGTGACCTAGTTTTTGACCCAAGATGACCCAATTTCGATCTTGTCCGAGATTTCATCAAGACAATCATTCTGAGCAAATTTCAGGTTGATTGGGCGAAAAATGTGGCCTCTAGAGTGCACACAAGGTTTTTCTAAGATTTGACCTAGTGACCTAGTTTTTGACCCCAGATGACCCAATTGCCCGAGAATACATCAAGACAATCATTCTGAGCAAATTTCAGGTTGATTGGGCAAAAAATGTGGCCTCTAGAGTGCACACAAGCCAAAGGTTGACGGACGACGGACGACGGACGACGCACGACGGACACAGCGGTATGACAATACCTCACCATGAGCACTATCGTGCTCAGGTGAGCTAAAAAGGTCAATTCAAAGGTCATGAAGTCAAGGTTCCAAAATGAAAGGTCTTGACAGGAGGTATCCATGTCTGTATTACTAAGGCCCTTTCTATAATGCAGTACATGAGAAAAAGGCCAGGTTAAAGTCTTTTAAAAAAGTAGGTCAAACTCCAAGGTCAAGGTCACTAGGTAAAAGGTCGTTATCCCAAATGAAATGTCTTTGTAGGAAGTATCCATGTGTGAAATAAGAAGGCTGTATCTATAATAGTGCCCGAGATATTGACCAAGTTAAAGTTTCTTAAGAAGACGGGACGGGACACGACCCAGACACTAGAGCTGTAACATAAGCTCCCCGGATATAAAGTCCCAGCTTGCTAACAAGAGTGCCATGGTCACAATATACGCCGCCACTTATAAAACTTTAGACACAAAAATGACATTGACAAGGATTTATAAATATCAACTCAAAAACCTGTAATTGTGTTCACATGAAGGTTTTATAATTATCCAGTCAAAAACCTGGAAGGAATTGCGTTCACAAGGCTGAAATATCATTAAGCCCCAGAGACTAAGTTTTCAGGGGGCATAACTCAGGCAAAAATTGATAAACCATAAAATTCATACTTCATGCACATCTACCAATTAACCCTTTCCCAAATGGCAAAATTTAAGACTAATCCAAATCTAAAGCTGCTGAAGGTGACAAAATGAGCACCAATAAAGACGAAATTTGTGGACAATTTAGCCCAGAAAAAATTGAGGCAAAAGGAGAAAGTGCTGATTATCAGCACTTTCTTCTTTTGTTTCAATGTTTTCCTAATCCTTTTCTATTAGGGACGTCAAAAGCAGGTCTTGTTTGGGAAAGGGTTAAGGTGATAACATCCATCAAGTTTATTAAAATCCAGCCAGAATCTTAGGAGGAGTTGCATTCACAAGGCTGCAGTTTCAATAAGACCCAGTGATTAAGTTTTAAGGGGGCATAACTCAGGCAAAAATCATGAACGATAAAAGCTTTACATCATGCAAATCTACAAATTAAGATAATAACATCCACCAGGTTTCATTATGATCCAGCCAGAATCTTAGGAGTTGTATTCACAAGACTGCAATTTCAATAAGCCCCAGAGACTAAGTTTTAAGGGGCATAACTCTGGCTAAAATCAATGAACCATAAAATCCTTCCTACATGCACATCTACCAATTGAAGTGATAACATTGACCAAGTTTAAAAAAATCCAGCCAGAAACTTAGGAGTTGCATAGACAAGGCTGCAATTTCAATAAGCCCCAGAGACTAAGTTTTAAGGGGGATAACTCAGGCAAAAATCAATGAACCATAAAATCCTTCCTTCATGCACATCTACCAATTCAGGTGATAACATTGACCAAGTTTCGAAAAGATCCAGCCAGAAACTTAGTAGTTGCATTGACAAGAAAAGTGGACAGACGTACGGACAGACGAATGGATGGACGGACGAACAGACAGACAGAGAAGATGATGCAAATATACGCCCCCTTTCGGTGGCGTATTAAAAGTCATTTTGAAACCTTGAAACATAACTAAATGGTTGTCCATCAACAACATGCTGAGTCAGCTGCTAAGCATTAACCCTTTCCCAAACAGCAAAATTTTAGGGTGATCCACTTCAAAAACTGCCACAAATGACAAAGTGGGAGTTATTAAAGATACAATTTGTGTAAAATACGCCAAAGAAAATATTGAGACAAAAGGAGAAACTGCTGAATATCAGCAGTTTCTTCTTTTGTTTCAATGTTTTCCCATGCCTTTTCTAATAGGGACGTCAAAACCAGGTCTTGTTTGGGAAAGGGTTAACTAAGCCTGTATCTTTTTTCAATAAAATCTAATTTTGCAGCTTTGAGCATTTTTTGCTTTATTTCTTCACCTAGAATCATTGTAACAGGAATCCTGCTGTGTAAAAAGGCGGAACAAGAGCTGTCACTGTAAGATGACAATGCCCCCGACACCGCTTTGATTTTAAATTATGGCCAATCTATGTTCAAGGTCAAGGTCATCCAGGGGTCAAGGTCACCAAAGTATGTGCCTACAGAAAGGTATTGTACCAAGGAATGTTGTGGTAAAGTATGAAGCGAATATGTTAAGTAATAAGGAAGTTATGGCCAATGTTAAAGTTTTTGGACGGAATGACGGACAGACGGACGGACGGACGGACAGACGGACGGACGGACAAGGCAAATTTATGATGCCTCCCTATCGGGGGCATAAAAAGTAATAAAGAGTAAATAGTTGGTTTTTACCTGCCAGGCTTAACAAATTATTATTAATAAAGCTGTAATTACTGGGAGGGGATATGATGATATTTGGCAGGTTATTGGGAGGCTTTACTGGGTGATTATGGTGCCATGAAATACAATTAATGTGCTCTATGTTAATCAAGAGCTGATTTGTGTACAATGTAGCATAGAAAATATTGAGGCATAAGGAGAAAATGCTGTTTATCAGCATTTTCTTCTTTTGCCTCAATGGTTTTCCCAAGTCAATTGTTAAGGACATCAAAGCCAGGTCTTGTATAGGACATCTAGATCTATTTATAATATATTTTTTTCAGTAAATGCTATATTTGCAACTTTGAAATTCTTATTTTCCATATTTTCTTCAGTTGAGAGTCATTGTAACAGGAATCCTGCTGTGTAAAACGAAGTAAAAAGTAATAAAGAGTAAATAGTTGTTATTTACCTGCCAGGCTTAACAAATTATTATTAATAAACTGTAATGACTGGGAGGAGATATGATGATATTTGGCAGGTTATTGGGAGGCTTTACTGGGTGATTATGGTGCCATGAAATACAATTAATGTGCTCTATGTTAATGAAGAGCCAATTTGTGTACAATGTAGCATAGAAAATATTGAGGCATAAGGAGAAAATGCTGAGTATCAGCATTTTCTTCTTTTGCCTCGATGGTTTTCCCAAGTCAATTGTTAAGGACAACGCAAAAGCCAGGTCTGGTTTGGGAAAGTGTTGATAATGTATTTTTTCAGTAAATGCTAATTCTGCTGCTTTTAAGCATCTTATTTTCCATAATTTCTTCATGTAGACTCATTGTAACAGGGATCCTGCTGTGTAAAAAGGAGTAAAAAGTAATAAAGAGTAAATAGTTGGTTTTTACCTGCCAAGCTTAACAAATTATTATTAATAAGCTGTAATGACTGGGAGGAGATATGATGATATTTGGCAGGTTATTGGGAGGCTTTACTGGGTGATTATGGTGCCATGAAATACAACTAATGTGCTCTGTAGAACATTCTTACTGTCATTTAAATCTCTTTACTCGCAAGTATTGAGAATCATATAGTGCAACAATATTAAGCCAGGACAACTTTTTAACTTCCTAGGCAAATCTGAGTTTAGTATCTCAAGGAAATATTGCCAAAATGGGGTCAGTTCATATGCATATGTCCTGGGTTAATTCTGTTGTGTTATAGTAACACTCACATTGACCTTGGTGCCATAACCCAATGCCCGGTATGCACACAAATACATGGATGGATTGAGTTGGTGTGGATAATGTCCTTTGAAAAGAGAATTTATGCCAAGTTAGCCATTAATTTTGGTTGACTTTGAAGTTCAAGAAGCCTTAGTAAATATGGCAGTTACAAAATAGGACTGTTGCAAATCATATGACTGTGACCTTGATCTTTGACCTATATGGCCTAAAAACAATAGGGCACCTACTTTGTTCAAGAACAACAATGCTATAAAGTTTCATGATCCTTTGTTAAATGGTTCTCGAGTTAGAGCATGAAAATGTTAAAGTCTATGAACAGACAGATGGACAAGCAGATGAACTGACAGATGAACCAACAGACAGACATGGTGCAATCAAAATACTCTGTCTACTTTGTAGATGGGGGTATAGACAAGAAGAATGGTGATTAATTTTAGATAGTTTTCCAGAAACTATTAAGAAAAATAATAAGCTGTTTGGACTGGCACTGTGTTGGAATGATGGTGTCAAAAACATGGAGAATATACAGGTTACCCACCAGAGCAATCATTTTCCTCTCCTTATGAGTTAATTATACCTGGCCATGGGATATTACACCTGGTAATTCTCCACATAGTTATCTCCCCTTGATTTATAGGCAGTTTCTTCTCTTCCCCATCATTCAGCAATTAGATCGGTATGCCATTTTTGTCAGAATCGACAAAAAAGCACAATACTTGATCTGGGCTTTGCATGCAACAAGACATGTTTATTCATTAACAAGAATCATTTATATCAAACACTATTTTATTGTAACAATAAAATAGGAGCAATACAGTTTCTTTTATTACGAGTGAATAATAGAATAGAAATATGCCAACAATAGCTTTTCACTATGAAAAAGACGAACAGATACAGTAAACAAGTAATAATGCATTTATAGTATTTTCAGTTTTGCAGCCATGTTTATGCAGATAGATGGACAGACATATAGACGACAACACCAAAAAAACATGTACCTGATATTTTGATAAGAAGGCATAAAAAATAGCATGGTGCTGTTTCTGTTTTTCATTATTAATTTCTCGTTCTCAGTTTTAATACAAGATTAAATCAAGGTATTTTGATATTTGAGATAAGAAACTAAATTAATATTGTATCTGGAAAGTTAAAAATAATCTACAAGTAATGGCATCGTTATCAAAAGCTCAGTAAGCTGCAATAATAACACATATAACATAGATAGATGTAAATAATTACATATCAGGCATGCTATATGAAAAGGGGTCTAGACAGTCTGCTTGCATTAAATTATGGTTTCCATTTTGGTACAAATTTCTTCTAAAAATAAAAGGCCTGGAATCAAAAAGGAAGTTGGACATGTCCTTGTGTGGATCCAGAGGGTAGTTAGGAGCCAATGACCAATGGTAAAAACGGGGGTTATCAGAGCCATTTGTATGGATTTTTTTGTGTGCCAAGATACCCTCCAGATCTTTGCTCCTTAAAGTGACATTTCACAATTATTTTTATATAAATTTTACTTTAAGTCTATCTAAAAGACCATGTTTTCTTATGAAGATTCTTAAAATTTCAAGCCAAAATATTGAACTGTTTACGAGAAATATATATTTTGGTGCTAAAATTAAACAAATTGTTGTGGACAACAGTTCAGATTTATAGAGAATTTGTCATTTCTGTCTCAACTTTAAATGTGTATTTTTCTGCTTATAAATAACAACTTCAACAAACAGATAGCATTTCTACACATTAGAATAAACAATCTTTGCATCAAGACATACTTTTAAAAAATGAAATAAATGTGAATTGTCACTTTAAATCATAGCACAGGAAAGTCAACAGAAGAGTGTATGCAGTCAATGCTTGCTTATCAAGAAAAGGAACAAGTATGACACATGGAAGATCGGTCTAATAGTCACATTGTAACTTTTTTAGAAACTGTTTAGCAAGTAAATGGCATAATGTGATACCAGTTATAGAGTAAGGAAGATCTGACAATTGCCTTTACTAATGACAAGAAATATTGTGTCAAAATAGGTTATCTTTTTACTACATATAATACATACATACTTTGCATATGTTTCTATGCTCTAATTTTTTTGTCAAATCTTTGAAAGTCACAATACACAGACAGGGAAAATTTTTTGTAAGACTTTTTATTCCATGAAGGGTTACAACTGACTGGTAGATGTGTTAAACAGGACAAAGAATCAGTCAAGTTGCCAGACAATCCAGCCACACTGATCAGAATACCAAGTACAAAGTTTTGACATATAGCTGTCACTTTCAATAAGTATGATTTAAAACTTTCCAAAATGACAAAATTTTAGGGTGATCCATTTCAAAAATGCCACAAATGACAAAAATGGAAGCTATTAAAGATAGAATTTGTGTAAAACATGGAATAGAAAATATTGAGACAAAAGAACAAACTGCTGGTTATCAGCAGTTTTTTTCTTTAGTTTCAATGTTTTCCCAAGCATTTCCTATTAGGGACGTCAAAGCCAGGTCTTGTTTGGGAAAGGGTTAAAACTTTTCACTTGGAAAAACATCCAATACAACTACAACCTAAATTTAAAGGTCCTATTCTGCAGAATAATGGTCTTTAAGCAAACTCTAAACGGCCAAAGTCACAGTTACAAGCACTGCCTTTTAGCATCAAGTGCCCTTTATGACAAAACCTTTACAAACATTTGCAAGGTCAGATGACTGAGAATATTCAGAAAAAATTTCGTCCAAATCGGTCTGTAAATGTAAGAGTTACATGTATGTTAATATAGACGGACAACAATAACTCTATTGAATAAAGACAACGAGACAAGTGGAGGAGACGATAGTTCATGCAGATAGATATCACCGGAAGGTTACATACCAAATTTGAGCATTGCTTGTAGACCACTTTTGGAGAAAATTCCAATGATAAGTTCTTGTGTTAGAATTCTATCAGAAATTAATTATTAAGGGTCAATGAGGGTTAAAGAATGACCTCAAGTAAGGTCATATTGCATTGCATTGAAAGAATGTTACATACCAAATGTAAGCTTTGTTTGTTGATAAATACCAACATTCAGTTTCAAACAGACAGACAAACAGACAGACACAAAACAATATGCCCCAAATCTCTGGATACAAGGGCATGGAAAAGGATCTCTTGAACAATTAACTTTTCTTACAAGCAAAATTTCCAAATTTCAGATAAAAAAGTTTCATCAGCTGTGAGGCCTGCGACATCATTTTGAACCAAAGAAAATATCTCCAAATATGACAGAGAATTTAGAGACAGCCTACATTTTTTCCCCAGAAAAAAATCCTACATAAGCACAGACACTTACATTTGAGACACGCACTGTGCCAATTTGAAATATTGATAAACAATAGCTCTACCAATTAAATATAAGTAAGATATAATTCAAACTTGACATGAAACCTGGAAGGGAGATATGTTCCACTGGAATTTCAAATTAACTTTTCTCAGGATATATATTTTACGCTTTCGAAATTTTGACAGGTCAATCGAAGATTAAACGCAAAATGGTTCCAAGTGTCTATTCTATCCTTTCGGTACCTAAAATATTTTTGCATTGGTTATTCAAACAATGAATACAAAAATTTTGTCCACCAGCAGCACTGTCTTAAAAGCCACTTCTACGAAGAATAAATAAAAATCAAAGTACTGATGGTACTGAAGGTCATAACTTTTAGGTTGCAAAAGCAGTTAACCCTTTCCCAAACAACAAAATTGTAGGGTGCTCCAATTAAAAAACTGATATAAATGACAAAATGGATGTTATTAAAGATAGGATTTGTGTAAAATATGGTATAGAAAATATTGAGACAAAAGGAGAAACTGCTGGTTATCAGCAGTTTCTTCTTTTGTTTCAATGTTTTCCCAAGCATTTTCCATAAGGGACGTCAAAAACAGGTCTTGTTTGGGAAAGGGTAAAATCATAGGCAGTAATTGCATGACTTTGTTATGGTATAGATTTTCCTTACTTTCTGTCAAGAAACACAATTTTATTTATTTGTGTAGTATGGCACAACCCAGACAATATGCATGGTCAGGTGACTCATGAACACTTTGTGAAACTTTCATCAAAATTCATCCATAAATGTAGCAGGAGCTATGTTAAAAAGATGTGGACATACAGAGAAGGATGATACCAATATACAAACTTAACCTATTACCAAACAGCAAAATTTTGGACTGATCCAATTTAAAAGCTGCTGCAGACGACAAAATAGATGTTGATAAATATAGTATTTGTGTAAAATAATGCACAGAAAATATTGAGACAAAAGGAGAAACGGCTGGTTATCAGCAGTTTCTTCTTTTGTATCAATGTTTTCCCAAGTCTTTTCTATTAGGGACGTCAAAACCCGGCCTTGTTTGGGAAAGGGTTAAAGTCCATCTTTGGCAGAATCTATGGCTACCCATAGTCAAGGATCTTTTGCTCTATGTCCATCTGTTTAGTTGTCCAAGCTCATTGACCTGAACACTTGTTGGCTTTGGTTTTAATTGTTTCAGACAGACAGATCTTGTTGATCATTAGCATTTCCTTCTATTAATATTTTCTTAACTTTCTTTCAAATACTTTCTGAAATCCTGGGTTATGAGAATCCATTGACACAAGGACGAATCCTGTGTTAAACTGTCTCTATTTGAAAGCTGCTGCAGATGACAGAAATCATCATAAAAAAGAGATAACATGTTCCATATTACACAAAAATATTGATACAAAAATGAGAAAAAGCTGGTTACCAGCAATTTCTTTTGCCTATATGTTTTCCAAATACATAAAAATTCTTGACATTAAAACCATGTCTTGTTCTGCAAAGGGTTAATGTTGTCTGCATCATAGAACAAATGAGGTTTGCTCAGAAAAAATAAAGAAAAGATGTTCATTGTCCTGGATCACAAAAGGCCATTAAGGTTAATTCATTAAAATCTTTCCATTTTTTCCAATTTTCACATGCTTGCCAAGTTCTCCCTAAATGAGGACATCAAAAGCGGAAAAACAGATATTTTCTCATCCAAACATATCCGTCATTTAGGAGCAAGACTTTATGAAACAGTTAAATGTTATAAATCATTTTTATTGGGGGATTTTTTTTCTCCAAGCCCTAATATGGCCTTTCAGTACAAATTGATGTGAAGCTGAATAATTACAATTTCTCCTAATCCCAGTAATTGGGAAGTTGCCTACCAGAGCTATAAATTCAATCAATCCCATAATGCATTTTTGTAAACAAATTTTCCGGCTGATGAAGAAGGCCTAGTCCCCCATTGTTACCGGCTTCCCGCGACTTGAGACTTGGATCCTCATTACGGCTCTTTATCATTCTAATTATTCCTGATCAATCACGACATTTTTTCTGCATGGCTTGGAAACCCCAAACCTAATTACGTGTTTTAACATACATTTCCTGTTTCGAGTCTCCCCGGACTTGGACCTTTAAATGCAGTAATAAATGGAATACAATTTGTGTGCTGACTGTTTTCCCCAGTTCTGATATATTATGCTTTTCCTTAACAGCTTCTATCCACACTGATTACATCATTGTCTTCATTTTGCATGCAATTCCCAATCAACTTTTTCCTGTCAGAACATTTCGGTCTTTGACCCTCCTTCCTCAAAGACAAGATTTAGGACTTATCCAAAATATATTAGGTCCGTTACAATCATAAATCAGCTTAAAACAAGCTGTAGATTTGAGGTTTTCAAAACTAGAACTTTTGCAAAACGTACAAATACATGCTCCCCCACCCCAACCCCACACACAAGAACTACAGGTCACTGGAAAAAGTGCCTTAAGTCAAACAATTTTTCAGTTTGAGCATGGAAACGGATTTTAAACAAAGTTCAGTAGTGACCTTAACCTTTGACATATGTGACCCAAAAACAATAGGACACCTCCTTGGGTCAACTGAGCAGTTTCATGATCCTAGGTTAAACAGTTCTTGAGTTAGAGCATGGAAACGAAAAAGTCTACAGAGGGACAGACAGATAGATGGACAGACATGGTGAAACCAATATACATCACTCTTATTAATTTTGTAAGTGGGAAATATAATAAAGTGTTAATATAATATAGAAGGTGGAAGAACCGACATCTTCAACACCTCCTCCCTATCTATAGCTATGAAAAGTTATAATGTCCACAGAGAGCTGAGAATCAGATTAAAACAGAATGTGTTAAATTCTTGTTTTTTTCTCAATCAAGTCCCTGTAGAAGGTTTTGAATTAATTCTTGATTGATAACCCCATTGGGAGTTTTAATCAGAACTGCCGACATCTAATTACAAGGACACTGTCACAGAAAAAGGTGGCAAATAATGAGTGAATATGATATCATGATGCTTTCTTCAGACGTAACTTTGAACATATTTATTTTACAATGTCTGGGAAGCAAGGTCTTACAATTCATTCTAATCCTTCTCGAGTCAGCTTCATGGAAACTGCACCAGTACTCGCGGCAAACGTGATTGCGAATGAAAAGTCCAGAACTATCTCCACTAACAGGGATCAAACACAATTTGTTTTTGACAAATACCGTAATTATTCTAATAAACGCCCATATTCTAATAAACACCCATCCCCCAAATCTGGGCTAAGAATCTGCTTATTTCAAGCACAATTTTAGCAAAAAAGGTTGATTCTGATAAACATCCATCCCCCCATTACAGATTGAAGTAATGTACACCCCCCCCCCCCCCCCCCCCCCCCGCAGTCCCACTGAGCCCGATTTCCAAAATATCCGTAGTGCCTCTGGAGAGCGTGTTGTTACCGATGTACTACGAATTAGAGCCGACTTCTTTCAGTCCATCCATAGATGGGGCGTATTTTCTTATAACACCAGTTTGTTCCGTCGTCGTATTTCATGGACGAGGACGAGGTTGGGGGGGGGGGGGGGGGTCATAAACGAAGATCATTTCCAAAACCAATAAAAAAGAGAATGTCTAGCCCTCAATTTGTTTGCATGAAAGGAGTTTTATCAAAAATCATATTTTGCAGTTCTTATAACAAAACTTTGCCATTTGATTAACTGAACTTCAAGTCCATGAATTGACACTTGATTTGCAAATTTTGACTAACAGAATTAGAAAACCTCTAATAAACGCCCACCCCCTACTTTTCCATCGATCAAGTTTCTAATAAATGCCCGGGCGTTTATTAGAATAATTATGGTAACCTGAAATTCTTATGCTGTGTTCCTAGTGGTGATAAGATCATCTTGAATGCCTTAATTCCCAAATTAAATTTTCATTTGCCGCAAAATTGTCCTGAAATCATATGACATTTATGCTATGTTCAGTTCTATTTAGAATACAGCATATAGCGATACTAAAGAAACAAAATAATTCCATTTTTGGATGCAGCATCCGCCGAAAAATTGTCCTGAAAGCGTATGTATACCATGTTCTGTATTTCTCAGGATGTGTAATCTATCCTATTTTCTAGCTGTAAGTGTGATTTGCATAAGAGACCCATCACAGGAAAAGGGACCTTTATGGCAGATCTATTGCCTAATACAAACATTTTGAATAACAATCAGATTCATCCAAGGATATTAAAATTTCCTAAAACAACAAATTAAAGGGTAACATGAGAATCCTTCTTTTAGAAATTCCAGCATGTGCAAAATTGTTTCAACCCTGGCCTGCCTGCACAGTTTGTGCAGGCTGGCCAGGGTTGAAACTTTTCAAAAAATTCTAAGAGGGTACTTTTTTGTATGACTGGTTACATATGGATAGATGCAGAGAACCATAGATCTATACAGAAATTAAACTTCATTTTAGCGTATGTAAATTGAGAATAGATTCAAAAGACGTTGATTTTACTTTTCTTCCATAAATAAAACTCCCAGTTTTCCAGTAACCTTTCTCACCACAAAAAAAACAACAAAATTTTATACAAAGGTGCTTGTATTCTTTTAGGACAAGCTATCATTTTGTAGGGACAACTTTTTTTGACCATGCAATATGTGGACCATCAGTGATCCCAGTTCAAAACATATTGTTCAAACTGGCATTTTTGATATTCTTCAGAGTTTGTGTGTAGAAAACATGGCGATATGAGGTGCTCTTAATGATTTTTGATAGGGTTTTTTATTTTCAAAAGATAAAATGTTCAATTAAATCATTCACTAAATAAAACAATTACATGTTCTTATATATTTTACTTCTCCTTCCCAAACACATGTTTTTAGACCCAGTTGTAATCAGAGACCAAATAAAGACATTAAGAGCTTCGCAGAGCAGCGCATATACGCCCGAGAGGGGCTTGTCAGTAAAATTGGCCATTTTTTCAAGTAAAGGGCAGATAATTCAAACTTGAAATGTTATCAAAATTTTGTTTGCACAACCAGACACCACAGAAATTCATTGTGGCTGGTTTGATTAAATTCTGGTTGAAACTGTCGAAGTTGTGCACACAAGAAAATGGGCATTTTTGAGAAAATGGGCATTTTTCCTTAAATTCAAGGGCAGATAATTCAAGAATGAAAAGAGTAAACTGAATTCCGTAAGCGATGTGCACAACTAGACACCATGGAAATTCATTGTGGCAAGTTTGATAAAATTCTGAACAAACTGTAGGAGGAGTTGTGCACACAAGAAAATGGGCATTTTTTTCAGTCAAGGGCAGATAATTCAAGAACAAAAAATTATCTGAATTCCGTAAGAGGTGGGCACAACTAGACACCATAGAGATTCATTGTGGCAAGTTGGATCAATTTCTGATCAAAACTGTAGGAGTTGCTCACACAAGGAATTGCTAACGGACAGACGGACGGACGGACGGACAACCGGGGCTATAATATAATACGGCCCTTGGGGCATACAAAAATGCTTCTGAAAACAGAAGGTTTACAATTTGAAGCAATTAAATCCTTGTTGGATAAGGAGACAATGCTGATTATCAGCGTTTTCTTCTGTTCTCTCAGGGGTTTCTGAAAGGCTAAAAAGCAAGGAATTTTAATCTTTTATGGTGTTGGGGAAGCAGCTGACCATGCAGTGTCTACTGCAACAACCGAATATTACACTCTTGCTTTGGAATTATAATGCTAGAATCTTTTCCTTTTTTTAAGGTCTTTCATTCTTGAAACGCTTGTGAAAAGGATGTACTCTTACTGAAGCATGCATGTGAAATGACATTGCCAGACAATAACTGCAAATATATCTCTATATACCTACATTAGTGTCACTTCAAACTATATTTTATATGTTTTTCCCCATATTTTCAACAATATACAATAATATGCCTTTTATTCCTTTCATTATTTTTGTCTCTGCTGATTATTGAAAATTCAGGGCATTTCATATATAGAGAAAGATATGGTCGGTGTAAATGCAAAACCTCGTATGTCGATTCGTGCGATTTTCAAAGTCAAATCTTGTGCACCCAGTTAAGACAATTCTTGCAGGTTTTGAGGTAATGTTACCGATCAGTATTAATGACACATTATTTGTGAACAATATGTCCCAATTTCAAATAATTCCTTTCAGTTAGGGAAAAGTTATTACACTTTTTTCCGTCCCCTTTAAAATTTTCCAAAAACGAGATACAAGGTTTTGCATTTACAACGACGATATATTTTTAGTCAAATGAAAATCCGAAGTCTGCTGTAGTATTTTTCATGCACACAACCATTGAAAGTGGGATATTAAATATGTATTTACAACACCTTTGCATAAATTTTCAATTAGAAATCATCAATAATTCCATTTCTTTTACGTCATCACACTTCCGTTCTCAGATGAGATGCGCGCCGACAATCCACTCAATCGTCAGTGCGCCAGCCACTCTTGGACTGAACAGACACGTTTTCTGTTGGTCCTTTGTTCAGTGAAGGTCCTTTATTATTTATGAATATAGACTGTATTATTATTGTACTCTATTTTCGGACCTTGTTTTTGTATTGGTACAGCTTTTTGCTGTTTAATTCCGATACTTTCACAGGGAAAAATCTTTCTCTATTTTTTACTAATAGGGTGTTTACTTCGGAAAACCCCTTGTTTCATTTTCCTTATAAGGAAAACCACGTGACTGATTTTCCCAAATAAGGAAAACCACGTGGCCGTTTTTGTACATTTTGTAGACGTGTGCACAAAAGTTGGTGACGTAAGCACACATTTTCTTCCTCGTGGGTAATGGCTTCCGCTATGTTGGAAAAAGGTCAAAATAAGCCGGATTCAGCGGCTTCGCTCGTTCCCCAGACCTCTAAGGCGGCACAAGCTGAGAAGAATACATCTTCCAACCCTCCCCCAAAGCAAAAAGCGGTCAGGCAGCCATCTGAAAGTTCTACGAAACAGTCAGCAGGTACCATGAATCGGGAACCTCCTAAAGCCGCGGACCACTTTAATGTCGAGGCATTGAAAATCCTGAGAGATATGAATGCTAACATAAATAAGACTAATAGTAATGTGGAAATGCTTTCTCAACGGGTAGACGCGCTGTATGAGGAGCGCCCTGATGATGACTATCAGTATTATGATGATGAGAACAATTATTAGGACGCAACTAGCGCTCAGTCTGGTCAGTCGGAACACGATCTTTCGGACACGGAGAATGTTCCAAATGATGATATCTTTGACAAATATGCCAAGAAATTCAAGAAGACAGATGTCACTGATGTCCCAGTTAATGAAACTTTGGCTAGTCTAGTGAACGAAGCGTTCCGTGAGGGTATGCCGGATGAAAATTTGGCAGAAATAGTCAAGACAATTTCACGTCCCATGAATTGTGAATCGCTCAAAGAAACAAAAGTGAACCCAGGCGTCTGGTCTGTATTGAGAACACAAACACAAATCGAGGACTCAAAATTACGCGGAATCCAAAACTGCATAGTGAAAGCTACTAGCAATATAGTAAAGATCATGGAAGCACAGGCAGATTCCCTTGGAGAGGTCTCCATGGAAAGGGGCATGAATGCTATAGGTCTACTCGGACAGGCTAACAAGTGGCTTAATACAAGACGGAAAGAGAACCACAAAAAGGATATGGATCCAAAATTACATCATCTCTGCTCCTCAACATCGTTCTCTGACTGGCTGTATGGTGATAGTATAATAAAAGACATTAAAGACATAGAAGAATTAAACAAGATCAGCAAGAACGTCCAGGGGGTCAGGGGGAGACCTCGTGGCGGAAGAGGACGCTTTAATAGAGGTGGTCGCTTTCGGCCATACAACCGGAGGGGGCGAGGTGGCCCCCAGACCAATTCACAAATTCTGTCACGGCCAAAAAACCCACAGAGGTCGGAGGTCAGTGCGATGAAGAAGTAGAGCAAACAGCCTTTGAAGCAGGTAGGCTTGGTAGGTTTATAGAAAACTGGAAAAAGATTACATGTGATCAAAGTTTTCTTGATATCGTAGCTCATTGTCACATTGAATTCGAATATAACCCCCCTGTGCAGACATCAGTCAGGGTGCAGCATTTCAATGACTCTGAAAAGAAAATTATTCAAAGTGAAATTGAAAAATTGTTAAAAATAGGGGTTATAGAAGAAGCCGAGCATGATTACGATCAGTTTGTATCTCCAATATTTACTGTACCTAAGAAAGATGGTGAACATTTTGAATTTGAAAGAATTAAATTCTTATATAGAATACCATCATTTTAAAATGGATACTTTTGAAACAGCTCTTAAACTTATCAAGCCTGGTTGTTATATGGCTTCTATTGATCTCCAGCATGCATATTACTCAGTTCCCATTGCTAAAGAGCATAGAAAATTTCTTAGATTTGTATGGCAAGGCATTCTTTACGAATATACCTCACTACCAAATGGGATAGCGCTAGCGCCCCGGAAATTTACAAAGCTAATGAAACCAGTTTTTGCTACATTAAGACAAAAGGGTCATTCAAACTCAGGATACATTGATGATTCAATTCTGGTTTCGGATACTTTTATTGAATGTGAGAGTAATGTTCATGACACAGTGCTACTTATGAAATCTCTAGGGTTTGTCACACATGATAAAAAGTCTGTCTTTGTTCCATGTCAGAATATCATATTTTTGGGTAATCATATTGATTCCAATTTAATGATAGTTTATCTGACAGAGGAAAGAAAGGCTATTCTTTTGTTTGAGTGTAAAACATTGAGAAAGAAATTGCAAGCATCTATTCGGGAGGTTGCAAGAGTTATTGGTTTAATGATAGCTTCTTTCTCTGCTTATGATTTTGGTGCTCTTTTTTACAGGCAACTAGAGATGAACAAGATAGAAGCGCTGTCTAGATCTCATGGAAATTTTGATGCAAAGATGTCAATAACGTCCAATATGCACCAAGAGCTAGACTGGTGGATTAGTAATATTCCCACAATAAAGAGAGAAATTTCGCGTGGCCATCCATGCAAAATAATTACAACTGATGCTTCTAAAACTGGTTGGGGTGCCAGTTTTGAGAGTTGCAGAGTTGGTGGTCGATGGACTGTGCTAGAAAGCCAGTCACACATCAATTATCTGGAACTCTTGGCGATCTTTTATGGCTTGAAATCCTTTTGCAAAGATTTTACAAATTTGCATGTGCAAGTGAAAACAGACAACACTTGTGCCATGTCCTATATTAATAATATGGGTGGAATTAAGTCTAAAATATGCAATGAATTAGCCAAAAAGATATGGTTATGGGCTATTACTAAGAAAATCTGGTTAACAGCAGCATACATTCCAGGGTCTCAGAATGTAGCAGATTATGATTCACGAAATTATAATGATACTGTGGAATGGATGTTGAATGAGACTATTGCTCAAAGGATTTTCAATCTTTGGGATAAACCCGTTATTGACATGTTTGCATCAAGATTGAATTGTCAGTTGCAGAGTTTTGTTTCCTGGAAACCTGACCCGGATGCGCAGTTTGTTGATGCTTTTTCGATCAAATGGACAGATTTTTATTTCTATGCATTTCCTCCTTTCAGTATTATACCACGTCTAGTGACGAAACTCAGGGAGGACCAAGGGGAGTGCATCCTGGTAGTACCAATATGGCTGACCCAATCCTGGTTTACGACAGTGATGGATCAATTGGTACAGACTCCGTACATAATACAGGTGGACAGGACAACACTGACTTTACCAGGAACTCAAAAGATACACCCACTTCACCAAAAACTAACTCTGATGGCGTGTCGATTATCAGGAAAAACTTCAATAGTAAAAACATTTCAACAAGGGCTACCAACATATTACTGTCGTCATGGAGACATGGAACTCAAAAACAATACTCAATGTATATCAAGAAATGGTTTCAGTACTGTAGTGAAAGGCAAATTACTTGTTTTCAAGCAAATGTAAATGCAGTGCTAGATTTTTTATCAGAACTTTTTGATAATGGTTTAAGCTACAGTGCAATCAATTCTGCTAGATCTGCCCTTTCAGCTCTAGGGTTAGTACAAGATGGTTTTATTATGGGTGCACACCCCTTGGTTGTCCGCTTTATGAAGGGAATTTTTAATTTAAGACCTTCTCAGGCTAGATATACTGAGACATGGGATGTCTCTATTGTCTTAAATTACCTGAAAACTTTGCACTTGTATTGGCTGGTAGATCCCAGTCCTTGAGTTTACTAAGCATTGAAGATTTGAGGAAGGAATCCTCAAAGTATGTTTTGAAGTATATGGCTCCTTTAAAACAATCAAGAGCAGGTAGAACATTACCTGTTGTTGAATTGAAGGAATTTGCTCCAGATAGGAGAATTTGTGTTTATACCAATTTAACATGTTACTTAGAAAGAACCAAAGTTTTGAGGGGAAATAACAAAAGGTTGTTTATAAGCTATTTCAAACCACACCATTCTGTTACAAGTGCCACAATCGGTAGGTGGATAAGAACTGTAATGGCAGAGGCAGGAATTGATTGCACAAAATATAAGGCTCATAGAATCAGAGCAGCATCGGTTTCTAAGGCTGCAAGTAAGAGTGTTCCTATTGAAGACATTTTAAAGACAGCAGGCTGGGCTAGTGCCCGAGTCTTCAGTGAATTCTATCAGAAGCAATTATCTATTGGTGCAAATACATATGACTCTGCTATTCTACAATAAGTTCATCATTGTTGTGGTTGTATATAATTGTTAGTAAAATTTACATGGGTATCATGCTATGTTTATTGATTCAAATAATTTCAGCTTTGAAATCTCATCTGAGAACGGAAGTGTGATGACGTAAAAGAATTCCAAAAAATAAACGAGACTTACCTTGGTTAAAGTTGATGTTTGTTTGGAATTCTTTGTAGTCATCAAACACGGAAGAGATCAGATGCCCACCCATGATACAACCCTCCCAGAGGTGTTTGAAGTTGTTTTATCAAAATGCATATTTCATGCATAATGCATGGTCAGTTTTT
The DNA here is from genome assembly GCA_963680895.1 of Fragum sueziense. Taxonomy (NCBI): domain Eukaryota; kingdom Metazoa; phylum Mollusca; class Bivalvia; order Cardiida; family Cardiidae; genus Fragum; species Fragum sueziense. Next base: position 40,099,956 of record OY804599.1, read on the forward strand.
CAAGGAATTACTGTTTTGAGAAATTCTTTGAATCATTGTCAAGATTACTGGCTTTTAACACTGACGATTGAGTGGATTGTCGGCGCGCACCTCATCTGATCTCTTCCGTGTTTGATGACTACAAAGAATTCCAAACAAACATCAACTTTAACCAAGGTAAGTCTCGTTTATTTTTTGGAATTTTATTCTGATAATTGCCAAAGAAGAAACATGGTGCATGCATTTTAAGTAAAAAACTGTGAATCCAATGTCAGTTTATAGAAGCACAATTTATTTCTTCCTTTTTAGGCACCCATGTCCTTCTGCATTTATGTCCTACCAGTCTGAAAATTGAATAATTACCATAATAGGGCATCGCAGTGTGTCACAAACAAACCTTTTTTTGTTTCATGAAATATATTGAGAGAAAAAATAGCAACACTGTGGTTCAATGCCAAAAAGAAAAGATTCAATATTAAATGAACTTGACAATTTTATGAAAAAGATAGCATCTGTTTATCATTATTTAAAATGTCATGTCCATTTATAGAAACTAAAACAATTTTGGTCCCATCTTTTATGACTACCTGTACCTGTAAAACAAATTAATAGCCTGTTTTAATAGCAATCCTCTGATTTTAGAAGTAAATGAGAGAACAATTTCAAAATTATTCAAACAGGCTTTTTGTTTTTACATCTAATATTACACCTGATACATTCATGTTTTCAAAATATTTTGTTTCAGAAAGATGTTAATCTTCAACTTGATAAACTAGAAGTTTATCACTCAAGGTGAAAAAAATACCCTGCCACCACAATTGTTCAGACAAGTGCTTTTAATTGTCTAATCAGGGGCCATAACTCATAAATTGTTAGTTGGATTTTCTTGAAATATGCTATTGCACATCTACCTGTCATAATGCACACTTGTGCCAAGTATGATGCAAATCGGACAGTGACTGTAGGAGTTGTCCAGACAAGCATTTTTTTTGTCAAATCAGGGTCCATAACTCAGAAAGTATCAGTCCGATTCTCGTGAAATTTGCGCCTTGCACATCTAAAGGCTCTTATGCACACTTGTGCCGAGTATGAAGCAAATGCGGTGGTAACTCAGAAGAAATTGTCCGGACAAGCATTTTTTATCAAATCAGGGGCCATAACTAAACAAGAGCTGTCACTATAAGATGACAATGCCCCCGACACCGCTTTGATTTAAAATTATGGCCAATCTATGTTCAAGGTCAAGGTCATCCAGGGGTCAAGGTCACCAAAGTATGTGCCTACAGAAAGGTAATGTACCAAGGAATGTTGTGGTAAAGTATGAAGCGAATATGTTAAGTAATAAGGAAGTTATGGCCAATGTTAAAGTTTTTGGACGGAATGACGGACAGACGGACAGACAGACGGATGGATGGACGGACAAGTCAAATTTATGATGCCTCCCTATCGGGGGCATAACAAGATGTGTTTGTGAAACACAAATGCCCCCGAAATGGCCATTTTTCTAAAATGTTAAATTTTCGTGGAGTAAAGGGTTATTAAGGGTTAAGGGATGGTCTTGAGGAAGGTCAAATTGCATGGAACAGATAGATATCATTGAAAGGAAGTTGCATACCAAATTTGAGCTTTGTATGTCAAATACTTTTGCAGAAAAGGCAAAGGTTAAGTTTTCGGAGTAAAAGGTTAAGTTTTCGTAGAGTAAAGGGTTGATAAGGGTTAACAGATGACCCTGAGGAAGGTTAAATTGCATGGAACAGATAGATATCATTGAAAGGAAGTTGCATACCAAATTTGAGCTTTGTATGTCAAATACTTTTGCAGAAAAGGCAAAGGTTAAGTTTTCGGAGTAAAAGGTTAAGTTTTCGTAGAGTAAAGGGTTGATAAGGGTTAACAGATGACCTTGGGGAAGGTTAAATTGCATGGAACAGATAGATATCATTGAAAGGAAGTTGCATACCAAATTCGAGCTTTGTATGTCAAATACTTTTGCAGAAAAGGCAAAGGTTAAGTTTTCGGACAGACGGACGGACAGACGGACGGACAGACAGACAGATGGACGGACACAAGTAAAACAATATGCCCCCGATCTCTCGATACGGGGGCATAAAAAATAACGGTCCGATTTTCGTGAAAATTACGTCTTGCACATCTACAGGTCCTAATGCAAACTTGTGCCAAATATGAAGCAAATCAGAAAGTAACTGTAGAAGGAGTTGTCCGGACAAAGTTTTAGAGACAGACCAACCAACCAACAAACCAACCAACCAGTGGACCAACAAGCTTATTCCAATATACCCCTCTAAACTTCGTTTGCCAGGTATAATAAAACTTGAACCTATTTTTTATCAAATTATTTTCCCGTAACCTCTTAAAGACTTTGTCAGACAGAATTTTGTCAAAAGATTAACCCTTTTGTTTTACACACCCCTCTCTGACCTTGACCTCGGACTTAAAGTATCTTTTACAAGTGTTTTTTATTTTTTAAGTACTTATTTACACACAAACATTCTAATCTTACTTACATTTAAAATTTTACTTGGAAAAATACATGAAAAACTGACAATTTGACATTGTTTTCTAGGAAAAGGAAAAACAAATTTGGCACTGGCATGTAACTCTTTGTTCCGATTAAACTTGTCCCTGAAAGGGTTAAAAGTTTGTAAAAGTTCCTTACCCATTACCAATAGTATCACATTTGACTTCCCACAAGATAAAAGCTTTGGGAGACATTGTCTTTCTGGGTAGGAAATAAAGTGGGAAAGGAAGAAATTGCTCGTCACAAGCATAATTTGTATTCTACTCTGTACTATTTATTTAATCAATCGTTACAGTTCTCTATTCAAAACGGCCTATTTTTCATTTTCTGGAAGAGGGCTACCATACAGAGCAATAGATAAGAGGGAGTGGGTACTCATTTGAATCGTCTCAATGAGACGATTCAAATGAGTACCGACAACACAGGGTTTGATGAACAATGAATGAAATAGTACATTTTGAAAAGCCTTCACTCACTCTTACCTGTAGTTCTGTACCATAGATATATACATGTATTTTCCGGCTATCAGTGCTTTCAGTCCTTTGATTATTCTCTGACCAACACAAAAACACAACAGTCTAGATGGTTTCTGATGAGAAATCTTTAATCAAATTAAGATGGTAACGCCAGAGCTGTCAAGACATTTTAATTCTTAATCTAGCTTGATGCATATTTCTAAAGGCCAGCTTATCAATATCTTGGCTGATATTAATAGCTTTTGATTAACAACCTTTCATGAGAAACTTTAGCTAATCATGTCTCAGCTTCTTATTTCTTGTACAGTTGGGGAATTCATTTGAGAATTATTTTGTGACTTTAGTCTATTTATAAAGATTCTTAATTGTGTATATTTATTGTTGGTCAAGTTTGAGTTTATTGGGGTTTTACGCCATTTTTAACTGCCAGGGTCATATCGCGTCGGCTGGAGCACCTACCCATGGATTCCTGTTATTTCTCAAACTAGTACTACCACAACACCCTTACCGAGCCTCCAGCTGCTCGCCCACTTAAGTTAACGATTTCAAACCCATTGGTGGGTGACAATTTTGTCAGAAAGGGTATTAGCCGCGGCCGGGTATCGAACCCGGGACATCTCGAATGAGGGTCAGATGCGCTACCAAATGTGCTAATTTATTGTTGGTCAAACATAAGAAATTAAGTCGGGTCCAAATTAAAAGATGATGTTGATGACAAAATAAATGTTACAAAAAGAAAAACAAGAGGACCCTGAGGGCCCTAAATCGCTCACCTGAGTAATGTTTTAATAATGCCAAATAACTTTGCATATGTTACGCATTGTGGTCCCAGAGAAGAATTTGGCCATGTAGTTTAGGAGATGTTGTTTACAAAAATTGATGAGCTTTATGACATTTCCCATTTTCTGATGCCACAGCAACCAGAGTTTTTCATGGATTTCAATTCTTTTAGCAATTTTAATAAGGGACCACCCAAGGAACATTTCTGCCAAGTTTGGTTGATTTAAACCCAGAAGTTAAGGAGGAGATGTCGTTTAAAGAAGTTGTTAAGTTTTTGTGAAATTTTCCATTTTCCGATGCCACGGCAACCAGAGTTTTTCATGGATTTCAATTCTTTTAGCAATTTTTATAAGAGACCACCCAAGGAACATTTCTGCCAAGTTTAGTTGATTTTAACCCAGAAGTTAAGGAGGAGATGTCGTTTAAAGAAATAGTTGAATTTTTGTGAAATTTCCCATTTTCCGATGCCACGGCAACCAGAGTTTTTCATGGATTTCAATTCTTTTAGCAATTTTTATAAGTGACCACCCAAGGAACACTTCTGCCAAGTTTAGTTGATTTTGACCCAGAAGTTAAGGAGGAGATGTCCTTTAAAGAAATTTTTGAGCTTCCGTGAAATTTTCCATTTTCCGATGCCAGGGCAACCAGAGTTTTTCATGGATTTCAATTCTTTTAGCAATTTTTATAAGGGACCACCCAAGGAACATTTCTGCCAAGTTTGGTTGATTTTGACCCAGTAGTTTAGGAGGAGATGTCATTTAAAGAAAGTGTTGAGCTTTTGTGAAATTTCCCATTTTCCGATGCCACGGCAACCAGAGTTTTTCATGGATTTCAATTCTTTTAGCAATTTTATAAGGGACCACCCAAGGAACATTTCTGCCAAGTTTAGTTGATTTTGACCCAGAAGTTAAGGAGGAGATGTCGTTTAAAGAAATTGTTGACGCCATGACGGACAGACGGACAGACGGACAGACGGACGCCGGACATTGATAGATCACAATACCTCACCTTGAGCACTTCGTGCTCAGGTGAGCTAAAAATGTAATTGAAAGCATAGCATGTTACACCTTGAAAAGCTTGAGAAAACATGGAGATAAAAGAAGAAAATGTTGATAAGCATCTCCTCCTTTTGCTAGATCAAACAAAAATTCTATCATAATCAACATCCATGTTGTCGTCCGCAGCAGCTTTCAAACTGTATTTCAACAATTTGCTGTTTGAGAGAGGGTTAAAGGAATCCAAAATCCCGAAATTTAAGAAATTAAGTTAAGACGAAGTAGATTTCTGCAGGTCATTTACCCGATTCAGACACAACTTTGCGTCAGCATCATAGTTTTTAACATTCTGGCATTGAGTAATAATTAATTTGCTTCATATCTTTCCTTTATGACCAAGTTGAAACTTAAGCCGGAATGCATGTTTCTGTGCCTTATCTTTTACAAATCAAACCAAATGGAGTTGCTAATTTATAAAACATGTGAATATTATAAACAAGGCAGCTCTTATCATAGAAGAGATCTTTATAAATTAATCTCTCTTCTTTTCTTTCTTAAATAATACAGAAAGGAGTCATCCCATATGATATATATATTGTCGCTTTTCGACAAAAACCTCGTAGCTGCAGCTTGTCTTAAGCTGCAGTTACGATGTTTTTGTTGAAAAGCCACGATATTATACTTCTAACTTACGATCAGGAAGTATCATTCTCAAATTTTAGACAGCAATTGGGCCAATTTGAATGCTGCTGCGGATGACAAAATCAATTCTATCAAGTTTTGGAAATGCATGACATTGTGTATGTTCATAAAGCGTAGAAAGCTTTAAATACATAAGCAGAAAATATAGTCAACATTTTCTTTCAAAGTTTTCCAAAGATTTTTAAGAGCTCAAATTCAGATCTTGTTTGTAAAAGTGTAGCCATTTTAAGCCCCATTCCTCACTGACCTATGTATCAAGCACTACAAATACAAAATCAGACCATTTAATATCTTCTCAAAATGTTCATAAAGATTTTATGACCTCTATGAATTTATATGTTACCTTTTAAGGTAAATATTCCTACAGAACAACCCCTGCGAAAAAAGTTCAACGCATTTCTAGTTCTAGAACCTTTCTTGAACTTCTAGAAATTTTCTTGAACTTCCTATAACTTGAGTTCTAGAACCGTAAAAATTCCTACAGAACAAGGAAAACTTGATTCCTTGAGTAGCAGATTCTATCAGTTGACTAACACTTTTTCAAACATGCTGCAAAATTCTAAGTTTTGACTTCCCTAATAGAAGAAGCTTTGGAAGTCATTGAGTCGAAAGATGAAAATGTTGTTATCAACCTTTTCTTCTTTCGTCCTAATACTTTCTTTGGTAAATTTTTTACACAAAATGTCTTTCATCAAAAGCCACTGTGTTGTCTGTAGCATGTTTAAAATTTGAACAGTTTGACTTTTATTCAATTGGGAAAGGGTTAAAAGATAACACTGCGACAAAAGTAGAAATCACTAATTACCTCTGATGTCTACAAAAGATAATGTTAGATGCTGTCTGGATCAACTAGAACTGTAGCAAAGCGGACAAAATACCCCTCACTAACGCTTTGTCACTGAAAAAGTGCTTCCTAAGGTCAAAATCACTGGTCCTTGAGTTAGAGCATGGAAATGGATTTTAAACAAAGTCCAATCATGGCCTTGACCTTTAAACACTCTATGGCTAGACATACATTTTCTATGAAATTTCAATTCCAATCTTGATATAAAAGGTTCTAATTCAATGTAAATGAGAGCAACATCATGATTTCTTGGGAATATGATATCTTAAAAAGAACCATACGACCATTTTTCATGATAATCTGTCAAGAAGAGAGATAACCCAAGGTATAAACAAGGTCAAGAGTAAGTCTACCATGTTTTTCATTATAATTATCAAGGATTTTGTAGATTTGGTAATTAGCAATGAGCTTTTCACTTGTTCAAGATTGAAGCAATTATTTTAGTGCCTTTTAGGTAATTATCATTGTGCACCAATATCTAAGAACGCTATACTATTGTAAAACTTACATGAATAGAAATGCTGAGAAAACTTTCTTATATTAGGAAGTTTATGGTAATTAGACATATATTTTATAAGAAATTAAAATTCCCATCTCGATATCAGTGGTTCAAATAATTCATTGGGAGCAAGATCATAATTTCCTGGAAATATGATATCTTAAAAAGAACCATACAGCTATTTTTCATGATAATCTGTCAAGAAGGCAGATAACTCTAGATAATAAGGTCAAGAGTTAGTCTGGACTGGCACACTGTTTTTTTCTTGATGAAGATTTTTGTAGAGATTTGATAATTAACACAGCAGGACCCAGTCTGAAATTTCACTCTCCAACTGAGGAGAGCGTAATTAAATAAGAATGCTGAGTGAGAGGGATTGGCAGTTCAACCTTTTGTCCTTAAAAATACTTAGTTTCTAATATATTTTAGGTTTGATAATGATTGAATGGTGTTGAATTCCTCACAATGGCTATAGCTGTACCCCCCCACCCCCACCTATGGATTCCTGATATTTCCCTCAACAATATTACTGCAACATCCTTTTTAACCCATTACGAAATGACAAATTTTGGACTGGTCCAAATTCAAAGATGTTGCAGACGTCTATTTCAAGTGAAGGAAATTTGAAATCTTTTTGTCTTTTTTGATAGAAAACATTGTGGGAAATGAAGAAATTGCTTGTCACAAGCAATTTCTTCATTTTCCACAATGTTTTCCCAAGCCATTTGTGTTAGGGGAGTCAAAAAGAGTCACTGTGTGGTAATGGGTTAAGCCATATAGTTAAGGATTACAATCCATCACCAACTACAAAACACATGGTGCATCTTAGGAAGTCATCCATAGCAATGCATATTGACTAGCATCTTCGCAAGCCAAGGATTCTACTTCCACTTTATTCCTTACGAACCCTTGGCCGCTCGCTTCTATAGAAATCGAAAATACCGCCGTGCCACCTTTCGGTGATAAAGAGTTGCGGCCCTTTGCAGTTGCTATTTCTGGCCAATTAAACGCCTCGTACTAAAACGTGTTAGGCGATGCATCAAATACGGAGCCCTATCGATTTTCACGTCGGCCGCGTTGTTTTCGCTTTGACAAAGAGGGCTTGTAAAGTGTGTTTTGATTGGATAATGGGAAAGTTATCGCGTCCAATGAAATCGCACGGCGGTACTTTCGATTTCCATAGAGGTGAGCGGCCAAGGGTTCGTAAGGAACAAAGTGGAGGTAGAACCCTTGGCTTGCGAAGATGATTGACTAGGGTATCCCTTGTCAATTTTTGTTGCCATGGATGACACACAGAAGTTGAAGAGGGTATCTTTGATAATTTCCGTTGTCATGGATGACACTCGAAGATGCACTAAGTGTTTGGTATCTAATGATGGGTTGTAATCCTTAAGCTGTTACAGTTACAAAGTTGTTTTTTTCCTTTAAAAAGTGACGATATGACGAAAGTCTACAATGTATCGATGTCAAATAAAACTAGAGATCCGCGCAGATAGATTCGTTCTATAGATTCAGAGAAAACTAATCAAACAAGTTGTAATTTGTAATTACCTTCGCCAATTTATTCGCAAGCCAATCAGAGGGAAAAATCACAAAAGTTTAAATTCCTGTAATGTCACATGACAATGTTGAGACACTATAATTATGGAAATAAGCTATGGATGGGCCGTACCCTTTCACCAATCGCTAAAATTCTGTTCCTCAGACAGACAATACAAATTATCTTCAAACTGCTCTTATAGATGAAGTCGAAGACTTATGTTTCACTTTCAGCCAACTTTCAGCCATATAAGACTAGTTTAAAATCAAAAAGTCTTTTGCATTGGTGATTGAATTGTATCTTAAGATAAAAATATGGCCGGCTTAATTTGTCCTTAGGCGTAAAGGACTAATGCAAATTGGGTAATCAAAAAGGCCTTAATCACGACAACAAGTGCCTGATCATGCTAAATCTACCCCCATATAAAATGGAAAATTAATCCCTCGAAATTGCGTCTTACGTTCCCTACAACGTTGACACTAAAGAATGTGATCCCATAACGAGTCAGAGCTAATTAACCCTTTCCCAAACAACAAAAATTTAACGTTGGTCCAAATTATGATTATTTTGACGACAAAATTAGTCTGATTGTCAGAATTGGTGTAGGAAGGGAAATATTGAGGAAAAGGAAGAAAATGCTGGTTATCAGCATTTTCTTCCTTTTTTCAATATTTTCCAAATCTTTTTCACAACACTTAACTGGCATCACAATGTGTCATTGTTTTTGGGATAGGGTTAAAAACAATTAGTAATGAATTGATCGTGTTCGGAAGCAAAACACATCGCTCAGGATCTTTCATAATGCTGGAATTATATTCCCTGTCACAGTTGGTGTTATTGTGTGCTTTTGTTTTTGTATTAATTCTGTAATATTGATGATATTTCATTTATGACTTTTGTCCCATTAAGCTTGCTATAATTGGCAACCACAAACATGAAGGGCAAGATCTGCAAAAAGGGCCCCTAAGGTAGAGTCCAATAGAGTCCAACATGGATAAAGATCAGCCTGCGTATACTTATGGATTGATAAAGATCCATGTTGGGGTTTCTTCATAACATGTCACAGTCGGTGTTATTGTGTGCTTTTGTTTTTGTATTATAATTCTGTAATATTGACAATATTTCATTTAAGACTTTTGTCCCATTAAGCTTGCTATAATTGACAACCACATACAAGAGGGGCGAGATCTGGACAAAGGGCCATTAGAGTAGAGTCCAACAAGATTGCTGAAATCTGGAAAAGGGGTAGCTATGGCAATTGAGTCCAATATGGATCGAGATCAGCCTGCATAATACTTATGGGGTGATTAAGACCCATGTCATAGTGTCTTCAAAACATAATGGTAACTGAAATATATAAATCAATCAAAATCCTGACTTTTTTTTTTTCGACCCTGTTACTACAGATTTAACAAATTAGTAGACTGGTCCAAACTGAAAGATCTAGTTGCAGACAACAATTTCAATTTTTAGGTGAATGAATTTATATTCTTTGATGTTTCTGTTTTAAGGTTTACAGACCCTGAAAAATTCCCCACTTTCTAGCCAACCAAAATGCATCAAACTACCCATACTTGTATATACACTTCACATAAGCTGATTCACCGTGCCGGATTTTAAGGTTATGCTTCAAGGAGAAAATAATTTACAAATATTATTTTACTCTATATTCATGTGCAAGGGAGGTAATTTTGAACAATTTTATCAAATATTTTCATAAGTATGCATTAATTAACCCTTTCCCAAACAAGACCTGGTTTTGACGCCCATAATAGGAAAGGCTCGGGAAAACATTGAAACAAAAGAAGAAACTGCTGACAACCAGCAGTTTCTCCTTTTGTCTCAATATTTTCTATGCCATATTTTTCACAAATTCTATCTTTGATACCTTCCATTTTGTCATTTATGGCAGTTTTTGAAGCAGATCACCCTATAATTTTGCTGTTTGGGAAAGGGTTAAATACTCTAAACTGTACAAAATGCTAAATATTTGTATTTGGAATGGAAATGTAACACAGTTTAAGAATTATTTGCACTTTTCAAATATCGCCTCTGGCTCTTTGGTACTTTTGAGGGATTGGATACCTTAAGAAAACATTGCGGAAAATGAAAAAAAAGTTTTTGCATATTCTTTATCTTGTAGGGCATCAAAAGGCCTTACTGTGATGTAATGGGTTAAACAAGATTATATTGAAGAAATTATTGAAGACAAATGATCATCAAGAAGTTATTTTGCTACTTCTTTTTATCATAGATTGTCTGTGTGTTTTGCCCATTTTCTCTTGATGCTTCCCTAATAAGCTAGATCATTGATTGACCCTTTCCCAAACGACAAAATTTGAGGGTGATCCACCTCAAAAACTGCCACACATGACAAAATGAATGTTGTTAAAGATAGGATTTGTGTAAAATATGGAACAGAAAATATTGAGACAAAAGGAGAAACTGCTGGTTATCAGCAGTTTCTTCTTTTGTTTCAATGTTTTCCCAAGCTTATTCTATTAAGGACTTCAAAACCAGGTCTTGTTTGGGAAAGGGTTGATGAATTTACAGTCTAGCCCTATGCTGGATGCAAATAATAGGTAATTCTAGATGCACAAAACCTCAAACAATTAATTCATATGCAATTAATTCAGGTGCAATATAGGCCTTGTGTATAGGTCTCGATAAATGACTAGGCAGAGCATCTCTGGCTATTAACTAGAGATACTCTGCCAGGTCATTAACATGAGCTGTAACACATCATAATGAGAAATCAAACATAGTGACAAAACTCAAACCAGTTACAGAAAAGATACAAAACCTTGTATTATCTGTCCCAATGTCACATTACTTGACTGGTCCAAATTCAAAATGTGGTGTAAATGACAATATAATTGTTACAACAAAATGACAATAAATGTATTTATGTTTTCGTATGGCAAGCATTGTGATAAAAGTTGAATATGTTGACTGCCAGCATTTTCTCAAGTTTTCTCTCAATTTTCTAAGGTCTCCTCTCCTGATCAGTACCGATAGTGCTCTCCTTCATTCGCTACAACTTTTAAATGATTAAAGGGACATTTCATTCCAATTTCAATTTTTTAAAGTATGTCTTGATGCCAAGATAGGTTATTCTAATGAGTATAAATAATATTAGTTTTTTGAGGTTGTTGCAAATAAGCGAGAAACACGCATTTAAAGTTGAGACATAATCAATAAATTGCATATAAATCCGAACTGTTGTCCACAACAATTTGTTCAATTTTAACACAAAAATATAAATTTCTCGTAAACGGTGCAATATTTTGGCTTGAAATTTTCAGAATTTTCATAAGGAAATATGATCTTTCCGATAAAAATAAAAGTAAATTTTAAGGGAAAAAATTCTGAAATGTCACTTTAAGAATAAATGAGTCCAACATGGAATTTGATTAGAACTGTGTGTATGCACAGTCCGATCTGGATCCATGATGGTCTTAACCCTTTCCAAAATGAGACTTGGTTTTAATATCCATAATAAAATAACTTGAGAAAACACTGAAAGAAAAGAAGAAATTACTGATTATCAGCATTTTTTTCTTTTTCTCTCAATATTTCTCATACAACTATTATTAAAAATCACTGATTTTCTTGTCACCAACTCCTTTCGAATTGGAACAGTCCACAATTGTTTTGTTTGGGAAAGGGTCAATTTCGCAGATCTTGGACAACAATATTTTAGTGGACCTAGTCCCTCCCAAAATTCTGGAAGTAGTTAACCCATCACCAGAGGGCAAAATTTTAGACTGTTCCAATATCAAAGATGTCGCAGACGACAATTTCAAATAAATGAAATTTAAATTCTATTAAATCTTCTTTCGTAGAAAACATTGTGGAAATGAAGAAATTGCTTGTCACACGCAATTTCTTCATTTTCCACATCATTTTCCACAACCTTTATCTTGCAGGGCATCAAAAAGGGTCACTTTGTCGTAATGGATTAAATGCCAATAGGGTCAATTTCGCAGATCTTGGACAACATTATTTTAGTGGACCTTGTCCCTCCCATAATTCTGGGAAAAAAGAGAAACCTGGCAATAATTAAGAAGTTAATTATTAGTAAAAACTTCCCTAGTTCATGGCATAGACACCTGCCGTTTCTTAGAAATTCTACAGTTGTTAACCCTTTCCCAAATGGCTAAAATTTAGACAGTTCAAGTTTGAAAGCTTCTACAGCCAACACAATGACTGTTGTTAGGGATATGTAATTTTCTTACAATTAAGCTTCAAAAATATTGAGATAAATGAAAATGCTGGTTATTAGCATTTTTTTCTTCTACCTCCATGTTTTCCCAATCCCCCATTACCAAAGGTGTCAAAATCGGGTGTTTTGGGGGGGAAAGGGTTAATTAACCATTTACCCATACTGTATCACAGTTTTCCAGTCTTAACTAGCTTGTTTACGCTGCCCTTGCTATCATTATTGCAATAATCAATGAATTTTATTAACGTCTCTGTAATAATGATTCAATACAATCCAATGTCCTGGTCGCCTAATTGATCAAAATTAATTACTTTCTAACGTTTTTTCTGCCTATAAACAGCTAAACGGCTCTGACAACAAGTTAAGGCTAGGAGGGTAAGTAAAAGTGTGATTAGAAAGTTGATTAATTTCCCTCGGCTAGCACTAATTGGCTAATTATAACGGGAAAAAAACCTCTTGATGGTAATTGTTTCTGTATGTTTGATAACTTTTTTGTTAGGTCTATAGACCAGCTGAGCTCATTTGGCACCTAAATGCCTGTCACACCTGCAATGTTTATGGACTGACCAATTAAAGGGAAGTAATTAGGCCAATTTACATATCACAATTTCCGCCTGAAAAATGAACATAGTGATAGAAAAAGGGTTTCTTATTACTGATTAACCCATAACCCATTTGTGTTAAAAACTTTGTGGAAAATGATGAAATTGCTTGTAGCAAGCAATTTTTTCATTTTCCACAATGTTTTCCTAAGTATTTTTTCACAAGAGCATCAAAATGCGTCACTGTTTAGGAGTGACCAATTAAAGGGAAGTAATTAGATAGTCAATTTACTTATCACAATATCCGCCTACAAAATACACATAATGAAACAAAAAGACCATACACAATCTATTTATTTAATAGGGTTAAATGCCCCCCTTTTTAACCAGTATCATTTTGCGCTGGTTGGAGCACTTAACCATGGATTCCTAAGGCTAATGTTTCTTTCGCCAGTCAGAATGGAGTTTTATGTCTCACTCAATAGCAAAGATCATATGGACAAATCTAGACTGGCTCCCGTCTGACTGATCTGGGTACCGTTTTACTAAGATTGCGTAAGTTTTTGCGTAACTTTACGTTCAAAAATAACTTACGCAAATTCTTAAGTGCGTTTTACTAAACGATCGTAAGAAAATTTTGAACGTAAGAAAAAAATTGTCGTAACTCTAAAAATGAAACAACAATGGCGGACATTTTTTTTCTCATCTCGGTTTAGTTTTCCGACAAAAATAACAAATCTTGTAAAGTTATCTTTGCAGTATAGTGTTTTTTTTTATTCATAACTAGCGTTAAGAAGTTGAAAATTAATGGGAAAAGCTTGCAAAATACTGAAACAGGCCTGCACAGCATTGAGTGCAACACTCGGCCGTGAACATTTGAAAAGCACCGAGCCTGCCACTATCTGTTCATTCAAGTCAACCTCAAGAATGTTCATTTCAAATCTCAAAGCATAATTTCGATTTGCAAGTACTGACGAAATAATGTAAACTTAAAATGAGCGTGGAATTGAGCGATTTATCTCTGGGCTGGGCCCGTGTCACGGGGCGTGTGTTGTCAGTGTGGACTGGGATTAGAAACATAGAACAAAGTTAACATTTTGTTAACAACTTGAACAGGAAAACGGATCAAACTCAAACAACTACATAACACCTACCATCGATGATCCATTTGGTTGTCGGATAAAAATAATTCCACAATCACTTTCCTAAGTTTCCTCAGTCCAAAGTGTCCTTGAATAGTGTTTGTAAAAGTGAAGTTTCTATTATTTTTACACGAGAAATCGTCAAATGTTGTGTTTGGTAAGGTGGCAAATTCCAAAGATAACAATGACCTCGATTCATAATACAGGCCTATCATTTCCTTGAAATAAGTTGACTACCCAGTACCCATTCATCTCTATCCTTGCCTGTCAACAAAATCCACTCTTTTCTATGCTGTTTACATCGGTTGTTTTACACGTTGTAAATGAGGTCAGCATATTATGCCGATATATTACGTCACCACAACACACGATAAATTTTTGGGGTGCACAGGGGATCATTAAAGAAATTTAATCGAGGATAAAAAAATGACAATAATTGGGCTTTATTTTCAGTTTTCTGAATCATCTAACATGCATTACGGGGCGTTTTAAAGGTAAATTGATGCACTGACATTAGTTACGAAAAAACTTACGCAAACTTTTTTTTTATCGTAAAGTTACGCAAAAACTTACGCAAATCTTAGCTGCGAACATTTTAGTAAAACGCACTTACGCAAATAATTTGAACTTACGTTCAAATCTACGAAAAATTCTTGCGTAAGTTCGTTAGTAAAACGGGCCCCTGGTCTTTAATAAAAGATATGTAGACATTATATCTCTCATATTTTCCATACTGCCATACTCTCTGTAAATGTAGATCAGTTTCTACCTAGAAGGGATCGAGGTAATCTGAGCTAATATGAATTAAGAATGCAAGAGTTAAGTTCCTTTGGTATTTAAATATACAAACTACGGCCTAGGAGCCAGGCTAGGACAAATCTTAAGACTAATTCAACAAATTCAAGTGACTGAAATTTTACATTTTTGGTCTACCTAGGTAGAAAACATTGTGGGAAATGAAGAAATTGCCTGTGTAAAAGCCTTTATCTTGTGGGGCGTAAAAGGCATCAATGCAATATGTGATAATGGTTGCAATACAGAAGCAGTACGTACATCAAAAGTGGAGTTTGATTTCACATGAACCCCTGGTCATCTTTGACCATCAGTATCCGGATGACCTGGGAATGACCCCACAATTGGCCTTAATCTAAAGTGGTCCACTCACAGTTGGTAATTAATATTTTTACAAATGCTGGGAAAATCTCATTAATGTGCAGCCTGATTATTATCTTGTTGTATTTTAGGTCTTAACTTCTGGTCATTACTGTTTCACCCTTTTCCCTAACAATCACTGAATTTTGACAACCGGAATCAATAAAGTTATTCGGAAACATTGAAGCAAAAGAAGAAAATGCTGATAAGCAATGTTTTCTCCCTTTCTTTCAACATTATCTACATAATTAACTTTTCCTTTGCTATTATTTTGTCATTTGTTTATCCTCCACTGGATTTCGACAGATCTTAAATGTGATCATATTTGAAAGTTGAAAGCCTAACATGCCAACAGCTACAATCATTATGAAAACATGACTTTGGGAGACTAAGTAGTGGAAGATGAAACCAGCGACCCCTTGGTTACAAGTCCAGGGTGTTACAACTGCACCACTCCACCCTCAGTTCGTTTGGAAAAGGGTTAATTTCTGGTCATTACTGGTCAATAGAATGGTCAGTGGTCACTGACTGCTACTGGCAGTGGTCAGTCACTATCTTTAATTATCCCTTCATGTCCGAAAACAAAGATATCCCGTGATATTGCATGCTACTGGCATTTCAACCTTTCCAAAACATAAATGGCCCCTTTTGCAATCGAAAACATTGAAGCAAAAGAAGAGAATGCAGATAACCATTTTCTTCTTTTGATTCAGTGTATTCAATGCTATATTACACACAAATCCCAACTTAATCAACATTTATTTTGCCATTTGTAGCAGCCTCCAAATTGAGAAAGCCCAAATTTTTCGCTGTTATATTAGCTGTTATATACATAATGACAATTCCTATCACCATCATCTTCCTTTTAAAGTTTATACAATAGTGTGTTTCACAAATCTCAGAAGCCAACGAAATATAAAACCAAAATGGAGCCTCTGTTTAATATTCTGTAAACAGGTCCTTTAACCCTTTCCCAAACAAGACCTGATTTTGAGGTCCCTAATAGAAAAGGCACAGGAAAACATTGAGACAAAAGTAGAAACTGCTGATAATCAGCAGTTTCTTCTTTTGTCTCAATATTTTCTGTGCCATATTTTACACAAATCATATCTTTAATACCTCCCATTTTGTCATTTGTGGCAGTTTTTGAAGTGGAACACCCTGAATTTTTGCCGTTTGGGAAAGGGTTAAAGTATTCAAGATCAATATGGATCTAGATCAGCCTGTGTATCACATGATGGTTCCTACTACCTGTAGCAGCCAAGTTTCATAGAGCAGCCAGCAAGGAACCTAGTCTTTCTGCACTTGCAAGGTTCAACATTAACTTTATTGGTTGCCGGAAGTCTTTCTTGTTGCTGCCAGATGCTGCTGGCCCTGAACAAAATTAATATGCACTTGTTCTGGCTAAATATTTGTATCAGAAGGATAATCATTTAAACAAAAGATGCAAACAGCAATAATCCTTGCATGAGCTAAATGAATGAAACTTTTTTCTCCTGTGCTGAGGCTGACCTATTAAGTTTGGCCCGTGTCCCAGCGTAACATGTCCCCTGGGTAACATGCCCCCCCCCATTGGATTTTTTAAACCATATCAAGTATTTTCAATGCAAACACAAAATTAAAATATTTCAAATTTAGGGGGTCTAACCAGACCTGACCAAGCAATAGGCAGGTTATGTCTGTCGGCATGGGCTAATGTTGAACACTGACTTTAGGCACATGCTGATCCGAATCTGTGCTAGTCTCAAATGCCTTAACGGCCCTTTTTCCAGATTCCCAGCTGAAATAATAAGCAACCTCATAAATCTAGGTTCATTGATGGGGTGAAAGATAACCCCAGTCAAATGGTTGTGGCCAATTAAAAACATTAATGTGGTACAGAAGTTAATTTGGGATGGAAAAATGTAAACAATCAAAATGTTTTAAAGTGACATTTCAGAATTTGTTGTCATAAATATTACTTTTATTTTCATCTGAAAGAGCGT
Source organism: Fragum sueziense (assembly GCA_963680895.1). NCBI lineage: Eukaryota > Metazoa > Mollusca > Bivalvia > Cardiida > Cardiidae > Fragum > Fragum sueziense. Next base: position 40,117,353 of record OY804599.1, read on the forward strand.
ATTTCCTTATGAAAATTCTGAAAATTTCAAACCAAAATATTGCACCGTTTACGAGAAATTTATATTTTTGTGTTAAAATTGAACAAATTGTTGTGGACAACAGTTCGGATTTATATGTAATTTATTGATTATGTGTCAACTTTAAATGCGTGTATCTCGCTTACTGGCAACAACTTAAAAAAACTAATAGTATTTATACTCATTAGAATACCCAATCTTGGCATCAAGACATACTTTAAAAAATTGAAATCGGAATGAAATGTCCCTTTAAGTGGCCATTAACCATTTACCCCTTTAACGTAGTTACAGTTTCAGAAACATATCATGATACTGTCGATTGTTGCCAAGATATCGTGACGATAGTGGTGTTAGCCCTTGCCATGCTTAAGTTACCCATTTCCAAATAATTATGATGCTCATAAGTATTAAAAATTTGAAAAAAAATGATAGAAAAGGCGTGGAAAAACAATGACACACGAGAAGAAAAAGCTGATTATAACCAGCATTTCCTCTGTTTATTTTCTCTGCTACATTTTATACAAAGTATAATTCATCAATATCCTTGTGAATTAGACAAGTCTAAAACTGTGCTCTTTGGGAAACGATTAGGACATGTAGGTATATAGTGTAGAATACGAACAGTAGAATAAGAACAGACTGTATGTACATATGTGCAGGCAGATCTTGTTCTTGACTGCCTGGTTAAGTACATGTACCTGAATAATTCCAAGACTACAAAGCCATTGTTTGATATTGCTATTATAAATTCTCTATATGGACAAAATAGGGTTAGCAAAAACTGAAATAACATTCCATACCTTTAGTTTTTAACCATTCATTCATTTTTCTCAAGGTGGCTTGCTCGTTCTTTTGATTCTTGTCTATGAAGTAAATTTTTTCCTTCCAAAAAGTTCAATGCTACATTCTGAAAATGAGAAACAAGGGAAAATGTCATAAGAGAAGTTGTGTTGGTGAGATGCTCATTAGCACGGTGTATAATCATGTGACGTAGAAGTTCTGATAATCTTCAATAACTTTGTCAATACTTGACCAATTTGAATTCGGTTTGAAGTAGAGAATGTGGAAAAATGTCAGGAATAACATGGACATGGTAGATTTTTAAAAAATCAACTGATAAAAAAGTTATTGAAGATAAACCAAAATTTTGGTTTATCTTCAATAACTTTTTTATCAGTCAATTTTTCAAAATTCAATTACATCCATCTAATGCGTGATGTCTGTCCATATTCTCTGCTTCAAACTGAATTCAAATCGGTCCTGTATTAACAAAGTTATTGAAGATATTCGGTAATTATTGCATCACTTGATTATCCACCGTGATTAGCCATGCTACTGCTGGCTATCAGCATTTTCTTTTGCTTCAATATTTCCAAAACCTTTCTTCATAGGGATAGTTAAACCAGATCTTGTTTGGTAAAGGGTTAGAATCATTATGATTAAGATTACCGATTAGCAAAAAGGTTAATCTGGCCTCCCTGAGAGAACCTGCAGTTGAGTTCAAAGAAAATTTACCCTGGTCAGCCGTCAAAAAGTGACATTTCCGTGTGCTGATTAACCTGTTTATAATCAGCATCCTTCTATCATTCAAATCATTAACCATTAAAATGGGAGCAACAAGGTGTGTAAAATAAGCCTATAATTATTCTGTTTATGAAAGGGTTTTTTGAAGTTAGACAACTTCAAGCAAATTGTCTATATAAGGTTAAAGACGAATTTTAATACTATTCTAGTCCATTCATAGTACTCTCTTAAAACAGAGCACATTTTCTCGTCATTCCATTTCAATAGAATGATACTCTGTTCTCACAGGGTCATTTCACGTCTAATCTCGGAGCCTTTGCGGGATTTCGGTATCCAATCGTTGTCTGTAAACAACAAAACATTTAATAATCTGATACAAATTTTCATTGGTTGACGCTTCAAATTACCGGCTTCAGCCAAAAATAGAAGTGACGTAATGTATACATAATCATACAAGATAAAACTGAATGATTTTGATTCGATAATTCAAAAATTACCGGCTACAGCCAAAAATAGAAGCAATGCAATGTATACGCGATGATTATACAAGATAAAACTGAACGATTTTGATTTGATAATTCAAATGATGTGCTATAATTAGATTATGATGACCAAATAGGCTGTTGGTGTATCAAAAACGGCAGAGGTCATGTTTGATGGTTTAACCCTTTCCCAAACAGGACCTGGTTTTGACGTCCCTGAAAGAAAAGGCTTGGGAAAACATTGAAACAAAAGAAGAAACTGCTGATAACCAGCAGTTTCTCCTTTTGTTTCAATATTTTCTATGCCATATTTTACACAAATTCTATCTTTAACAAGTGCATGTCATATTGCGATGCAATACAGGAGTCCCCCACCGGATAACAAAAAATCCTTTCTTATAATATATCTCCTACTTACTAGATCTATGACTGTATACAAAATTTGAACTTGCTAGCACATTAGGTTTTGGACAAAATGTCCCAAACAAAAATATAAGCATAAAAGCAATCAAGGGCAATAACTCAAAAAGTGGGCGGAGAACAGTAATGATTCTTGTACTTGACACTTGTCCTGAATGAGATCTATAAGTGTACCAAGTTTGAAGTTGCTAGCACTGATGGCTCAGGAATTATGGTCCGGACAAAAATGTAAGGATAAAAACAACAACAGACAATAACTCAAAAAGTGGATGTGGCAGAGTAACAATTCTTGTGCATTACACTTCTCCTCAATTAGATCTACCAGTGTACAAAGTTTGAAGTTGCTAGGGCTTATGGTTTAGGAGATAAGTTCTGGACAAAAATGTAAGGATAGAAACAACAAAGGCCAATAACTCAAAAAGTGGACATGGCAGAGTAACAGTTCTTGTACATCACACTTGTCCTCAATGAGATCTATAAGTGTACCAAGTTTGAAGTTGCTAGCACTTGTGGTTTCGAAGATATGTTTCGGACAAGAATGTAAGGGTAAAAACAACAAAGGGCAATAACTCAAAAAGTGGGCGTGGCAGAGTAACAGTTCTTAAACAAGACACTTGTCCTCAATGAGATCTATAAGTGAACAAAGTCTGAAGTTACTAGGGCTTATGGTGTAGGAGATAAGTTCCGGACAAAAATGTAAGGATAGAAACAACAAAGGCCAATAACTCAAAAAAGGACATGGCAGAGTAACAGTTCTTGTACATGACACTTGTCCTCAATGAGATCTATAAGTGTACAAAGTTTGAAGTTGCTAGCACACATAGTTTAGGAGATATGTTCCGGACAAGAATGTAAGGGTAAAAACAACAAAGGGCAATAACTCAAAGAGTGGGCATGGCAGAGTAACGGTTGTTGTACATGACACTTGTCCTCAATGAGATCTATAACTGTACCAAGTTTGAAATTGTTAGCACTTATAGTTTAGGAGATATGTTCCGGACAAGAATGTAAGGCTAAAAACAACAAAGGGCAATCACTCAAAAAGTGGGCGTGGCAGAGTTATGGTTCTTGAACATGACACTTGTCCTCAATGAGATCTATGAGTGTACAAAGTTTGAAGTAGCTAGCACACATAGTTTAGGAGATATGTTCCGGACAAGAATGTAAGGGTAAAAACAACAAAGGGCAATAACTCAAAAAGTGGGCGTGGCAGAGTAACGGTTGTTGTACATGACACTTGTCCTCAATGAGATCTATAACTGTACTAAGTTTGAAGTTGTTAGCACTTATAGTTTAGGAGATATGTTCCGGACAAGAATGTAAGGCTAAAAACAACAAAGGGCAATAACTCAAAAAGTGGGCGTGGCAGAGTTATGGTTCTTGAACATGACACTTGTCCTTAATGAGATGTATAAGTGTACAAAGTTTGAAGTAGCTAGCACACATAGTTTAGGAGATATATTCCGGACAAGAATGTAAGAGTAAAAACAACAAAGGGCAATAACTCAAAAAGTGGGCGTGGCAGAGTAATGGTTCTTAAACATGACACTTGTCCTCAATGAGATCTATAACTGTAGCAAGTTTGAAGTTGCTAGCACACATAGTTTAGGAGATATGATCCGGACAAGACTGTGAGGGTAAAAACAACAAAGGGCAATAACTCAAAAAGTGGGCGTGGCAGAGTAAAGGTTCTTGAACATGACACTTCTCCTTAATGAGATCTATAAGTGTACCAAGTTTGAAGTTGCTAGCACATATGGTTTAGAAGATATAGCCCGGACAAAAGTGTGACAGACGGACGGACGGAATCGAGCAAACCTATAGTCCCCCAACCAGTAACCGGTGGGGGACTAATAACTTCCATTTTGTCATTTGTGGCTGTTTTTGAAGTGGATCACCCTAAAATTTTGCTGTTTGGGAAAGGATTAATCAATAGACCTCGGCCTTGGAGAATAATTCATAGTGGCTGGTGCAACTAACCAATTAGTTTTCTGATATTCCTCTCACCAGTACTACAACAATATCCTTAAGCTGGCCAGCCTTGGGCGAGCTGATCATAAGATTTAGGATTATCCATCTAATGATGGGAGACAACTGACGGAAATGATGTTTGCTGCATCATTAAGACTCAAAGCCTGAACTCGTTTACAGTTTGTCTTTGTAAAAAGTCTGAGCAAGTAGGTGAAAAGTTCTCTCTTGTCAAAATTTGCATGGAGGAAGCAGTTAATGAAAATAAGTAATGCCATAAAAACAACTACTTCATTACATGTTTTTTCTGAATGTTAGGTTGATTTGTTAAAAGCATTTAAATTAAAGACATGGGAAGCGACTAGAAATCTCAGATTAAAATTACAAAAACACCCCTAATTCACAAACAAAAAATGTTTTATCTTGATAAGAAAACCTAGATTATTACTCTTTTCCCGAAATTACTTTTTCAGATTTTTTTCTCATTTTGAAAGTTTATACAGTCCATCAATGATTAATTAAAATAACAGTTTTCATATCACTAGTAATTGAAAAACAAAATGTGTAGACAAAGATCAGCTTGCCAAGTCTTACAGCTTGACCAAAAGAAACGATATTTTTTATCTAAGGGCAGATAACTCAAGACAGAAAGTACCATAGCTGTCAGAATTCTGTAAGTGGTGAACACAACTAGACACCATGGATATTCATTGTGGCAAAGTTAGATCAAATTCTGATTGGAGGAGTTTACACACACAAGACAAGAGCCGTCAGAGACGGACAATGCTCCCCGAATAAGGCATTGTCACAATAAATATATGCCATGCAGAGCTATCAAATGTTAAGCCCCCTTTTTCCATGACATATTTTGTATACGCAAATTTTAAATAGTTTATTGTCAAGGGCATCTGATTTGCTACTCAAATATGAAATTTCATCAAATTCTGACCATTAGATTAGGAGAAATTAGAGAAAAACTGTATTTAACCTTAAGTCCCCTTTTCCCATGACGAGGCCTCAAATCCAAAAACCGGGAAAAGTACATCGGCATTTTGTCATAGGGAGTTCACATGGTAAGTTTCATTTGATTTGGCCCAAGGGTTATGGAGAAATCACTTCGGACGGACAGACGGACGGACGGACAGGACGGACGGACGGACGGACGGACAGACAAAGCGGCGACTATATGCTCTCCCTTCGGGGAGCATAAAAATGGGCAATTTTTCAATCAAAGGGTGAGATAATTCGGGCTATCTGAATTCCATAAATGGTGTGCACAACTAGACACCATGTAGATTTTTTGCAGCAAGTTTGATCAAATTTCGCTTCAAACTGCAGGGGGAGATGCGCATATAAGAAATTGCTAACGGACAGACGGATGTACGATCAGTGTCATAATATGATACAACCCTACCGAAGTATAAAAAGTAATAATGGCAAAGTAAAACTGAAATCAAAGTACTGAAAGTACTGTTAGAGAGCATGTTTGACACAACATGAAATCTTGTGACAATATTGCATGGTAACATAATTCATGCAAAACAATCCATGAATATAGGTGGAGCTGTATTAACAAAACATTTTAATCCAACAGCAAAATTTTAGACTGTCCCGAATCCAAAGATGTTGCAGACGACAATTTTAACTGAATGAAATTTTACATGTTTCTGTCTTTCTATATAGAAAACATTGTGGGAAATGAAGAATTTGCTTGTCATAAGCAGTTTCTTCATTTTCCATATTATTTTCTGGGGCTATTTTCCTGTGGGTGTCAAAAAGAGTCACTGTGTGGTAATGGGTTGAAAGAAAGCCCACCAAAACGTCACCAAAACATGACTTCATTCAAAAGGCTGCATAATGAGGAACTGTCCATCATAGTTTCTTACAAGTTCAATCATAAATGGAGGAATGTGTTAAAAATGTATTGACAATAAAGTGAAGCCTCTTTTTCTGTGATGCAATATAGTATCACCAAACCTATCACCATTTTCTTCTTTTACCTCAATATTTTCCAAAGCTTGCTCTTATAGATACATTAAAACAAAGTTTTGTTTGGGAAAGGATAAGTTCAAATTAATCCATTCATAAATGTGTGAGAAGATGAGTTAATAGGAAATTTACTCTAATGCCCCCTTTATCCATGACACAACATACTATCACCAAACAGCACAAGCTTTACAATAAATACACTCAGATAGACACCCACTAGTAGAATTTCTGTCTGCGGAATGTGATTCTATTTTTGGACCATTTGCACTGTCCAAAATTTAGGCTACATGACTTGACCGCATGACCTGCATGACCCAATTGTGAATGGCAAATTACTACTCAGATCTCTTTTTTTATTTAAGACTTGTTTAATACTTGATTTTTTGCTTAGATCATACATGCCATCTATTTTATATTATGACACATTTGACACGTAGACTATTCTAATTGTCATTTAGATCTTTTTGTCTTGTTTGGGAGGAACTATTTTCGTTGTGCGGTTTGTAAAGTACATCTAAAGTACATTAAAGCATGATAAAATAAGAGAGCCATGCTCTCTAAAAATCCCCTTCTTAGCAAAGGGTTAATGAATATGCACTTGAAAGAGCCAATCCATGGCACTTAATTAGCAGGAATTTTGGCATAATTTGATAAAATGTAAAGTTAAAACTAAAATTTTAACCTCTTCAACTGGCATTTATTAAATACTAGCAAATAATTGAAGATTAATCTTAACACCTGGCTAAATTATATTGGTACTTGGAACTGCCAAACAGTCTTATTTGATTTGATTTCCTTTATAATTATAAGAATCAAGAAAACATTCAAAAGTATTTGCAGAAAAAGAGAAGAAGAAATTTTAATAGATTGACACTGATCCCTGGCAAACCCTGAATTATAGATTTGTATTAGTTTTAAAAACATGACTGCTCTTGATATCTGACAATGGCTGATCATGCACCTTTATATTTATCATAGGAAATATTTAACTATAGTGTGAATACATGTGGAATATATGGGAGCCTTTCCACATGGTGTAATTAGTGATGGCCAAAATATTACAGGTTCCAAAACACTATTAGAAAATACCATTTTTAGCTCCACTGGCCGTCAGGCCAGCGGGCTATTGTCATGGCAGTGTGTCCGTCGTGCGTCTGTGCGTGCGTCTGTCCGTCCGTCTGCAAACTTTTTCTTTCAAAATCTTCTTCTCAGAAACTACTGGATGGATTTCAATCAAACTTCACAGGAATGATCCTTGGGTGACCCTCTCTCAGATTCCTTCAAAGAATTTGGATTGAAGTAGAATAACTTGAGTTATCTGCCCTTGAATATAAAAAAAAGCTGGTTTTGACTTTATTTTTACTCTAAAATCTACAAATATTATACTCAGGACAAAACTTTGACAGAATGATTGTGACTATAAGATCTTGCCTGTGTATAATTTTCAGCTTGATATGAATTTTACATCATGAGTTATATGCCCTTGAAATTGACAAAATTGCCATTTTCGGCTCTATTTTGACTAAATGTTTTCACTCTAGCAACTACAAATATCGACCAATCAAGAATGTTGTTGGCTATAAGATATTGCCTTGGTATAATTTTCAGCTTGATCTGAATTTTGTATCATGAGTTATGCGCCCGTGAATTGACAAAATTGCCATTTTCGGCTTTATTTTTACTTTAACAAACCTTTAGTATTAACCCTTTCCCAAACAAGACCTGGTTTTGACGTCCCTTATAGAAAAGGCTTGGGAAAACATTGAAACAAAAGAAGAAACTGCTGATAACCAGCAGTTTCTCCTTTTGTCTCAATATTTTCTATGCCATATTTTACACAAGTTCTATCTTTAATAACTTCCATTTTGTCATTTGCGGCAGTTTTTGAAGTGGATCACCCAAGAATTTTGTCGTTTGGGAATGGGTTAACTAATCAATACAGAGCTTTCACAGAATCTACAACCATACGATCTCACTTGCTTGTCATTTTCAGCTTGGTCATGCATTTGCTTGTTTGCGCAGCCTGTACCTTTGAAATTGCATTCAACAAGACAAACAATCAGGCCTGTGGAGCGCTTCCAGACCGCCAGGGCTGTCTAGTTTAGAATCGGAATAAAACACTGAATATCAACACAATAGCATTATGTGGTCCAATTGCTTTATTTTATTACGTTTAAAAATAAAGGTGGAAGGGGGGGTGTAGCTAAAGGGGGAAATGTTACATTTGGTAAAAGCATCTATGTTATCCAATCAATTAATATGATAAGGTGTCTGCCCCCTCTCTGGAACCATAGAATTGATAGGTAAGCAACCAAAGGTGAAAGATCACAGCAAAAGTTTACACTGCAACTTTCAACAACACAAATGGTACATTTCACAGTGCAGTGGTGGGCCCCAAGAAAATGTTACAAGTTTGGCTTGTTCATATGGGCACATACATTATTTTAACATCTTAGAATATTATATCTGCCTTGATTATAGAACTTAAAGAAAAATATTTTTTTTTTAAGAAGTTAAAACTTTTACACCAAAGGTATGCACTACTACAAAGCAATTCCCAAGAGTAAATATCCTTGCTGACAATTTAACCCTTTCCCAAACGACAAAATTTTGGACTTTCCCCCTAGAAAAAAGCTGCAGACATCAAAATGGATGTTCATAAAGGCAGGATCTGTGTAAAATATAGCACAGAAAATATTGAGACAAAAGGAGAAACTGCTGGTTATCAGCAGTTTCTTCTTTTGTTTCAATGTTTTCCCAAGCCTTTTGTATTAGGGACCTCAAAACCGGGTTTTGTTTGGGAAAGGGTTAAACAAGTAAAACAAGAAACATGGTCAGGTACATCAGCTATTATAGCAATACCACTGTAAATTTTTTGAGGTAGAATTTTCAAAGGATATGCACAGAAAACATTGGGGCAAAAGGAGAAAATGATAGTTATCATCATTTTCTCCTTTTGCCTCGATGTTATCCCAAGCCTTTCCTTTCAGGAGCATGAAAGCCAGGACCTGTTCGGGAAAGGGTTAAAATCTATTTCTCCAATAAGCATGAAATAACATTGATATTACGAGATTGCGTTAATTAAGATTAATAGGGTAATCAACAAGAAAGGTTTTATGTGAAACTGTTTTTATGCCGTAATTGTCTCACTTACTCGGTGCAATCAATTGCCAATTAAGGAAATGTTTGAGGCTGAAGCAGGGAAAAACAGTTTTTTGTTTACCATTAATTACTTTTAAACTGTAATCTAAATTTTAAATTATCTTTGGGGAGATGTATGCAGTTTAATGCAGAATTATTGTATTGTAATTATGTATTTATGAACACATGCGATAGTTTTGTGCAAAGCTCTAAGATTATTTTGAATTGTGATTTTGAACAAATTAGAACAGTTGTGAGAGCATTAGCATTATCTTTGGATATTCAAGCTGTAGTTGCGACATTGGCCTATTTTCCCCTGTGACGCTTTATGACATGCTTTAACCCTTTCCCATACGACAAAATTTTAGAGTGATCCACTTCAAAAACTGCAATAAAAGACAGAATGGATGTTATTAAAGATAGGATTAGTGTAAAATATGGCTCAGAAAATATTGAGACAAAAGGAGAAACTGCTGGTTATCAAGAGTTTTCTATTAGGGACGTCAAAACCAGGTCTTGTTTGGGAAAGGGTTAAGATAAAGGCTTTGGAAGATATTGTGGAAAATGAAGAAATTGCTTGTGTCAAGAAAGATCAAAAGATGTAAAATTTTATTAACTTTGACAACACTGAGACTGATCAGAACGCGGCATTACCAGACGTCAAAATTGTAGACTGGTCCAAATTCAAAGATGCTAATGACAACAATTTTTAGTGAATGAAATTATGTGTTTCTTGCTCTTGTTGAATAGAAAACATGGTGGGAAATGAAGAAATTGCTTGTAATAAGCATATTTTCATTTTCCATGATGTTTCTCAAAGCCTTATCTGAGCCTTGTAGGGCATCAATAAGTGTCAATGTGACAAATTATAATTCATCGCTAAATACCTACAAGTTTATTGTATGCATTTCATCTTTTTCACATGATGCACAATGCAAAAACGAGTGCAATTTTGTATTTCAATAATTATTTGTAGGTTTTGCTAATCTTCTTTTTTTGCTAATATATAAAGTGTTGTTAAACAACAATTTTAATTCAAATTTCCATTTAGGAACTATTTTTTTTCTGATTCATTTACCCTGTAAATCAAAGTGTAATATCTGCAATATGATTTGAAATCTTTTATTGAACAATAAAATATATCAGCATCGTTTTTATGGTAGGTCGCTTTTACATTTTTGCAATAATATAAATGCTAAATCTACACTGGTTCAAACTCTCCTAAATTGAAATGGACTGCTCAGATTTAAAATCTGCTGAAGACTACAAAAAGGAAGTTGATGCAGAAAGAATTTATGCGCAAATTATAAAGTTTGAGGGGTCAGGAGAAAATACTGATAATCACTATTTTCTTCTTTTATCTCAATGTTTTCCAAAGCCTTTTCTATTAGGGACTTCAAAACCAGGTTTTATTGGGGAAAGAGTTCGACAAAATGTCTGAACATTTGTCTCACAAGACAAGTGTTTTGTTGACTTTAAAAACTAAATCCTGGCGCAATGAAGAATTTTGCAAGTCTGATAGAGATTTCAAAGATAATCAATGACATTAAATTTTTCAAACAGGAACAGGCCAAAGTTTTGCTGTCTGTGAAAGGGTTCAAAGATAACTTATTGTATTACTGGAGAAAGGGGCTTTGACTCAACCCATTACCAAACGTCAAAATTTTGGACTTGTCCAAATTCAAAGATGCTGCAGACGACAATTTCAAGTGAATGGAATTGCACATTTGTTGGCCTTTCTAGGTAGAAAATATTGTGGGAAATGAAAAAATTGCTTGTCACAAGCAATTTTTTCATTTTCCATGATGTTTTCCGAAGCCTTTATCTCGAAGGGCGTCAAAAAGCGTCAATGTTTGGGAATGGGTTATCCAATAACAAGAGTGCCATCGTCACAATATACGCCGCCACTTATAAAACTTGAGACAAAAAAATGACATTGACAAGGATTTATGAATATTCACTGAAAAACCTGTTAAAAAAATTGTGTTCACAAAAAGGTTTTTATAAATATCCAGTGAAAAACCTGGAAGGAATTGCGTTCACGAGGCTAAAATATCATTAAGCCCCAGAGGCTTAGATTCAAGGGGGCATAATTCAGGCAAAACTCAATGAACCATAAAATCCTTACTTCATGCACATCTACTAATTAAGGTAAAAACATCCACCAAGTTTCAGTCCCAGAGACTAAGTTTTAAGGGGGGCATAACTCTGGAAACAAGAGGACCATGATGGTCCTATATCGTTCACCTGAACCAAAATGATATGAGCAACATTTTTGTTCAATTCAATAAATATTTATGACTTTAAGACTGAAAACGAACTTATGGTCAATAACGTTGTGAAAATCGAGCTCATCCAAGATCTTATGGTGCTCAACATTGTGTCCAAGATTTGTCTTGTTTGATAAATAATTGTAGATTCTGGAGTATAAACAAGATCGAAAACAGCCGAAAACAGCAATTTTGTCAAATTCAAGGGCACATAACTCTCAACTTTTTTTATCAGATCAGACTGAAAACCAAACTCATCCCAGAACTTATGATCCCCAACATTGTGTCCAAGTTTTGTCTTAATTGATCAATAATTGTAGATTCTAGAGTATAAACAAGGTCGAAAACAGTCGAAAACGGCAATTTTATCAAATTCAAGGGCACATAACTCTCGACTTTGTGGTAAGATCAGGCTGAAATTCAAACTCACCCAAGATCTTATGATACCCAACATTGTGTCCAAGATTTGTCTTGATTAGTCAATAATTGTAGATTCTAGAGTGTAAACAAGTTCGAAAACAGCCGAAAACAGCAATTTTGTCTAATTCAAGGGCACATAACTCTCGACTTTTTAATCAGATGGGACTGAAAATCAAACTCATCCAAGATCTTATGGTCTCAAACATTGTGTCCAAGTTTTGTCTTAATTGATAAATAATTGTAGATTCTAGAGTGTAAACTATGTTAAAAACAGCCGAAAATGGCAATTTTATCAAATTAAAGGGCACATAACTCTCATTTTTCTGGTCAGATCCGACTGAAAATCAAACTCATTTGAGATCTTATGGTCTCCAATATTGTGTCCAAAATTTGTCTTGATTGGGAAAAAATTGTAGATTCTAGAGTGTAAATAAGGTCGAAAACAGTCAAAAACAGCAATTTTATCAAATTCAAGGGCACATAACTCTCGACTTTGTGGTAAGATCAGGCTGAAATTCAAAGTCATCCGAGATCTCATGGTCCCAAACATTGTGTCCATGTTTTGTCTTGATTGATGAATAATTGTAGATTCTAGAGAGTAAACAAGGTCAAAAACAGCCGAAAATGGCAATTTTGTCAAATTCAAGGGCGCATAACTTTCGTCTTTCTGGTCAGATCAGACTGAAAATCAAACTCATCTGAGATCTTATAGTCTGCCACATTATGTCCAAGATTTGTC